>BJKM01000467.1:48370-515161 GCA_015082035.1 Chaenogobius annularis
CCGTCTGGTCTCCACGGTGATAGAACAGCTTTATACGTTTATAAGACTAGAACCACTGAGCAAAAAAAAGTACAATTTTAGTTCTTTTTGCAAGCGGCCGAGCCTCCACCAGAGGTCGCACAGCGCAGCTTCAGTAAAGTTCCGTAGTGCAGCTTTAGTGATGAACAGAAAACACTGTGCGCCGCGTGTCAAATAAAGGTTTCTTTCTGGGACTTTATTCAAACAAACATATTTACTATTAACACAAGAATCACCTTATGGACTGCATACAGTTAAAGCTATGAACATCGTCAAGGTACAAAACAGGGGTCAACATGCGGGGGAAACAGAGACAGCGCCCCCTAACGACGGAGAAGCGCGCGTATGTACAGCACTCGTCCCGTGGGGTCCAATGTCAGTGCGCGCGGGGGGCTGCGCGGAGGGCGAGGGGCGCGTGTTGATCTTTATATTGAAGGAAAGGGAGAAGAAAGAGCTGAAACGTAAATGTCGCGGAGACTTTTGGACGGTTTAATTTAAAGTTTGTTTTGAATGTGCAACGCTTTTGAATCACTTTTCCAGCAGCCCCCAAAAGCCCCCAAACGCCCCCAAAAGCCCCAACTCTCACTACACAAATGTACAAAGAAGACGCACGCCACTGCCACGTGACCATGACGCTCGTGTCTGTGATTGGTCAGAATCCTCCGCCTTATTTACATGCCCTACGGACGCGCAGTGGCTCGGTCCGTTAGAAATCCACCGCCGGTAAACGCGTGAAACCCGCATATTCCACGTCTGTCTCGGTTGGTTGGAAAGTGACTAATCCAGTTTTGTGTGCGTGGCGCGTGTCCGTGTGAGGAGGGGAGCGCGCGCCCGGTCAGCTGTTGTATTGGCACGCGTTGAGGCTCGTGCCCAGGCTCGTGCCCGGGCTCTGCAGGCCGCTGTAGCTGAACGGCGGGTGCTGTTTGGACTTGAGTCTCAGCGTGGCCAGGCTCGAGTTGCACGTGTCCCGGTACACGCTGTAGGGAGACCCCGGGGGGCCGTACGGGCACGCGGACGACGTCATGGCGGAGTTGATGCCCGAGGTGCCGATGCCGTTCAGGTTGCTGATGTTGTTGAGTCCCGGCGCGCCCATGGTGGGCACCGCGGAGTGTCCCATCCCGGACGCCATCGTCATGGAGATGGAGTTGGGCGACGCGGAGAACATGGACTGTGACGTCAGCGGGCTCATGGAGTTGAAGAAGGGGAAGTTCTTAGTGGAGAGCGGCGCGGGCGCGAGGCCCTTGTTGGTCCAGTTGTTGTAGGTGTAGGCGGGGTACATGTCGTCATAGGGCTGCACGAGCCCCCCGAACTGCGGCAGGTAACTGTTCTTACACAGGTCCATCTGCTGGTTCCGCTCGCGCTTCCGCCACTTTGCGCGTCTGTTCTTGAACCACACCTGCACGAGACACACGCACGCGCTTAGCAAAGGCAGAGAAATATATATATGATATATATATGATATATATAAATATAATATACACTTAAAACACTGGCCCTCATGTACTGAAACTTTACATCCCAAAATAAAACCAAAGCTGTGCTGCGTTGTCGTGAATGAACTGTGTTCACGCTTTACGCGCGCCTCTTGGGCCGTTCCAGCTGTGACTGCGTGAATAACACGCGCAACACGAACCGTCACGGGAGCTCAGAATCTAATGTGCAATAGTTTAATATTTAATCATATCAGTCACGTGGACATACTGGATGTTAATGTAAAAGTCAAGTGCGATGAATATTCCGCCTCGTGGAGCATTTCGTGTTGTTGTTGTATCATAGCAATAATCTGAACTGTTTCAGAGTCTCCTCTTTAACTAAATATACATGTAAATCTCTCTTTCAAAAATGGGAACAATAAAAAAACAAACCTGAATTGATAATAGGCGCATTTGTTTAGTGGAAGAGCGGGAAAAGCGCCGCGGTGTCAGGACCACTCACAGAGACGACTCAATCGTCTCAGAATGAACTCACATCTTTCTTACATTTAGTTTGAGCCCCTTCGACAAAGACCCTGCTCTGAGCGCGCGCGTGAGCAGCGTGCAACGTGACGCTCGTGCAACGTGAGCCGCGTGTGGAGCCGGCGCCAGCTGCTGAAAGCCAAAACCCGCCGCGATTGTCTGCTTCAAAACCCCGCGACACATTCACGCAAAGACCAGCTCCACCCGGGCCGCGCACACGTCCCACGTGCGGGGTATAGTCCGGGTTTAGTCCGGGTTTAGTCCTGGTTTAGTCCCGTGATGGGTAGTCTTGATTTGGTCCTAGTTTAGACCGCTTTTACTGTGGGTTTTGTCGTGGTTTAAATTAGTTTAGTTAAAATCTTGAATAATCCATGTTTTGGCCTGTTTTGGCCCTCAAAATCTGGACTAATCCTGGTTAATATTTTACGGTTTAGTCCTTTTTCAAACATGAATCAGTTAACATTTATCCTGGGTTTGATCTGAGTCCCGGTTTGTCCTTGTTAACATGCCTGGTTTTTCACCTGGTTCAGTTTATGTTCTTAAAATCTGGATTCATTCCTGGATCCTGTTTTAGTCCTGTTTAGTCTGTTTAGTCCCGTTTTTTAGTCCCGTTTTTAGTTCCTGTTTTAGTCCCGTTTTAGTCCTGTTTTAGGTCCTGTTTTAGTCCTGTTTTAGTCCCGTTTTAGTCCCTGTTTTAGATCCTGTTTTAGTCCTGTTTTAGTCCCGTTTTAGGTCCCGTTTTAGTCCCTTTTAGTCCTGTTTTAGTCCATGTTTATCCCTTTTAGTCCCGTTATAGTCCCGTTTAGTCCTGTTTTAGTCTGTTTTAGTCCCGTTTTAGTCCCGTTTTTAGTCCCGTTTTAGTCCGTTTGTAGTTCCCGTTTTAGTCCCTGTTTTAGTCCTGTTTTTAAGTTCCTGTTTTAGTCCTTGTTTTAGTACCTGTTTTAGTCCTTAATATCTTATGAATCCTGGTTAATTTAGTCCTGCTTCATGGTTTTAGTCCTATGTTTTGTTTCTTTAAATCGGATTCACATTTTGTCCTGGTTTAAATGTAGGGTTTAGTCCTGTGTTTTGTCCTCAAAGTCTGGGTGTAATCCCCCGTTAACATTTAGTCCTGTCGTTTCCCCTGGTTCAGGACTGCGTTCTTCTTTGGTTAGTCCCGTGTTTGTCCTTGGAATCCGGACTAATCCTGGTTAATATTTCGCACCGCTTTTTCCTCAAAATCTAGATTAGTTCTGGTAAACATCTCTGACCCGGTTCGGTTTTTGGTTTCAGTTCTGGGTCGGAGCTGCTTCATGCCTGTCTGTGCCGCTTTCAGATGATTTGCCAGGTGTGCACACCACCCACAAGTGTAACCCCCAGACCCACCGGAGCCATGGGTCAAATGCAGAGGAAAACCGTGCGTAAAAACGTTTCCTTTTTCCTCTCGCGTGCGCAAACGTTGTCCCTAAAAAATAGAGTTTTATTTTGCCACCCAAGACTTCAACCAAAGTGCCACATTAAGTTTAAAAATGGCCAAATTGCGCCATAAAAAGCAGATTTTTGAAAGAGACATCGGACTGGAACTGTTTAAACTGCGCGACTTTTTCGTTGGGACTGCTCATTCTTTGTAACGTCTTGTTGTTCTTTCTTAAACTGTATATATTTGTATTTGTAAGTCTATGTACACCTGCTTTTCATTCTCGTTTGGCCAATAGTTTAGTTTGTATTATTATTACTATTTTATTGCTTGGAATTTTTGAATTTGGATCACGGACAATGGAACTCTGGACCTTAAAACAAATAATAATATAGACAATAGTTAGCATTAGCAAATGATTGTCTAGCATATTATTAATCCGGTTAGTGTGTGTGTTATAGTATATATATATACACACACACCCCCAAGATAAAATAAAATACAAGAAATACTTTTTGAAATAGTATTTTATATATATATATATATATATATATATATATATATATATATATATATATATATATATATATATATATATATAAAAATACTATTTCAAAAAGTATTTCTTGTATTTTATTTTATTTTGGGGGGTGCTTACTTACTTAATATATGCAACATTTTGAAGATTTGTTCCCTATTCAAATTGTATAATATTTGTTCTAAATTGATCATCACTATGGCAACGGTTCTAATTTCAGTCATTTTTTCAGTGAAAAAACGTTTAGCTATTGAGACAGTAATAGCACAAGCACATAAGATCTGGACCACTAAACCAGGACTAAAACAGGACCAAAACAGGACCAAACCAGGACTAAACCAGGACTAGACCAGGACTAGACCAGGACTAGACCAGGACTAGACCAGGACTAGACCAGGATTTTACCAACACTAATACAGGGCTAAAACAGGACTAAAACAGGGCTAAACCAGGACTAAACCAGGACTAAACCAGGACTAAAAACGAAGACAAGACCAGAATCAGAATCAGAAGGGGTTTATTGCCATTGTCAATGAACAAACTTCACAGACATAGGAACTTGACTAGGCCAGAGCTAAACCAGAGCTAAACCAGGGCTAAACCAGGACTAAACCAGGACTAAACCAGGACTAAAAACGAGGACAAGACCAGGGCTAAACCAGGACTAAACCAGGGCCAAATCAAGTCCACATCAGAACTAAACCGGGCCCAAACGAGTCTCTCTCTGTGTCTCACCCGGACTCGCGCCTCGGTCAGGTTGGTCCACACCGCGATCTCCTCCCGCGTGCTCATGTCCGGGTAACGGTTGCGCTGGAACGTGGCCTCGAGCTCCTGCAGCTGCTGGCTCGTGAAGTGCGTCCTCTGCCGCCGCTGCTTCTTCTTTTTGGGGTCGTCCGCGCCGCCGTCGTCCGCCCGGAGCTCCGCGCTGCGCTCCTTCTCTGCGCAAACAACAGTGACGTCAAGGAAAGCGTGCGCAAAGCCAGTGACGCGCACGGCAACGGTCTGACCTTTGACACCGGAGAGGTGACGGAATACACCCAAAACAGAGTCATCCGTTTTGAAAATGTGTCACAGTTTTGTTCTTTTAAAAAAAAAAAATTCAACTTCAATTCAGAATGATTTGGCTTCTGAAAACACGACCTTCTCAAACGGCACTCATCTGTTTGGGTAAATGGACCCTTGGTGCGTTACCATGACGATAATACAGACTGAGACGCAAACGATTTGACAGATAAATCAACTGTAAGAAAGAAACCAAAGATCAACTCAAAAGCGGCATAAAATGTAAATATATTTAAAATAGTTAAAAGTATTAAATCCCTAATAAATAAAGAATAAAAGCACATTTCGTTTAGAAAATAATAACAAGCAAGATGTCATTTGCAAGTCGAACAATTTTAGATAAAAAATAGGAAATATGCAAACAATATGTCGTGTGTGTGTGTGTGTGTGTTTGATTCAAAGCTATTTATTTAATTCAATTCAATCATTTGTATTTATTTAATTCAATTCAATCATTTGTTCATCAGAAATGTGTCATAAATTCATCTGAAAATAATCCCGTAATACCAGCATTACAGTAAATATCATGCATAAAACGTAAAAATAAAATGTTTCAATTATGATAGTTTATAGTTTTCTCTTTCTGTCATTTTTCTCCTCCTTTTTTTGAATTTTACATTAATATGATTGTTTTTTTTATGTCGTCTTTTGACTAATTAAATCAGCAGTAGGAGTATAGTTTTGTCTTTTAACACTTGTGCACTCATTTATGGTAAAGTGGGCCATCTACACACACACACACACACACGCACGCACGCACACGCTTTTCGGCTAAATCCCCCCTCAAAAAAAACTCTCCCAAACTCTGCCGCTGTCGCACCAGAACATGCCAGGTTCTTAAGAGCACGAGCCCGTTTCACACGCCACAGCTCCCACTCCCACGGACACGGAGCGACCGCGCGCGCGCCACATCCTTTTGTTTATGTGGAAAATGTTTGGGCCCCAGAACGGATCTAACAGACGCACCTCGACGCGCCGCTTGTTGTACTTTTAATTTACATTTCAACTCGTTTTCATTTCCTTAAAAAGCATGTCAAGTTTTCCATAATTTCTATAAATAATTGACTGGTTTTACGCGCACACAAAACACACACACGCACACACACACACGCACACACACACACACACAGACACACAACACACAGATGTTTTTTCTTCTTTCGTAATAAACTAAATTCCTCGAGTCCAATTATTTTCCTTCTGAAGAGTCATTTTAAGACTAAAAATGGGCCCTTTGTTCCATGGTAAATACTGTCCTGAAATGTAAGCCTCCAAAAAAAAAATATATATATAAAATAATGAATTGCATCTGAAACAATCCCATGCTGGACACATCGACTGGGATTTTTGTTTTGTTTGTTAGATAAATACAATCAATCAAAAAAAAAAAAAAAAAACGTACGCAGCGCCGTGATAAAAACACTTGCATCTCGCTCGTCCCGGCCCCGCCCCTTCAACCCCGGGGTCAGCACGTGCAAAGGTTAATCCCGCAGCGACTCCGACTCTCTGCGCGTCCACAATCACCACTTTGCAAATAAACCCGGTGAAACTGCGCTTCGGTGTTATTTAAAACATGATTAAGTTGACATGTTATTCGATGTATAGATTAGTGACAAAGCTCATAATCGAACTGCACATAAGCTGTAGCAGTAGACAGTGCGGGCGAGCCAATAAACCGAAAATATCGCGACATCGTATCGTCAGAAAAGTCTCAATAACATCGCGGGCCGGTATATATGTGTTGCGGTTTCTTGTTTAAATGCGTGCTTTTAAAACACACACACACACACACACACAACACACACACCACACCACACACACACACACACACACACACACAAAACCACACTACACGGACCATGATCCTTTTGCCCCATTTCACTTTATTTCTTAATTCTCGTTAAAATAAAGATATATTTAGCTTCATTTAATTCTAACACGTATTTTTGCCCTTATTCGCCTCTGTTATTCCTTGTTTTTATGTTGCACCATTAACGCTGAAGCAAGTTTTGACTTTCGTTCACATGACAACGGCCATAAAGCCAAAATGAAAGTATGATTTCCACATTTCTGTTTAACGCCGCGTCAAAAATAATTCCAACTAAATATCGTGATAATATCGCTACAGTGAACAATCTCCACTGGACAAAAACAAAACAATGAACAAAAAGTACTGGAGTAAAATGTTTAGGTATTATGGTACTTTATTTTTTTATTTTTTTCTACTTTACTACATTTGAGCGTCAGTATCTGTACTATTTTTTTATGTTATTATTTATTTTAAATACATTTTTCAACCGGAAAAAACGTTTTAAAAAAGTACTTTTCTTTATCAAACCTCCCAATATAAAGCAAACAAAAATAGACACATAAAACAGGACGGAAAATTAAGAAATCAATCCAGATCACGACATTTGATGCAGCAACAGTTCTCAAAATGTCCTTTTTTTTTGTTTTAAACTTCTTATAATACATTTCCTTCACGCGACACTTTAGTTTGAGTCTGCGCCATTACTTTAAAAAAAAACGGACCACTTCTTCTTCTACTTATTCCACGCGTCTAAACGCTCAGTGAAGCGCGGCGACCCTTGAGTCACTGTCTCCCCCGCACTTAAACCGTACAAACGCGTCTCCCTGCGCTTTTTAGCCGGGACTATTTACAGCGCCGTTAATGCACTCCTGACGAGAGGCCAAGCGCCCCCCCCCTCTCTCTCTCTCTGTCTCTCTCTCTCCTCTCCTCCCTCTCTCCCTCTCTCGCTCTCTCGTCTCCTCTCCTCTCCTCTCCCGCGTCCCCTCGCACAATTTTTCCCTGACATCCCGGGCCCCCGCCAGCGACTGTTTGCGCCGCTCTGTAAACACGGAAAGAGACAAAAATCGCGCGCAACCCCCCCCCCCCCCCCCAAAAAAAAAAAACCCAACTCGACGGTGCAGATTTACTACCAGGAGAGTGTTTGAAAGCCTTGACGTGTGTGTACTGTGTGTGTGTTGTATGTGTGTGTGTGTGTGTGTGTGCGCGCCGTGGACGTAAACTGAAGTCAAAATGCAGAAATAAACGTCTGCGCAAAGCGTCAGTTTAAACAAACGGAATTAAAGAATCAGACGCATAATAAACGCGTTCAATTACGTGCGTAAAATAAGACATTACGCGCATGCATTAATTACATGAACCAGTGTATGCTCCACTCATTACACGTGTTATTAAAAAATTAGTGCAATATTCAGAGGGAAAATGCCCTGAAAATTTGATTGAAATGTACGAATTGACGGGGAATGATCGGAAATCGAGTTAACAGTTAAAAGTTAAAAGCTCGAAACTGAACTTCAAAACCGTTCGTTCAGTTGCCATTAGTTTTTAATTATAGTTAATATGCACCACACACACACACCACACACAAATCAATTAACAAGCAATCGTCCAAAAACACGTTCTTATCCAAACAGGTGAAAGTGACGTGATGACCGCGTTGCTGATGTGCGTCAAATGCAATATATGGGCGTTTTAATTGGCCTAAATCTCTCCAAAGTTAAAACGGTGAATGTCCTGAGTGTGAATAGGGCCACGCACGAATCAAGGTGAAAATAATAATGGACAGAGGGGCCCGCGATTATGAAGGAAGACTGCAACGCGCGCGTGAAGGCTTTTATTAACGCAAATGAATCACGCGCTCATGCAAAGAGGACGCTGCTTCAGAAAATATCACGTCCTAAAAACTATTGCTCTAACGCGCCGCGCTTGCAGCTGTGTTGTTGTGTATGGTTTGAGTGCTGTCTTGTTAATCTGTAACGACAACAGATAAAACCTAACGAGCCACGGTGAAACGTGAAACGTGTGAAACTACGGTGAAACGCGGGAACGGGTGGTTTCACCGGCGCCGGGCAAAAATAAATTTACGCACGCGTTTTGATGTTCTAATATTTAGTTTCCTGCGTGTATATTTCATGCAGGGTCAAATCTGTGCGAAGCTGCAACTGCGTGAAAGGCTACGGCATTTTCCCCGTACGTTCAAGCAAAAGTCCCTTCAGGAAAGATAGAGTATTATTATTATATTATTATTATTATATATTATTATTATTATTATTATTATTATATTATTATTATTATTATTACAAATTTGCGAACGTTGTGAGTTCGTGTCGCTGTGTGTTTTTTGGATTTGTGAGTTGGACAGAGAAAGAGTTTCCGGATTCTTTCTTCCACGCGCGCGCTCAAAAAAGGTGGCGTTATTTCCCCACGTTTGGGCATTGTTTGTTGAAATGAACAGACGGCAGTCTTAAAAACCGACAGACCGTGCGTTTGATTGAACACGCATGACTGAAACATGACCTGGAAACGCGTCAGGTCAAGCCTTCCGTGCAGGAGGAAGAGGGCCCGAGTTGCGCGGTTCGTTTGCCACTCGGGGCACGGCGCGACCGCGGGGCCGGTGTCACGCGCAGTTCCCGTTCCCTCGCGGCGCGTTTCGAAGCTATGTGAAATATCCCAATACATTATCGCGTCGGGCCCCCGTGTACCTTGCAGCTCCGTGTCCGTGGACTCGCTGCTCGAGTGCTCCACGGTGTCCCGCCGGTTGCTCGCGCCGCGGCCCAAGTGAAAGTGCCCCATGTCCCGCGCGTGTGACTGCGGCTGTGCGGGCTGAGAGGACGGCGGCTGCGGCGGCGGCGGCGGCGGCGGAGGGGGAGCGGCGGCTGCTGCTGCTGCTGCCACGGCGGCTCTGTCCAAATTCATCCCTCCACGAAGCGAAGGGCGCGTGCAGAAGAGCGGAAAAATCTCAAAGTCCCGGGACGCGGCGAAATCATCCGGGTTCCCCAACGAGGAGCACAAGCAAAACCAGGCGGCTACTCCGTGGAAGTGGAAGGGAAAAGACCCGTGTCCTTGTCTCGCGTTCGATATCCGCGGCTGCGTGTCTGCCTATCCGCCGCGGGAGAAGCTTCAGTCCGCAGTGCGCGTGAAGACACTCCGCTCCTCACTGCCTATAGTCCTGCGTAAAGCCTCCGCCACGCCCCGCCCACTGCGCAGTCACCGAGCTGCAGAAGACTTAACCCGAGACGTCAAAAGCGAGCAGGACTCCCAGCTCTGCCACGGGAAAATGGCACGCATCCAGACCCCCGGTTTAGGCGCGGGGGAAACGCTGGACAAGAAATGAGCTCCAATTTACTTGTAAAACTGTTGTCCAAAGTGAACCGTGCGTAATTGGCACAAGAAGGGGTCGTCCTGCCGGGTAACTGCGTGCGCGATGGAAAAGTGGGGGGAAAGTCACGCGCGCGCACACACACACACACACACACACGCACACACACAAAACCCCCCAAAAATCTAACATAAAAATGGCCAGCTTCTTTGTTGAAGTTGTGGCCACAGAATTTGACTGTAGCTGCACCAAAACGCGCCTGTAACTGCGGCGCGTGAACGTTGATTTGAATGCGGGACCGCGCGTTCCTCCCCGCGTCCAAACCAGGACAGGCCCGAAAGCGAACTGACCGAGTATCTGGATTTTGGGTGTCAAAAAACAAGAATAAAAATTAAGAACCTTTTTTTTTTATGTTGAGTTGCTTTGTGCTTTAAACTATGATTCTGTAAACCGTTGGCAGATTCCGTTCACGTGACCCGTTGTCTTGACTTCTGCATGATGTGAGAAAAGGCACAAGCTCAATACCCTTCCTCCTACACACCGAAGACCCCCTAAAACAGGTTCTGGACAGTCCCTCTGATCCTAATCCGTGAACTGTTCTAAAACAATGCGCGGCAAATCTCAGTTGTGTTTGTGCGTAATTACAAGCAGCCACACTTCAACCCTAACGCGCGCGCGTGTGTGTGTGTGTGTGGTGTGTGTGTGTGAACCTGGAGCTGGACACGCGGCTGACAAGTGGCGGTCTGCGCAGGCTCCGAAAGGGCAATTTATTTAGGGATTTTGGAGAGGTATGCGGATAACATCTCTGGCCTTGGAGCCTAAGCGCGCACGGACCGCGCTCTTCATGCACCCCACTCCAGCACAAACGCGAGGACAATAAACCCCACACTATATACTACGAACTGGGATTATATTTTGTGTGTAGTTCACGCATTTGTTAAAGATTTGGCGCGTCGGGGGGGTCGTTTCCCTCCCCTCCACTCCAGAACGGGAGTTGTTTCTTTTCAAGCGCGCAAACAATTCATCCAGGATCGATTTGCGCCACTTTTCTTTTCTTTTTTTTGGACAAACTAGACTCACAAACATGTGCCGCGCGCGCCTCCTCTTTCCCCATTGAGATAAATTGCTCTTTTTTTTTTTTTTGGAAGCGGATGAACCCACGGACCTCCGGCGTCAGCACGTCACGCGGAAGAAGACGCTCTGTTTTTGACGTGCGCCTTTTGCCTTTGGAGTGTCTTCACGTTCAACTAATTACGCGTCACTTCTTGTTCGGATCGAGATGTTTAGGTGGGCTGTCACGTGTTTGCGCGGACGCGGTTTAACGCGCGGACGCGGTTTGACGCGCGTCTTGTCCAGTTGAGCCACTTGCAGTTTCAAAGTGCGAAAAGAGTATCCAGTCCCATGAAGCATTCTGGTCAAATAATTGTGTTTGAACTGTTGGAAATCTGTTAATTGATCTTGATTCAGCAAAAGAAAATAACAAAACATGTACGAAATAAAAGAAAAACACGAATATTTAAGGCAATTATGTCCCTTGTTTTAGTGCGTGTTTGTTTCGCTGCGTGACACTTTCTGCTTTTTGCACATCGTTTTCAAACTACAAATGGCAAATGAACTAAACTAAACAAACAATCATTTTAGCAGTCGACAAGTCAAACAATTACTCAGGCCTTTTAAATCGCGCTATCAACCAAATAAAGGTCGAAATACAGAGAATATTTACCAAACTAAAGTGAGGAAAAACAGACCTTGTGTGTTGTTTTTCCGCATTTTGATTCAATAATGCCGCAGTCTTTGTTTAAAAAAATATATATATATACGACCAGGATTATTTCTGAAATAGTCGATTAATCGTTTCGGCCGTAATTGAAGAGCTCCACTTCTCTGCCCGCGTGCAGCTGCCGCGCTTTGGTTTGACTTTGAGTAAACGCGTCTTTTCCGCCGCCGCTCTTCTTCTTGTCGTTGTTGTTGTTGTTTATGTTGTTGTTTATGGCGCTGTTGTTGTTGCTGTTGTTGCTGCTACTGTTTCATTTGCATCACGACACTCTGGCACCCGAACGTCACGCGCGCGCTTCGCCAGGTCATCCATCAGACCGTGGACAAACCGCAGTTCACACGAATAACGGGGGAAAACGCCGGTGTTTCCGAACAATGGACCGGCTTTTAGAGCAGCAAATTCTATTCTTGAAAAGGACATGGGAATAATTCAAGTTTAGGTTATAGTAATGACATGTTTAGAGACATTTATGACACGATAATGAATTAGATCGATAGATTTACACTTTTTTTATTTATTTTTTACGCGCAATTTCTCAGAAGCTCAGAAATTTGTAGTTTTAATAAAATTGTAGTTTTATTGTGTCGTGTTTGTTGTATTGTCTCCCAAATATAACTAAATAAATAAATCAATAAAATAAAAGTAACAGTAGCTCGCAGAAACAAAATAAAACGTGTGCACCGTGGTTACACCAAATGTTTAGGTTATTATTATTATTATTATTATGATTATTGTTATTGTTGGCTAAAATAATACAAATAAACCACATTTCTGTTTGTTTATCTGCTTATCTAACCTTTGTTTATCCACCGCGACCCGGTCCAAAGGGATATTTTTTGCATGTGTCTCGTTTGGCCGCACATTTGCTCTTGAAACTGCGGATTTGTTTGAATAAAGATAAATAAAATATAACGGATCAAATAAATAAAAGGATGTCTTTGTGTGTGTGAGCCAGCTCGTGCTCGTTGTCAGTTCCGTTTGACACATTTCAGGGCTAATCCGCGCTCTTGTTGTGTCTGGGGCCTCTCCCGGGGTCCCGCACATTACGCGCACGTCGGCTCTTTTACGCCGCGCGGTGTGGTGGCGCGGGGGGCCCCGGCCTGAGTGACAGGGGACGGTGGCGCCAGTCCAGACTCACTGAGGTCTGAACTGTGTCTCAATGATGATAATTTAGCTGCGACAATTTCAAGTGGTTTTAGTGGGATTTTATAGAAATACAAATATAGAGTGTTATCAAACCTCTTTCACTTTTATGGCCCTTCACTACAAAAACAAAAATAACACACGAGTAAAATGCAGTAAACCGTTCATTTTAGACCAAATGATGGAAATGCAAATATATGTCATTTAATTTATTTGTATTTTGTGTTTTGTTTGGTCAATTGGACACATTATATAAAAAAATATATATATATATATATATTCAAATCAATCAAAACTCACAACAAAATTAGTCAAACTCAAAAACTAAAACCACAGCATGATAATTGGACTTTTATCTAAAAAATAAATAATGCCAAGTTTACAACCAAGTATCTGTTCATTGTAACTCTTTTGAAACTTTTTTTTTAAACCTTAAACCTGAACAAATCTGACGCTGTGAACAGAAACATCGAACCTTTCCCAACACGCATTGGTCAGAGAGTTTTTTAACCACTGTAATTGTTTTTTTCCCTGCGACGTCTGCTAATCTTTCACTTGTGTTCAGGGTAAAACAAAACTCCACCGAGGAGAAATTCCACCGTTGCCGCTTTTGAAATGCTACGCTTTCTCTGCGACTTGTCCCCTTTTCGGGCATTTTTTCCTCTAAATATCTGAACCGCAAACAGTCGCCCAAACTTTTATTTTCCAAACAAAACATGCACCGAGCGCCTCCCACGTCGCCCCTGATCGCTGTTGTGTGGAAACGTGTGTAAAAGTGATCGCGGTCGCACAGTGGGAGTCATGTTCCAAGTGCACGGACACAGTTTAGCGGCAAATGTCGTTATTTTAAACACACTACACCATAACGACGTCAACGGTTTTACCACATTATTCCGCTTCAGTTGCAGCGTTCAGACGGACTCCAGAAGTCTCTGGTCTAGATTCAGTCCGTTCTTTACCGACGTTTTACCGCAGTCTCAACAGCAGCTCGTTGGACTCGCTTTTTCTCCAACGTGACCTCTTATTTTAGCGAAACAGCCGCTAAATTTGTGATATTTTGATTTGGTTCGACACGAAAAGCTGTGGACTAAGTGGGGATACTTGACGCGTTCCGACTGTAAACGAATGATGGGGAACGTAACTCTGCCGATCTTATTTTTTAAAAGGTCAAGGTTTATTAACACTCAGTAAACATGCATTCTTTCCATGTGTCTTCATCAGGAGCTGGGGGATTTCCGGAAACATTTTTTGCAATTAAAACTGTTAAAGTGACCTCAAGCTCACAAATATCCTACTGCAATTTTTGACATTCCACTAGATTTTAGAACTGCACTTGGGCCTCAGAACTCCCGCCATGGACACAATGGGTCCATGGGTCCAATACCTTTGGACTGTACGTTTGGGGGCAGGAAAACATAGTAACAGAAATTAAACAAATGGGAAAAAATGTCACTTAATTTGGAAATGGACAAATTTGATAAACTTTGGACGAAATGGGACTTTTTTTTTTATTTTAATTGAAATGTGTAGTTTTTATTAGTTTTATTTATTCATATTTCTTTTTTTATAATTTTTTACATGCTCTCTGGTTGTTTTGTGTTTTATGTTAAATCTTTTGATGAAATAAATAAATAAAATGACCTCAAAAAGACACACGAGTGCTTTTGCGGTTTTAACTTTACGGCGCGTTCGGGTTTTGTGCGGTACTAGAACCTCGACCGAGACGTTTGCGGACACGTTTGACCACATTCCCGATGCGTTGTTAAAATGTCGCATGAAAAGAAGTCATTTTTGTCAATGTTACACAAGGGATTCTAGGGAAAAAGGAGCTGGAACAACCTCAAGTTCTGATAATGGTTTCTTGCTAGTGTTCTCTCTTTCTTTGCTGAATGAATGGCAGTGAACACGACGCCATAACGCCTCATCTGTCCAGGTGCATTGTGGGACATGCAGTTCTGGAGTGGCTCTCAGAGTAAATGTTCCTTAATGTCCCTAATCCAAACACGAGCTGCAGAAGGAGTTCGTGAGCGATGAGTTTAAAAGCTCCAGGAGCAAAGCAAACAACACCAGAGATCCATCTCCTGAGCAAGGACGAGTCTACGGACCGGAACCAGGACTGGACTGAGGACGGAACCAGGGCTAGACTGAGGACGGAACCAGGACTGGACTAAGGACTGAGCCAGGACTGAACAAGGACTGAGGACTGAGCCAGGACTGAACAAGGACTGAGGACTGAGCCAGGACTGAACAAGGACTGAGACTGACCAAGAAACTGAACAAGGACTGCAGGACTGAGCCAGGACTGAACACAGGACTGAGGACTGAGCCAGACTGAACAAGGACTAAGGACTGAGCCAGGACTGAACAAGACTGAGGACTGAGCCAGGACGACAAGTACTAAGGACTGAGCCAGGACTGAAGGACTGAGGGACTGAGCCAGGAACTGGATTGAGGACTGAGCCAGGACTGGACTGAGCCAGGACTGGACTGAGCCAGGACTGGACTGAGACAGGACTGGGGCCAGGACAGGACTGAGGGAGCGACTGAAGCCCAGGACTGGGACTAGAGGACTGGAGCCAGGACTTAGACTGAGGACTGAGCCAGGACTAGAACTGAGGACTGAAGCCAGGACTAGGACTGAGGACTGAGCCAGGACTAGACTGAGGACTGAGCCAGGACTAGACTGAGCCAAGACTAGACTGAGGACTGAGCCAGCACCAGGACCGACCAGGACTAACCAGACTTACTGAACCAGGACTGAACAAGGACCAAGGACTAAGGACTGAGCCAGGACTGTGCCAGGACTAGACTGAACCAGGACTGAGACTGAGACTGAACCAGGACTGAACCAGGATTAAGACTGATCTGTCTAAACTGTAACTAAACAAGGAGGACGGAACCTGGACTAAACCTTTAAGACAGGTCTAAGTAGGACTGAACCAGGATTTACCAGGTACAAACTAATAGACTAAACCAGAGTTAAACAGGACTGAACCAGGACTCAAACAGGGACTCAAACAGGACTTAAACAGGACTAATCAGGAATTTAAACAGGACTGAATCAGGACTTCAACAAGACTAAACCAGGACTAAACCAGGTCACCCTTGAAAGAGAGGTTCTTACGCTTGGTTGAATAAAGGTTAATAAAATAAAGGTCTAAACCAGGACTATTGAGGAGGAGGAGGGGGTAGGAGGAGGAGAGGAGGGAGGAGGAGGGTGGAGGAGGAGGGGAGGAGAAGAGGAGGAGGGGGAGGAGGAAAGGGACATGGGCGACACCGGAGACTACGGAAACTCGAGAGGGACACACAGGAGGTGTTGCCTGGCGATGGGCCGTTCTGACCTGGCTCCAGCTGTAAATAAACAAGCCGCGGGACAAAGGAGCCGAGCACTTAGAGATGAGCCGCGCAAATTAAGCCGTGACCTTGGAAGGACGCAGCGTCATGTGACGTGATTTTAACGACCTTTCACTCTTCAACTATGAATTTAACTTTTGTGTCTTCGATGAAACGTGGAAAAACCAAGACCCAACCAAGACCCAACCAAGACCCAACCAAGGCCCAACCAAGGCCAACCAAGCCAACCAAGGCCAACAGACCAACCCAACCCAACCAGACCCAACCAAGTCCCAACCAAGGCCAACCCAAGGCCAACAAGGCCACCAAGACCCAACCAAGACCCAACCAAGACCCAACCAAGACCAACCAAGGCCAACCAAGGCCCAACCAAGGCCCAACCAAGGCCCAACCAAGGCCAACCAGCCCAACCAAGACCCAACAGACCCAACAAGACCAACCAGACCAACAAGGCCCAACCAAGGCCCAACCAAACCCAACCAAGACCAACCAAGACCCAACCAAGACCAACCAAGAGCAACAAGAGCCAACCAAGAGCCAACCAAGAGCCAACCAAGAGCCAACCAAGCACAAGCCAACCAAGACCCAACCAAGACCACAAGCCCAACAAGGCAACCAAGCCACAGGCCCAACCAAGGCCACCAAGGCCCAACCAAGGCCCAACCAAGGCCCAACCAGAAGCCAACCAACCCACCAAGAGCCAACCAAGAGGCCAACCAAGGCCCAACCAAGCCCAACCAAGGCCCAACCAAGACCAACCAAGACCCAACCAAGACCCAACCAAGACCCAACCAAGACCCAACCAAGAGCCAACCAAGAGCCAACCAAGACCAACCAAGACCCAACCAAGACCCAACCAAGACCCAACCAAGAGCCCAACCAAGACCCAACCAAGACCCAACCAAGACCCAACCAAGACCCAACCAAGACCAACCAAGACCCAACCAAGGCCCAACCAAGACCCAACCAAGACAACCAACCCAACACAGGCCAACAAGGCCAACAGCCCAACCAAGACCACCAAGACCCAACTCACAGCAGCGACTCATGGATGAAAAGGACAACAAGGGAAGAACCAGACTTAAGACTGAACAGGACCCTTGAAAGAAGAGTTACGATGTCAATGGGTCTTTCCTGGTTAAATAAAGGTCAATAAAATAAAGACTTAACCAGACTAAACCAGGACTAAACCAGGACTAAACAAGTGACTGAACCAGGACTAAACCAGTGACTAAACTGGACTAAACCAGTGACTAAAACAGTGACTAAACGGACTAAAACAGTGACTAAACCAAGACTAAACTAAGTCTAAAACAGGACTAAACAGTGACTAAATCAGGACTAAACTAGAAACTAAACCAAACTTAACCAGTGACTAACCAAGACTTAACCAGGACTAACCAGGACTAACCAGGGACTAAACCAAGACTTAACCAGTGACTAAACCAGTGACTAAACCAGTGACTAAACCAGGACTAAACCAGTTACTAAATCAGGGACTAAACCAAGACTTAACCATGGACTAAACCATGAGCTAACCAGGGATTTACAGTAATTTAGGACTAAACCAAGGACTAACCAGGTCTAAACCAGGACTAAACCAATCTAAACCAGGACTAAACCAGGTCTAAACCAGGACTAAACCAATACTAAACCAGGACTAAACCAGACTATCTTGACATCGTCTGAGAAGAGAAACAACATTCAATTCAAAGTTGTGCAGTCGAAGGTTCGTGTCCTCTCTGTCCTCTCAGTCCTCTCTGTCCTCTGTGTCTCTTGTCCTCTCAGTCCTCTCTGTCTCTCTGTCCTCTGTCCTCTTGTCCTCTCACGTCTCTCAGTCCTCTCTGTCCTCTCAGTCCTCTCTTCCTCTCTGTCCTCTTGTCCTCTGTCTCTTTCTCTTCTCTTGTCTCTCTGTCTCTCTTTTCCTCTCTGTCCTTCCTCTGTCCTCTCTTTCTCTTCTCTCTGTCTCTCCTTCTCTCTTCTCTGTCTCTGTCTCTCTTCTTGTCTCTCTTTCTCTCTGTCTCTCGTCCTCCTTCCTCTCTGTCTCTGTCTCTTCTCTCTGTCTGTTCTCTTCTCTTCCTCTCTGTCTCTCTCTGTCTCTCTCTCTCGTCTCTGTCTCTGTCCTCTCTGTCTCTCGTCTCTCTCTCTCTTCTCTCAGCCTCTCTTCTCTCGTCCTCTCTTTCTCTCTCTCTGTCTCTCTGTCCTCTCTTTCCTCTCTGTCTCTCTTCTCTCGTCCTCTCTGTCCTCTCAGTTCCTCCTTTCTGTCGTCTCTCGTCCTCTCTTCCTCTCTGTCCTCTCTGTCCTTCTCGTCCTCTCTGTCCTCTCGTCCTCGTCTGTCTCTCTGTCTCCGTCTCTCTTCCTCTGTCCTCTGTGTCCTCTCTGTCTCTCTGTCCTCTTGTCTCTCGTCCTCTCTGTCCTCTCTGTCCTCTTGCCTCTCATCCTCTCTCCTCTGTCCTCTCTGTCTCTTGTCTCTGTGTCTCCTCCTCTGTCTCTCTGTCCTGTGTCCTCTTGTCCTCTCTGTCCTCTGTGTCCTCTGTGTCCTCTCTGTCCTCTCTGTCCTGTGCTCTCTTCTCTTGTCCTCTCTGTCCTCTCTGTCCTCTCTGTCCTCTCTGTCTCTGTCCTCTCTGTCCTCTCTTGTCCTCTCTGTCCTCTGTTCTCGTCCTCTGTGTCCTCTTTCCTCTTGTCCTCTCTGTCCTCTCTGTCCTCGTGTCCTCTGTGTCTCTGTTCCTCTCTGTCCTCTCTGTCCTGTGTCCTCTCTTTCCTCTGTCCTCCTGTCCTCTGTCTCTCTGTTCCTCTCTGTCCTCTCTGTCCTCTGTGTCCTGTGTCTCTGTCCTCTTGTCCTCTCTGTCCTCTCGTCTCTGTCCTCTTGTCCTCTGTCCTCTTGTCCTCTCTGTCCTCTGTGTCCTCTCTGTCCTCTCTGTCTCTCGTCCTTGTGTCTCTCTTTCCTTGTCCTCTCTGTCCTCTCTGTCCTCTGTCTCTGTCCTCTGTCCTCTCTGTCCTCTCTGTCCTCTCTGTCCTCTCTGTCCTCTCTGTCCTCTCTGTTCGCTTTATCGATTTAGATTTGTCGTCTCGTTTCTAATGATTCATTATTTGACTAAAGATATTTATTCAGTTTCATGTTTGAGGTTTTCTGTCAGGACTTAAAGATGGAGAAAGAAAAGAGCATTTGGAGAGTTCTCTTCAAACACAGAACATAGAACATGAATATAAACACTTACACACAATAATACACACACAAACGTGAGAATACTTTCATACCATAATAAATATAACACTACACACAAATAATACACACAAACATGAGAATACTTCATACCATAATAAATATAACACTACACACAAATAATACACACAAAGCTGAGAACATGCGTTTGCGCGGTGCGTTTGATGCGCATCCGTCCCCACGTGCGTCAAGTCGTATATCCTTTAAGAACCGTGCGTGACTCCCCTCCCCCCCTTCACAGCAACCGGGCCTAACGAAGCGCGTGCACAACTGTCCGCGGCGTGACCAGTTCCACGCAGACCAAAGAGCGGCTCCAAAGGTGCCCCCGGTCATTGGCACGTTTTACGCACGGCGCGTTCTGCCGTGCTGCAGGGTCCACAGTCGCCCTCTCCACACATAAATCGCCCTTAATGAACGAGGCGCGCGCACGGACCGAGCCGCGCCACGCACGCGGGGCCCGCGCGCGCCGCTGTGCCATTCGCGTCTCGTTATCCCGCTCCACCCGCCGGCTCCGTTAATGACCTCACATCTCACACTTTCACACGAAGGCTGGCCCGTAAAAGTGTGCCCGCGTGCGCGCCAACGTGACGTCATGTCTGCGTGCACGCATGGGTGGGGGGAAAGAAGGAAAAGAAGGAAGAAGGAAAGAAGGAAAGAAGGAAGAAGGAAAAGAGCTTGCGCGTCTCTCACCTGAATCCACGCAGGACAGCGCGCTCTTGGACAGATTCAGCTCCATCCCCGACGCCTGCCGCACAAAAGACACGCGCGCACATTAAAATGCAGAATCACAAATGTCCACGCTTATTTCATCCTATTTGTGTGTGTGTGTGTGTGTGTGTGTGTTGTGGAAAACGGGGGAAATGCCGCACATTGGAACAAAACACCGCCACGTTGGGAATCACGCAAAACAGCAACGCGTGCCCGTGAAACGTGCACTGAAGGGTTCAGCTGTGACTGTATGTTCGATGGTTGCGCGCGCACAGGCACGTTTCACCTCAGTGTTTGGCGGCGGCTCGCGAGCTGCGCCGGCGCGGTGTTTACCGCGGGAGCCGTGACCTTTAACGTGGACTCAGCTGATGTCAAGTGGGTTTTGTTTTTCACATTATTTTGAAGTTATTTGCCCGTTCATGAAATAAAAATGTAACTGCATTATAATAAAAAATACTCCTAATTTGAATTTTTTGGTCAATTTGAGCCCATTAATTCTTTTGCGGGTCATTTGCTTGTCCTGTGTAGTCCTGGTCGGTTTGGTCCTGGTTTGGTCCTGGTTTGGTCCTGGTTTGGTCCTGAACGAACGCATCCTGCATCTTACATTGTACAAAACGGTTTATGCAACAAAAAAAATAAAGAAATGAAACGAAATCGATTTTTGCGCGCTGGATTTGGAAGAGTTTTCGTGTCGTGAAGTCTCCGTTCTTTACCGATTCCGCGTCAGACGTGTGAACTCTAAAGCCGGTTCTGAATGTCAAAAAAGATGTCAAGAGAACGCGGTCATGTCTCAGGATGGAAGTTGAAAAAAAAGAAGAACATATTTAGTTAAAAAAAAAATGTCAAAATGTCCCGTTTACGGTCCGCGCGGCGTCACCGGAGCCGCACATGCACACGTTCTACAAACTAAAGCTTTTGCTCTTTCAATTCCAGAAACCTTCACGCAGTATTTAAGTCCTACTTTACGCACTATTCTCCAAACAATGCCCGACCCCTCCACACACCTGCGGGGGGCTGCACTCACCGTGTTTCTTTCCCCCGTGCTTCTTGTCCGAACTTCAGGCTGCCCGTCCATCCAGAACACAAGCACGGAACAAAAACGAGACAATGATCAAATCCCGTGCGGTTCCCGGCTCCGCGCGCGAAGACTGCGTCCGGACCACGGCGTGCGTCACTCTCACGGCTGCGCGGCTCGGTCACCACCCGCGGTCGTCGTTCCGTTCGCAGCTGGAGCCCGGAGGTCGAGCCGTGTGCGCTTTTCCTCGTGCGTCGTGACGTCACCGCACCCCCCCCCACCCAACCACCGCGCCGACCCGGCTCCCGTCCACCCACACACCCACCCACCCACCGCCCCGAACCTGATCAATAACCGATATTCATCATCATCATCTTCATCAGCAGCAGAAGCGTCACGCGCACGTCTAAACGCTCTAAACATTGAACTTTCCTCTCTTTTGACTTCTTCGTTTGTTCTGTTCACGTGTGGATTGTTCTGTTCACGTGTGGATTGTTCTGTTCACGTGTGGATTGTTCTGTTCACGTGTGGATTGTTCTGTTCACGTGTGGACGAGATCACGTCCTGCTCACGTCTGACAAACACTCAAAAGCCATGTATTTTCTCTGCGTGAAAATGTTCCGTGAAAATACAATCATCCACCAGTGTTTTCCAAATGCGATGGGGGATAAACTGCGGCGGACTGTGATGTGTCTTGCTCTGGGGGTCGCCAACAGAAAACAACAAATAACCCCTCAGTAACGGTCTTTATTATTTAAATAAATCCTAACAAAGACACTGAGCTCTCACATGTGATAGTTCATGTTAAAGTGGTTTGTTCAGGTTCATGTTGAGTCTTAACAATAAAATACAATAAGAACATTTTGGTTTGATTCAGATTCAGCACTTCTCAGGTCAAAGTGGACGACACTCCATCTGTCAATCATAATAATCATAATAAACATCACTATTTTGACTTTAAGAGCAGAAAACGATTGGAAACGCTCTCATTTAAGATATGTCATCGCGTTCTCTGCGTTTGTTTGACCCGTGAGCGGGGGGCACACGTCACGTCACGTCCCCGCGACCTCGAGCGCAGCTTCTTCAGGAGCTTTCACGCGCGGTTTCGTGATGGATGACATAATTCACAACCAAACTGCGCGCGCTCGGGTCCGTGACTGTGGACCAGCTCGTGCGCACACAAAAGGCCCCGCCAGGTCGTTGTGATTACATTCCAGCCCCCCGAAACGCGATCCAATGTCATTTAAAGTCCACTTATTAGCAACGTTTAAGACATCATTTTAAGACATCATTTTAATATTTTACAAGTTCTGCAAAACGTAGTCAAATTCAAAGTAAAAAAACCAACTCCAAATACACGCGTGAGAGCGCCGCGCGTGACACGATCCCATCATTGATAGTAACAGCCAAAAGAAGAAAAGCAGAAGTGCGTGGCTCAAACTGAACGTGCACGTCAGTTCGAACCGGTTCAAATGGAAAACCGGTCCAATAAAGTGAAGCAGTTGTAAAAACAAAAACAGTCTCATTATTAAAACCGGAAAACAAAAAGGGAGAAAAGCGCGTTTCGTTCCTCAGTCATAAATTAGATCTTTTCTTCTCTGCTTAAAAAAAAAAAAAAAGAAATAAAGAAAAAAGTTCTATTTTTACTGCGAAAAAAGAAAAAACGAACAAAACAAGATGATATCGTTTGCTCCTTTCCCAGTGCACAATAATATGCAAACGGCTTCAAAGGCCGTGTTTAAGAGAAATGATCCATATGCAATCGCGTCACTCATAGAAACTTAAACATCTTCACAACATTATGTGCTACAACATCATTTATTTATCACTTATTTTAATTTAATGCAACTGTTATTTTATTATGTTAGGTATAAACAAAGAATAATACTTTAGGTAACGCTTTATAACCTTAATAAAGATAATGAAATAAGTCTGAATTCATGGTGAACAATTAGTTTATTAAGAACGATTCAGGCTTAATTAATGAAGTAGTTGCTAAGCCTGACTCATCGTTAATACACTCTGCTCATTATGAATTAAGTCTTTGTTCATGCTTAATTAACTAAATATTCAAAAACACATTTACATCATGTGTGATTTAATTCACCACATTTATTTGGTTGATAAAGTATTTTTAAATAAAGCTCATTTGTTTGACTAAAGTCACAGTATCTTTTTTTTGCAGATACAAGAGCAAAAAAAAATAAATACTCAAGTCAAAGAAGTAAACATACTGAAGTACATTTTTAAGTCACTTTGTCAGTCTTTTCTGGACTTTTTATGTGTGTATTTTGTTTGCTGAAGAACTCCATGAAACTAACACTAAACACTAAAGTACTTTCTACTTTTCTGTCCTTTTCCAAAAAAATCTAGGAGTCGAAAGTACAGATTCCTGCTCTCAAATGTAATGAAGTAAAAAGTATCCACTGTAAAAAAAAAAAAAAAAACAAAAAAAACAACTTAAAGGCACAGTGTGTAACTTTTTAGCCACAAAATAAACCAAAACGTGTTGAATATTTTTTTTATTTCGGATGATTTCATTGCACTAGAAATGTATGAAGGCCTGTCCTTACATGCAGTACTTAAACTGCAGTATTCCACACACGGTATCCGCATGGACAATGTCCTTTCACGCTTTACATTATCCTTTATATTCTTTTGTTCTTGCAGTTGACTTTCCACCTCCGAGAGTTACACACTGCGCCTTTAAGTACAGCAGATACCCGAGTACTTTTTAAAAACACAGAGGGAATACAGAGGCACACAAACAAATGCAATAACACACAAGACGTGACAATACCACACAAGACGTGACAATAACACACAAGACGTGACACGATAAGTGGTGGGCGTGGCCGAGTCGCCATCTTTAGTTAATCACGGCTAATGTTGAGTCTTCTGAGCTCCGGGTCTTTAAAGTGCTCACCGCGGGTCGGACTCGATCACGCCTTTGCACACGGGTACTCTGAATACTTTTACTTTCCTACACGCGTCGACCAATGAAAAAACACCACCACAAACGTGCGCAAACATCACGTTTTGATCCAGTTCTCAATATTTCCCAATTTCTGTATTCCCCCCCCCTCCAACCCCACTGTGATCGTGCGTTTCCTGCAGTCGTCTTGTGCAGGCCCCCACGTGCACGCTCGCCCCTCCCCCCTCGTGCACGCTCATGCATTAAGTGTAATTAGGGCCAGGCAGGTAAAGGCGCAGTGCTCAGGCCTAAGTGGTGCCCTGCAGGTGAGGCCGGGCCCGGAGAGCTCAGGGCCGAGGGGGGGAGGGAGGGGATTAGGCGTGAGGTGTCTGGGGAGAGGGAGAGAGGGAGCGGATGGGCGGGGGCTGGGCCTGTCTGCTGCTGCTGCTGCTGCTGCTGCTGCTTGGGACGTCCACAACCCCAAACACTCATCTGTCCACAAACCACAGCTGCAGCTCAGGTAATGGCACATGAGACCATAAAGTGCTGCGTAAGTTAAAGGTCCCAGGCCATAATTTGATTTTCAGGATGAATATGAACGAATAATCAAAGGTGAATAATGTAGTGTGACAGATGTGAATTTGGTACTTTGCTTATGTGTGTGCCTTAGTTTGAGTTGCATTTCTTCTGTTCTGATGTTGTGTTTTTTTGTTGTTTTTTGTTCCTGGGCTCGCGCTGCTCTTGCTGTATATTTGTGTTTGATGTTTATTGTAAAAAAACAAAAATATGTTAAATTGTTTTGTTAAAAAAATAAATAAAAAGTAAATGCATATAGCAAAAGTAAGTAAAGATTTATAGTAAAAAAAAAAAAAGAAGGTAAATGTGTTTAGTTGAAAAAAAAGGTAAAAGTATATAGTACAAAAAAGGTGAATGTGTTTAGTTAAAAAAAATGTAAATGTATATAGCCCCCCAAAAAGGTAAATGTATATAGCCCCCCAAAAAGGTAAATGTATATAGTACAAGAAAAAGGTAAATGTATATAGTCAAAAAGAAAAAAAAATGTAAATGTGTTTAATTAAAAAAAAATGTAAATGTATACAGCCCAAAAAAAGGTAAATGTATATAGTACAAAAAAGGTAAATGTATATAGTCCCCCAAAAAGGTAAACGTATATAGTAAAAAAAAAAGTAAATGTATACAGCCATAAAAAAGTTTGCAGTTGTTGTTTTGTAGTTATGCAAAATGACATTTAAATTCATCACATCCTCAACTGTGTGATAAAAGGCTGATTGAATGTTTATGAACTTCAGTTGTTCATTTCACGGTTCGTTCACTTTTTGTGTGATACTTGAACCTCGCCCACGGCATTTACTGAGTATTGTCATCTAAAAAGTATATTTACTTTAGTCAATAACCCACACAGCTACGCAATGACATACAATTACTATCACACCATGTATACTTTGAATATTACTACTACTTCTACTACTGTGCTATTACTAATACTCTTTCGATCATGTTTTGGCATGATCAGACACAGGCAGAACATGCAAAACTCTGGACAGAAAAGCCCGGGAGTCGAACCAGGAGCCGTCTTGTTGCACAACCCCTCGAACTACTTCTACTACTACATTTTACACTGAAAAAAACGTAACTTCATGTTTTTATAGAAATAATATTCTTACATGTTCATATTAATATGTATAAACTGGTCAAACTAAAAAAGTTTAATCCATTATAAATTGGTTTTGTTCGTTTGTTTTGTAACTTTCAAAAGTTAATTAGTTGAATTAAAAAAATTAATCATTAGCATTTATTCAAAGTTCAAAATAAAATGGATGTAACGGATCAATTCAGTCTATTTTTACTTTTTTTTGTAAAATATACGCCCTAATATCTACATTTTACTCTTTTATTGACAACAGTGTATGCACAAACCGTTACTATAGCGACCACAAAGTAAACGCGCACACTTTGAGTTCAATCATGACAACATTTAGCTTTCCTTTCATTTATGTTACACACTCTTCTTTCACTTGACCTTTGAACTTCACTCACTCTATATACGCTCTTTCCTTGAAAACAAACGCAAACACGACTTCCCTCTCTCCAGACGCCTCCTCCCATGTTTTTAACAGGCTAAAACACGCGAACAGGGCTAATCCTCCGGCTACAGCTTCTCCTGATCAGGACACAGCTTTTATGCATTTTGAAAAAGGCAGACGCCAAAAGAGATGGTGTTACGTCTAAAAGTCATCTGTGTGACAGGGAAAATGTGCTAACGCTAGCGCACATCACGCTGGCACGCCACGCCGCTGCAGTCTTGTAGTCTAAAGCGTTTGGAGCTTCCATTTTTCATTTCTCGCTTTCTCAACGCATTTGCAGCGTCTTAATTATTCACAGCGATGACTTTATAACCGTCTTTCTCAACGTTCAGAGGCCAGAGGGGCGTTTTTGCCGTCAAACTAAAGCTAACAAAGCTAACTAGCGTGCTAACGGTGCACTGGCGCTACTTCGCGGGTCTCGGACGATGAAAACGCTTTATTGTTTTGTTGTTTGTTGTTTTGCATCATCACATTTTGTATTTGTAAGTGTGTTTTAGGTATTTGTTCATTTTTTAAATAGTTTTATTGGATGTCTTAATTTTCATTTCATTTTTCATTTTTTCATTTTATTTGTTTTCATTTTTACTTTAACTTTTGCCTCCTGTATCTGTACTGCAACAAATGTGAGTACTTCTTCAACCACTGATTATTTTGAACAGCTATTAAACGGCACATTTAGCGTTCCAGCGCTTCTCCAGCCTGAGCCTTTGGCTAACATTCCTGTAACCTTGGCTAACGTTCCTGTAACTTAGTCTAACGTTCCTGTAACTTTGGCTAACGTTCGCTAACGTTCCTGTAACTTTGGCTTACGTTCGCTAAGGTTCCTGTAACCTTGGCTAACGTTCCTGTAACTTAGTCTAACGTTCCTGTAACTTTGGCTAACGTTCGCTAACGTTCCTGTAACTTTGGCTTACATTCCTGTAACTTTGGGTAACGTTCCTGAAACTTAAGCTAACGTTCCTGTAACTTTGGCTAACGCTCCTGTAACTTTGGCTAACGTTCCTGTAACTTAGGCTAACGTTCGCTAATGTTCCTGTAACTTAGTCTAACGTTCCTGTAACTTTGGCTAACGTTCCTGTAACTTTGGCTAACGTTCGCTAACGTTACTGTAACTTTGGCTTACATTCCTGTAACTTTGGGTAACGTTCCTGAAACTTAAGCTAACGTTCCTGTAACTTTGGCTAACGCTCCTGAAACTTAGGCTAACGTTCCTGTAACTTAGGCTAACGTTCCTGTAACTTTGGCTAACGTTCCTGTAACTTTGGCTAACGTTCCTGTAACTTTGGCTAACGCTCCTGTAACTTTGGCTAACGTTTTTGTAACTTTGGCTAACATTCCTGTAACTTTGGCTAACGTTTTTGTAACTTTGGCTAACATTCCTGTAACCTCTCCGCTCGTGGAACCAAACCTCCTCGTGCGCGCAGATGTTTCAGCTTCAGCGACTGCCGCTCTCGTCGGAAAGTTTGGACAGAAAGTGAATCATGAAACGCAAACCCAAACCACAGCGAGGTATTGATTTTTGATTTATTGGCGCTGTACAAACTGCAGATTCAGCCGTTTCTCGCGCGTCGCACTTGTAACATGGAGTTTTTGGCTCATTACCGAAGCCTGATGTTTCACACTTTCACAGATGTGCGGCGGCTGCTGCTCGACGACTCCTGGAGAAACGCTTTGACCTGCAGAGCTGAGACCAAGAGCTTTCCGACGGTGTGAAAGAAAGTGCGAGCGGAAACGGACGGCTACGACCAGAAGTATACTTTTCCCCCCGAAGGATAAAACAAATTGTGGTAATAATTAATGCTACGCTTATTAACATCGAACTAGCTGCTCATTTGCAAACATGTACGAGGTTAAATCGATGTGAATTAATACTTACTTATTTATTAAATGAGCTAAATGTCATGAGGTAACTGTTGTTAGCAAACACGCTAGCTAAACTGCACGGTCAGCGCAGCAACGGAGACAATGCTTTCTGTATTCCATCATTTTGCCGCATGAAGTTAATTTGAGCAAAACAAAAGCTAAACAAGCTAACAACAACAACAACAACTCTGAAATCTGCATAAACTGCTCAAATATCGGAACAGTTCGAAGCTTTACTGTCAGCCGTGGCTCTGACATTTATACAACAACAAATGACATGGTTTGACCTGAACGCTAACACCTGAAACGTGGCGTCTGAAACCTCATGTTCGTACAGTAATTGTGCTGCGCTAAATATTGATTATGCTTTCATGCGTTTTGAGCTTTTAGTGCTTAATTTGATGAATGTCTTGCCAGTTTAAAGTCAAAGGAAAGACGTTTATATCTGCACTGTGAGACGCACAAACTTTACACTTTTCACCCTACATTTGTCAACCATTTCTGCACGTATAAAAGTAGTCAAGAAAAGTCAAAACGTGTCGCTTCCCGTGGAAACAGTACGCGTCCGATCGGCCGCAGTGGGATTGTCTTATCGCTATGTGTTTTATTCTGCATAACCTCAATCTGCATTTAATGAAAGACGTACTAACACTTTCCAACTAATAAACTCCTTATTACTGATTATTAGACATTTTGTACATGAATAATGAGCTAATATACTTTTGGTGACATACTTAAACTGTTTTTTTTTTTTAACCAAAAGCCAATTAACATCATAATTCATGTATAAAAATGTCCTAACATCACACTAATAAGCAGTAATTAGGAGTTTATTTATTAATAGGAAAGTGTTTGCAAATGTCCAAAATCATACATTATCTTTTAAAGGTGCACTATGTAACTTTTCTGCTCGTCTCATGTTGTGCTCCTTCATGAGACACGGGAGTTACGGTAAAAACCACTGTATAAATGGCACATGAACGCCCCCGTCTAATCATTTCTGGTGGGAAATAATTTTCAATCAATCAAATGTTGAATCGGTTTGTCACACGAGTGTTTCCTGTGTTCAAACAGAATCGTCCAGGCAACGAGCTTTTATCGTGTTCCATTTGGCTGCGACCGCGAAAGCACTCGTGAGTACCACTTCACGAAAAGGATGGTCTTCTCCAGAGCACACCGAGGCAGCTTCTCCTGGAAAGGACAGGTCAGATCTGTGGTGAGGCGAGCCTGCTCACAGTCAGAATGCGTGTTTTTAGCCATTAAAACACCTGCGATTGAACAAATGCACGACAGCCAAATGTAATGCAACCACCTTTCACCACCAACCACTCGCTCAAGCCGGGTGCGGGCCTACATTCCCTGGTACCTATGTTCCTCGGTACCTATGTTCCCCCTTTTCTATGACCGGGGGAACATAGGTACCTCCTCAAATGATAGAAAAGGCTGTTGGTTCAGGTTCCACATCCCCAATAGTTGTGCACAAATGTATGGTTTTACAGCATAAAATATAGCAGCATATAGTCCTAACCCGAACCCAAACCCAAACCCAGGTCTGGGGGAACATAGGTACCGGGGAACATAGCGCTGACCCCCCCCCACTGTCTCGCCTTCAGTATGTTCTTCTTCCTTCCACACCTTTCAATTACTGCCATTCTTCCAGCTGCGTTAAGTGTCTTGCCCAAGAACACAATTAGCGTTGGTTCTAGTTTCAGCTCGGATCAAACCGCCAATCAAAAGTGAATAATTTGGAAGCCAGGGTCCGCCGCATTCATCCAAATCAACAAAATGAGTTATTTACTGCGCCTTTCCATTATGTTTGTGTGTTTGTACGCCAAACAGACGATGGAGTCACGGTTTGATCGCCGGTTACGCCGCACACACTCGCGCCCCGGGGGCTGCCGCGCGCGCCAGGGTTTCCGACGGTTGCGATGGCGGACAAGCGAGCTGTTGTGATTGGACAGACCCCGAGATTAAAGCCGCGTAAACAAAGATGTCCTAAACCCGATCATCATTTCAGCCCGGCCCAGGAGGATTCTGCTGTTTCCACTGGGGCCAAACGCTCGGGGATTAGCCCTGATGAGGAGCGGACGTCCATTTTTCATCCGCAGAAACAAGACGTTCTGTTTCCTTCGGGGGGGCGTTTAGGACGGTCTGAAATGACTTGGGATTTGTCCAGTTAAATGTCTCTTTTGCCGTCGCTGTGGTCACGAAAAATAATGAGGGTCGTCAAGTTTCACAAAGTGTAATCACATTATTCCGCCAGAAGTGGACGCATCACCAAAAATGAGTGGAGCACACTGAGAGTCATGACATTCAAGCGGCACTCGCATGAAGTGTCTTGAGTCATTTAAAGCCGCAGTGCGGAACTTTTTAGCTAAAAAAATAGACGACAATAACAGCATGTATTTATTTATATTCATTTTGGATGTTTTTACTGGCCTGAAAAACGTAAATGAAAATGCGTTGTCACGGCGACTGCGCTATAATATTCCACAGTGTGGCGTAAAACTGAACGCGCACGCGAAAGGTTCTCATGTTTTTCTATTCATGACTTTTTGGTTGGATTGAACCTGTGGTGAATAAAGATCATATTTTACAGTCAAGTTGAAAACGATAGAGTGCTCTAAGATGAAATCCCTCTGTGATGTCATCAGTAAGCGACATTACATTGAAAATACAGGGACGATTAAGCCTGATTATGTAAGAACTGGATAAGACACTCCCCCTCTGTTTGCATGTGGTACTGCGGCATCTGGGCCCAGACAGAACTCTCCATAGAGCGTCAATGAGGAAACTGCTCATGTTCAGCTGACAGCGCCACCTACAGCTTGGATTTTGAAGGGATTCCTAACCCTAACCCTGCTGGACGTTTCATCTACGCTCTCAAATTGCTTGCTTGAAAATACCAGGGAAAACACTCCTTCTGCCTCTAAAAAGTGTGCGTGCAACAGGTGGAACACACTTTACCAAAACGATTGATTATATTTCAGATTTTTGCCAAAAATGTGCCATGCAATTTTGGTGGAGTTTATAACGTCACTTTCTGTTTGGAAATGAGCAGCAGGTGTGACAAAATTTGAGGTAATTCCCAACAGTTACCTAGCAACCATACAGTAAGCAAGGGCTAAAATCCAAATAAATTACACAATAGTTTTGATTTTCCATACAATAATTCCTGCTAACACCTTTACTTTGTTCAATGGTTGTTTGAACTGTCAGAAAATGGTGTCAGTTTTGTGTAAAAATCCCTGTATTTTTGTTAAGAAGTCGCTGATTGATGACATCACAGTGGGATTCTGTTTACGTTTGAATTTTTCTTACAAAACTGCCAATGGACTGGTGTAAAACTATGATAAATGTTTGCCACAGGGACGATCCCACCTAACGAAGTCATAAGTAGAAAACCACAAAAGCACTTTAAGTTTGTGATCTATAAAAAGACAACTTCCCGTTGAAATGAGCTGGACCACACTCGGACCTCCAAGTTACTGTGGAACCTTCCAGATGAAGCAACATGCACCTCTACTTTGCAAATGTACTAATCTTACAAAAAGAAACCGTTGACGTCAGTATGTTCGGGGAGATCATCTTAGAATTAAAGTGGTTTGCTTTGGATCAAGGCGTTTGAATCGACATTCAGCTTCGTGTTTGAGTTTGCATCTTCTGCCTGTGTCTCCGTTTGCACAGAAACGTGCACAAGAGGTAAAGAAGGCCGGACTGCACTGCGCTGTAGTGAAAGTTAAAGCTCACACCAGTGTTTCTCAAACTGTGGTTCAGGGCCTGCCTCACGCTTCTGCACTTTCAGTATTTCTGATTTAGAAACAAATCTATCAATGTTTTTTGTCTTTCTTTGGGTTAATAAGTGACTTGAACACCAATAGCCATGGTTTAGTGCCATTTTAGACCTGGTTTAGACTCAATTTAGATCTGGTCTTATTTTAGACCTGGTTTAGTCTCATTTTAGACCTGGTTTAGGCTCATTTTAGATCTTGTCTCATTTTAGACCTGGTTTAGTCTCATCAGAACTGGGCTAATATTAGATCTGGTTTAGTCTCATTTTAGACCTGGTTTTGGCTCATTTTAGACCTGGTTTTGGCTCATTTTGGACCTGGTTTAGGCTCATTTTGGACCTGGTTTAGGCCTATTTTGGACCTGTTTTAGGCTCATTTTGGACCTGGTTTTGGCTCATTTTGGACCTGGTTTAGGCTCATTTTGGACCTTGGTCTTTGGCTCATTTTTGACCTGGTTTAGGCTCATTTTGGACCTGGTTTAGGCTCATTTTGGACCTGGTTAGGCTCATTTTGGACCTGTTTGGCTCATATTTGGACCTGGTTTAGGCTCATTTTGGACCTGGTTTAGGCTCATTTTGGACCTGGTTTTAAGCTTTTCATTTTGGACCTGGTTTAGGCTCATTTTGGACTGGTTTTAGGCTCATTTTGGACCTGGTTTAGGCTCATTTTGGACCTGGCTTTTAGGCTCATTTTGGACCTGTTTTGGCTCATTTTGGACCTGGTTTAGGCTCATTTGAGACCCTCTGGTTTAGGCTCATTTTGGACCTGGTTTTGGCTCATTTTGGACCTGGTTTAGGCTCATTTTGGACCTGCTTTAGGCTCATTTTGGACCTGGTTTAGGCTCATTTTGGACCTGGTTTAAGCTGATATTCAGACGTGTTTATCTGGTAAATAAAATAGTGCGTTGCGTGAACATATGAACATATTCATTTTATTTCCATTTTAAAGACAAATCTGATGCTCTGAGAACACATGACACATGAACACACAAGACCCGAGCGCAGCCGATATATCGGCCCATACTGAGCCGATATATCGCTCATCCCTTTTATTTAGCCCTAATTGAGTCCTTAAACAGTCTGGGTTTAGATGTAAATACTATCTTAAATGGCACTAGGTGTGAAACGCGTGTCGCTGGTGGAACTGGCTAATTCCTGGAATATCGAGCATTTCAATCCTTTAAAAACAATGGAACGTCACAAAATAAGTTGCAAATGCTTAACTCTTCTTTCTTTTACATGATTCTGGCGCTGAGTCCTGATTGGTCCGTTAACTCCCTTTGTGAAACCTGAACCAAGACTCAGACAGACCAGGGACTAGACCAGACTAGACCAGGGATTAGACTGGGTCGTCCTGGTTTAGTCTCACTGTTACGAGTTTATCCCTGGTATCATTCTAGTTCTACTTCAGTCCGGATGCAGTTCTGTGTCTTTTTAGTCCTGGTTTATAGTCCAAGCTTGGTTTATTAGTGGTTGAGTTCTGGACCTGGTTTAGCCCTGATCTAGTCCTCTGTTTTTAGTCTTTTAATCCTGGTTTAGTCCTGTATAGACCTCGATTTGGGACATTTTAAGAACGGGCCAACATATAGATTACATCAGTTAGATTCTGTAATTCTATTGTTTGTTCAGACTTGGTGTATTTTAAGTCTGGACCTGGTTTAGTCCCGATATAGTCCTGAGTTCAGTTGCAGTTTATTTTACAGAGTCTCCTTTTAATCCTGGTTTATTTGTGTGTTTAATTCTCGACCTGGTTTCGTCCTGATATAGTCCGGAGTTTAATTGCAATTTAGTCTCGGTAAAGTCTCCGTTTAGTCCTGGTTTAGTCCTGGTTTAGTCCTGCTTTAGTCCTGGTTTAGTCCTGGTTTAGTCCTGGCGCAGACCTGGAAACAGAACATGACTTCTCTCCTCATCTTTTACATGATCACAGCGCCGAGCCTCGCGGTCCATCCATTACAGCAACTCCCTTCGTGAAACCTAACCCGGGACTCACGCAGGAACCAGACCCGGGGGTCCAGACCGGGGGACCAGACCGAGGCGGAGGCCGATCCGACTACAGCGAGGTGTCTCCGAATACAAAACAGGCGCGCGCTTGGGATTAGCTTTTATCACTTATAGATGCTGCTGCGGGATTGAGGTGGATAAACACGGAACGGCGCGCTCATTTATCGGGATTAAACCTTTAGCCGCGGTCCATTGTGGCGGGTTTAAATTAAGACCCGGGTATCTCCAAACGGGACGGGCGCACTTTGCACCGATCAACACAACGCCGCCGGTTAATGCGCGCGGCTTTTATGGTACCGTACGTTTAGCGCGCCGACTTAGGCTAAAAGCTCCACAGTCTCCACATCATTCTTCACAGGTTTTAATAATCGGCTAATCTGCTCCCACTCTTAGGTTTTAATCCCCAGAGTCAACTCGGCTTTGTTTCATTATAAGAAAATCTCTGCTAAATTGAACTGGTGTTTTAGTGGATTACTATGACTGCCAGTGCAATATCACCATTTTTGGGTTTTCTTTTTTTTAGCATTTTTTCTCTACATTTAGTGGCAAACTGTACATAAAAGTGTGGAAGTTAGGCCGGCAACGATCGTTACTATGGAAAATAATCCTATAGTTGTAATTTGATAATCGTAGATGAAACAGACGCGCACGAAAAGGCCGTTTTACAGCAAAGACAGTGGCATTATTACATCAAAATGTCAAAAAAAAGAATAAACTGCCTCCGATTTTCCTAAACAGTGCACTTCATTTGCAAATGTTCTATGTAATAATTAGCGTTCTGTGTTGTTACTGACTGTATTTATAACTTAACGTCTAATCATTACAAACGGGAACAAAGTCAGAGCTACAAACAAAGACTTGTTTGTTGAAACTTGGCGCTGCTGTTGCGTCACCTCTCCTCTGCACATGCTCAGTTAGAGAACAATCTGCGAAACATCCAAGATTCCAAAACAGGTTTATTCAGCGTGGTTTTGAGTTTGTCCTCAGAGCGCAGATGTGCAGAGCTCTAACACAAGCTGCGAGCGGAGCATGAACGGGCCTCTGAACACGGCCACAGACTGAGACTGAAACTCAGCCGCGGGAGGAGAAGAACCAGGCTTCCCGCAGTACTGCTCAGTGACATGTAGAGGCCACTAAAAACACATTAACTTAACAGCCAAGCTTCAACAGCAGAAGTGAGGGCAAAACGGGCTTATTTGAATATATTTCAGAGCAATTTAAATGTCGCTGTGACACGCGGTAATTGGACATTTTGTAAGTCAATCACTGCTTGCATTGATTGCCTTGACCGCACGCCACTGATTTTCATAATCGTAAAAAAACAACAACCCCAAAACAAACGAAAAACAGGTTACGGACATTTCTTGGGTCATTTTGGTGGGATTCTTCGTCTGGGTTGCGAGGTCTCTCCTGTCGGCGCATGGCATGTTCTGAAGTCGGTGAATAGTTCAGAAGAATGCACCACGTTGTATGCCTTTTTATCCCTTTTCTCTCTGTTTGTAAGATTTGTTCTTCACGTCTGTCTTTGTTATTGGAAGAATTACAATAAAAAGAGAAGGCACCCATTTAAAACGTCTCGATGCACGGCCGTTACGCGCTAATGGAAATCCCGCTGCGCCGCATAAGCTAAATATTATTGTTGCGGCTTCCTAAATGGACCTTGAAGCCGCGGCGAGGGTCAGTGCTGGGTCTTGGGACGCTTTGGTGAGACGGGCGAGGTGAAGAACAGCCTCGGGTAAAGCGCCTTCACAGACCCACGTTCACGAAAACAGCTGCTAAAAAAAATCATAGCTAGTTTTCGCTAGCTTGATACGTTCCATAGTTTCACTTCCTGGTTGGAGATTACAGAGATTACGTTCTTATTTTTTCATAAACAAAACATTAAACGCATACAATTAAATGGAAACCCAAAACCCGTGAGAATCCAAAAGGAAAATAATGATTTTTCAAAGGCAAAAGCGCGAGGCGAGACGCTACAGGCAAAACTCATTTTGATTTAAATTTGTAGTTTTCTGGTCAGTTCGCGCTCTCGACACACATTGCCCAATCCCCGCCTACATTCGAGTTATTATTTCATCTAATCCGCTCACATATTCACGTGGTTGAACTCCGCACAAACTGTTCTTTTTGGATGTATTTACTGATCTGATGTGTGACCTTCGTGCCGTTTGGTCCTGTAAATACTTTGACATCAGCTGAAGATGGACGTTGGCTATAATCTTTACCTTTTCACAATGCATGATGTTCATTAATATGTGTTGTCCCTTTTCAAAGAAATGAACACAAATACATGAGACACTGTGACTCACAACGCGCTTTTTCTTCCACAGAGGCACAAAGATCAGCCCTTAAAGTAGCACACGACACATCCAAACTTTGTTAAACTTCTACTTCACAAGAATGAACGACGGGACGTAACGCATTTTTTTTAGATCTAATTCTGAATGTATTTATTGAAGCTTTTTTTTAGTCTAAAAAATGAGGCTTTAATTTGATTTTTTTTTTTGCCAAATTTTCAACTCAAATCACAGTTTACTCCAAAGCAAGTAATCCAAAATCCCCTTGTTTGTATCTAATATGTCAACAAAATGAACTAAGTAATTTAACACCTGTTTCTGTCTTCCATCTTTTTCAGATTTTAAATGATAAATATGTGCAGTTTGGGCCGTTTTTACACATAAATGCCTATTTTCACTGAAAACCTGGCAACGATGAAAAACTTTGTAGTACAATTTTAATTTTTACATTTATGTGAGTAAAACGACAGGAGAAGTTTCAAATTGATATCTCTTAAATGGTAGTATTTTTCCGATATTCGAGACTGCAGCGTCTGGCCTTAACTACAAAAACATGAGCCGAAGACCTCAAACCTCCACCGGTCGTTGCCTCCACAGTATCTTCTCGCAAGGCCACGTTCTCCGCCGCCTTCACACCTTGAGCGCGCGAGGTTCTGGTTTGCACACGACACTAAATCCAAGAATGGAGCTGAAAAAATGATTTGTTCGGCATCAGTCTACAGTTTTAGTCCCAGGTGGCGGTACAACGAGTAAGTAAAGCAAACTTTATTTGTTCAGTGCTTTTCACGGACATACAGTCACAAAGTCCTTCACACAGTTTGAAAAAGTGTTTTCGGAGACATCCAAAGAACGCCGGAAGATCATTTGTTTCATTAGCTTTTCAATGTTAAATGCCAGGCAAATTTGAATCCTGCAAAAAACGAAAAAAAACAAAACAAAAAAACTATAGGAATTATTTTCTATTTTGAATTTTTTTTTTTTTCCTTGTTTAAAAAAATCAAAATGAAAAATATCACCCTTTAAATATTCATTGCATACATTTTCAAACCTTCAATTTCAACAGTCTAAATTCAGACAGAGTGTAAAATTCTGCAGTGAAATTAGCGATTTCGATTTACACATTTAAACTGCTGAATTTGACGCTTTGAATTATTATTATTATTATTATTATTATTTATTTTTAATTTTTTTTTTTTTTGAATTTTTTTATCTGGAATTTAGTATAAAAGTCATTTGAACACATTTTTTTCAGGGTTGCAGCCTTTGAAAGTTGCCAGCATTGAAACAAAACAAGCCATCGTCCATAGCTGACCCTTCAGAAACGTGACAAAGTGCATCTTTAAATGTTTGTTTCCTTCTTATTGAAAATCCTCATGTTTGTTTTAATGACACAGATTAAGCCGTGAAAAAGGTAGGTTACTGCATATCTTGTCTACGAACAAACAAACGCCTGGGAAAACAAGCCAGAACATAAAGCAAAGAGAGAGCGAGTCCCACCCAGGTGAGGTCTGCACGGCCTTTGTCCTCCACTGACACAAGATTTATTATGCAAACAACACCATCCCAAAAATACATATTGAAACAAATTTTGGGCAAACACGGCAGACAAAGTGCTCGTCCGGACTGACACGGAGTTTGGGTGCGGGGCGGGGCGCGGCCCGGGCGGCGAGGCGAGGCGAAGGGCGCGTTGTAGTCGCGCTTCAGGAGGTTTGAAAGGAGCGGGCCCCATTGAGAAGTCCGTCAGACGCACAAAGGAGGAGCAGGAGATGATGGAGGACGGCGAGTACCTGCCCCTTCAGGTAAACACCGCGCAGCTCCCACCGCGGCCGCCTGCCCACCACTCACGTAAGCGGACCTTCTGTCACTGCGTACGTACTATAGTCGTGAGAAAGAACGGCGCAGCAGGGTTAGAGTGGGGCGCGTTGAATTCGGTGACGTGGCGATTTCAGGTGGAGGCCGGGGCCAGGAGAACGCTGGAGATTCAGTGTTTTTGGACGACAAATCCACACAGAAAATCCACAAATGTTAAACCAAAAAAAAAAAAAATCACCTTCCTTCCTTTCTGCGCACAGAGAATCACTTTGTCCCAGTTTTTGATTTGTGTGGATAGGCCCAGCCATTACAGCGATATTAAACCTGAACAAAGTCAAACATAGGTGTTTTGACAGTTGTTCAGAAGCAGAGACTGGCCCTGGTCCCACAGGCTGGTTCACTTTGGCCCGGGTCCCACAGGCTGGTTCACTTTGGCCCGGGTCCCACAGGCTGGTTCACTTTGGCCCTGGTCCCACAGGCTGGTTCACTTTGGCCCTGGTCCCACAGGCTGGTTCACTTTGGCCCTGCCCAGCTGGTTCGACTTTGGGCCGGTACCCGAGCAGGCTGGTTACTTTGGCCCGGGTCCACAGGCTGGTTCACTTTGCCCGTCCCACAGGCTGGTTCACTTTGGCCGGTCCCACAGGCTGGTTCACTTGGCACCTGGTCCCCACAGACGGTGGTTCACCTTTGGCCTGGTCCCCACAGGCTGGTTACACTTTGGCCCTGGTCCCACAGGCTGGTTCACTTTGGCCCTGGTCCCCACAGGCTGGTTCACTTTGCCCTGGTCCACTAGTGGCCATGGTCCCCAGGTTCACCTTTTGGCCCTGGTCCTACACAGGCTGGTTCACTTTGGCCCTGGTCCCACAGGGCTGGTTCACTTTGGCCGGTCCCAGAGGCCTGGTTCTACTTTGGCCCTGGTCCCACAGGCTGGTTCACTTTGGCCCTGGTCCCACAGGCTGGTTCACTTTGGCCCGGGTGCCCACAGGCTGGTTCACTTTGGCCCTGGTCCCACAGGCTGGTTCACTTTGGCCCTGTCCACAGCCTGGTGTCACTTTTGCCGCGGTCCACAGGCTGGTTCACTTGGCCCTGGTCCACAGGCTGGTTCACTTTGGCCTGGTCCCTCAGGCTGGTTTCACTTGGCCCTGGTCCACTCAGGCTGGTTCACTTTGGCCGGGTCCCCACAGGCTGGTTCACTTTGGCCCTGGTCCCACAGGCTGGTTCACTTTGGCCCTGGTCCACAGGCTGGTTCACCTTTGGCCCTGGTCCCTCAGGCTGGTTTCACTTTGCCCGGGTCCCACAGGCTGGTTCACTTTGGCCCGGGTCCCGCAGGCTGGTTCACTTTGGCCCTGGTCCCACAGGCTGGTTTCACTTTGGAACATACTGGAACGTGTTTCAGGTTTGTCGGCCAAACGCAAGTGTACTTCTGGTTACATTGCGTCGCTTTTCCCGCGGTGATGTTCACTTTTTTCACGCGGGTGATGTTCACTTTTTCCGCGGTGATTTCACTTTCGCGCGGTGATTTCACTTTTTTCCGCGCCTCACACGCCAGGCTTCATACGTCTCTTCATGTAATGCGTTGTGTTTTGAATAATGTAAGATGCTTTCTAACGGAATACGACGGTTCAGCGCAAGATTCAAGTCGGCGTTTGGTGATCTGCTTTTCCGCCGCTTTGTGCTCCTCTGAGTTTGGCGTTCTCTCTTATTCCGATCATCTCGCTCAAAAGTGCTGCTGGAGCCGACGAGAGCCAGCCCAAAAGCTAGCGCCGCTTAGATTCGCTTCAAACCGGACGACACTTTCGGACCGGCCCAATGCGCTCCAAAGGCTACAGAGGCTCAGCTCTACCACACAGGCCCGAGGTCTAGGGTGTGCAAAGAGGCCCCTGAACATCCAGCGCCCGACTCCCCCCAAAGGTCAAAAGTACGAAACACCTCCAAAAGCCGGCTCAAGATCCTGCGGACTTCCAGATCCGGACGGACAGAAATGAGCAGGTTAATCGGCAGGGGAAAGCCGTTTGTGGTTGACGTGGCGATACCAAGTCAGAAATACGTTCCAGTGCGCTGCACGGGACCCCCCCCCGGCAAGGCCAAGTCAAACAGACTTTTCAAACTGCGTGATCACCCGGGGGGACGCGATCGCTTCGAATCTGGAACAGTCCGATCGCGCGAAGAGCAGAGGAGGAGAGGCTTCAACTGCACGCGCTCAGAAACCACCGGGGGAAATGTGTTTGGGCGCGCGCTCGCTTTTTTCAACTACGGCCGCGGACCAGCACGTGCTAGATTTGTTTTATTCCAAGTCAAAGTTTAAAGTGTTTGCGTCGCGGAGAACGAGCGCTTAGCACGTCCAAAAATCGACGTAAATGGGATGTCGCTGATGTTATGCCAAAAGTGCGGGTGAGCGTGTACGATCGCCAGTTTTAATGAGCAATTTTAGCTGCAAAGTTTTGGTGTTCACGCTAATTTACGCCGCAAAACGTCCCCCAGCTCTTGCACCTATTCTTTTAGCCGCTTTGAACCGGGACAAGAGTTCGGTTGTTGTTTAGCGCGCTCGGGAGTTCTCTGCGCCTGCGAACGCACCGAATCATGGCAGGACGAGACATAAACGGACAGTATAAACACCTTTGTGCACGTCGCATCGCCACACGCCCACAGACTGCAGCGTTATTTACGCTTCGGGCTCGGTCCGTGGCAAAAGGACGCGCCATTTATTGATTGAGGTTGGATGGATATTTGCCCGCGAAACCTCAGGCTTGTTTTTGTCCGCCGAACAAAAGGTCAACGCCATATTTTATCCCCCACAATGCGCTTTATGTGGACGTGTCTCGAGCTTTCAGAACGCCTTCAATGGACGCACAACTCTGCGGTTTACAGCGTGTGTGTGTGTGTGTGTGTGTGTGTGTGGTTGGAGGAGAATGACATTACATCACAAGTTTGATCTCATTTTCTCAACGTTTTCTTTTGAAATCGCACCTTATTTGGCCAAAACCGAGCAGGAAAACAGTGCAAAAAGCTCAAAACGCAAAAAACAAAAGTGCCAAGAAAAGTATAACCATGAAATACTGTTCTTCGTGGCCATTTGCACTCAACACTGGGCTTGAGTTAGTCATATCACCTTGAAATAATGTGTCATTACCATAATTGCACGTTCAGTTACAGCGCTAATACCATCCTACACCAAGTGCCTTTTTGTCTGTGCGTAAAGCTGCTCTGGCCAAAAACGAAAATAAAAATGAACAAAGCGACAGAGGTATTTCAATCTCTCATCCGGCTTAACATTAGTGTTTATTTAACAGTAATTTAGATTGTATTTATGTGACTGGGGCTGTGCGTAGAAGTGTAAATATGACAGTTTTTATGAGTTCATGGTTCTCGTCACTAATACAAATAATCAGATTGAACATTCGTCAGTTTCCCTCAGTTTTCCAATGTGATCAACAGGGAAAAGGGGTCTTAGAACGTGAACTGAACTTAAGGGGGTTTCTCAGACCCCAGACTTTTGCCTTTTGATCGCTTTGGACTTTGCCGTGGAAGATGGAAACGGTAAATTGACAAATGCTCAATCTGATGCTTTCTATTAGTGACTAGAACCATCAGCGCCTCGTGTAATACAAAAACCCAACATTTTCCATATCGATTACAGCTGTATTAAATATCGCTGGCCTATAGAAAGCGGTGATGTCGTCCGGAACGTCTCATTTGGACCATTTAGGTGTCATTTAGATTTTTTTACATATTTCTAATTAAACATGATTAAAAACGAGGGTTGTGTGAGTATGTAACGAGTTTATTTACAAACTGTAATTAAAAAAACCAAACAATCTGACTGTTCCTCTGCCTCTGGTCTGGATGATGTGTTCTTCAAAGAGCTTCATGTGCATCTCTGTCTCTCGTCACTGCTATGATTTACAGCTGCGCTCTGGGAAAGAAGGACCTGGTCTGGACCCTGGTCTGGGAACTGGTCCTGGTCCCGGTCCCAAGCTGAACTTTGATCCCCGACTGCAAGTAAACCAGGTTTGAATCTGCTGAACGAACTCCGGCCTTGGAATTCCTTTTGTTTTTATGGTGAGCTGTAAAATGACGTAAATAATGTTTATCCATGTTAATGGAAACTAAACACTTGTAATGTCGGATGTCTCTCTCTGAACTAAGGTCAACACAATAAAGGAAACAATAAAAAGGTTTACATTCACTAAACACACCCATAACAGAATGTTTGAACTATTGAAAGCACGAGTGTCTTTTAGAAAGGTTTAATATGATGTAATACTAATTATCAGTTGTCATGGATTCCGTCATAGTTTAAACTTTTTATGCTGTGTTAATTAAACACTTGGATCACATTTTATGTCGCTCCAAACAACTTCAATAAAACATGCACAAGCAAACATCAAAAGTAAAAGAAAATGTATTTTCCACAGCTTTAAGTTGTTGCAGGCGTCTATTTTAAGGGAGCAAAAACAGAGCCTTGAGGGACTCCCAGATTACCCCAATAAAACAGACTCTCTGAGCAAACAAAACAGCACGGCTGCCAGGACTTTCACTCGTGTGGGGGTACTGTAAAGCAGCTTAAATTAGGCTGAAACAATAGCTGCTATCGCTGAAATTGATTCGCGACAAAAGGTGAAAGAAATCTGAGCATAAAAATGATCAGACTGAGTTTAGTGAAGATGCTTTACCACTGGATGACATCATGCAGTGAACTGTTTTTAGCCCTGGAGCAGGAGATGGACCGAATATAAAGATTACCCAAACGTGTGAATGAAACAAATTTGAACTCCCGGTACTTTTTAAACAAAATGTGGTTAGCATAATAACCTTCAGGTATTAGCTGTAGCTCAACTCACAGCCTGACAGGAGGTTAAGTCCGTGTCATCCTTGTATCTTTCCTCCGTCTTTATTGATTCCACAGCCGCTACATTCTGGTCGAGCTCGGGTATTTCTCAACATGTTTTACGGTAGATCACGTCTCCTCCGTCCCCCGTCTTATACCGCCCAAGATTAATCTCCTTTTTGACCGGGGCGTCTGAGGTCAGCGCCGCGTCTCGGGCCCGTTCAAAAGCGCTCTCCGAATAGTTGCTTGTCATGTTGCGTGTGAAGTGTCTGGAGAGGGAAGTCGGCGATGGGAAAACCGCTCCGCCTGTCTCGTGCTGAGCTAAAGCAGAGTCCTCCCTTGGCCCCCCCCCCCCTAGCTCCTAAGCCCTCGCCTCCTCGATCCCTGTCTCCTCGCTCTCCCGCCTTTAACCTGCCGCAGATCTGCTACTGTGCGCCATTGACCCCGGACTGCGCGCGGGGCTAGTCCAACTCGCTGACACTCTGAAAGAACTGAATATCTTGACCTGAATTCAGATTATTTGTGGCGTGCGGCGTGGCTGTTCGCGGATAATCATAATCATAATAATAATAATAATAATAATAAATGCCCTCGCGTCTGTGGTCCGCAAACTTTGAGTCACGTCCTGAAATCGTGCTTCACTTTCTCACGTGATGTGGACTATTGCACTGATGTCATGATTTCTCACTCGTTGTAAGATCATTTAGCTCACAATAAGAAGTAAAATGAAGACGAAAATGACAACGTTAATTCAGATTCGCCAATGGAACGTGTCTCTCTCTCGTTCGAAGTGCTTGAAGATATTTTACGCTGGTTCCATTGCCATATATGGTCAAAACAAGCACTTATTATCTCATTTAAGTTTGTATTTTTTCTTTTCTCAGTGTAACCATTGGCAATTAATTTGGCTTGAAGTGAGATATAATGTGTTGAAACAAGTTAAATAATCAATAATCGATCTTTTGAAATCCCAAATGTTGACGCCAATAACCTTTAAAAAGACCATTGTGGAAAATATGTACATTTAATTTAGTCATATAGCACATTTGGATGCACGTCAAACGGTTTAGTATCATTCAGACACTGCAGATGAAAAGGGGGAAAAAAAAGCTTCACTTTAGAGATACCAATTTGAAATGTTGAGCCGTTTTACCAAATGTTGAGCGAACCTGGAGTTGGAACGATTCGGGATTGAAATGAGGAACCAACGATCCGTCACGATCGGCTAAAGTCCCAGATCGTAGAGTTTGGCGTCTGTGTACAGTCCGTGAAGACGTTTCAAGGCCCCGCGTAAACATGGATTAAACGAGATAAATAAACCTCTTTAGAACGGACAATGGTTTGTTTTTGAACGTGTCCCGACTGTCTCCGTTCAACAACTGAATATTAATTCATTTTGTCTGGTGACGCAGGGGTCGTTTGGATGGAGAAATCACAAAAATGTCTCGTTTCCCGTTGGCGTCGCGCTGTGGGAGTCGCTGTGTTCCCCCCCATAAACCTGTGCGCTCGTCCCCCTCGCTGAAGTGTCCCAGAGCTGGACTCCTCTGGTTTAACTTTGTTTTGGAGTTGGGTTTTTGTTTTGTTTTACGGCTCGGACCATAACTCAGGACTCCCGTTTGACTCCCCGGGGGCCCCCGCTCTAAGACCTTTCTTATCAGCGGAGGACAAAAAAAAAAAAAAAAGCAAGAACGCTGCACGAAAAGAACCCCACACCGACGCGAAGGGGAGACGTCTTCGTGCGGCGGAGGGTCTTCACGTGAGGTCAGAACTTCACAAAAGAGTTTTAGAATGCGGTTGGAGGACAGCTTCGTTTCGGGAAATATTTACTAATGACACGGACGCAGATGTTTTCGGTTACTTCCCTTTGACTTGTTCTTCATCTATCCCTTCTTGTATCTGATAAAAGGGAACCGTCACGCAAGAAACAAAGCGGCGACACTCTTTATTTACTGCCGAATGAACCGTTCTGGGACCATGCATGACCAAAACCACAAATACAATAAAACAGACGAAAAATTCACATAGATTTAATTGCGCCGTCGTTTCCGTTCTGCCCGGAAAACGTTGTGACGAGTCCCTATTTCTCCAGTTTGGTGAAATTAGCCAAAAAGGAATTGTAAAACCCAACGAATCAGGGCCATCGGACCATCCTCCAGACCCCAGCCTGACAAAGTGCCTCTGACGGGTTGGACTCATTGAGCTGAAATGCAGTTCACTTAAATATGTTTAAAATTATTTTGCTAGAAAATTATACACATTTTATTGCAATTTTTGTATAGGTTTATAATTTGACTTCCTGTTTGTAATTGATGACATCACACTAGGAAATTACCCAGCAACCACTGGGCCAAATAAAAATATAAATGAGAGCGACTTTATTTTGTTGAATTGATGTTTAGAGTCAAAAAAGTGGTTTGTTTGGTGTAAATTCTGCAGAAACTTTGGCTGAAACGAGTGTGATGTCACTTCCTGTCATTTTTCTTTTTTTTTTGTCAAATAGCTGCTCGATTGGTGTAAAACTATCATTTATATTTACAACAGGTATAAATATATCAAATAAAGTCAAAATTAGAAAATCGGAATTACCTTCCGAATTCAAGTCATTTAATGTTTTTTTATTTGTTGTTTTTTTTGCAGTGCACGTTTTTCTGATTTATTTGATTTAAAAAAAAAAAAAACACGCTATATTTGAAAAAATAAAAATTCTGCTTTTATTCCTGGATTTGACAAACAAACAAACAAACAAACAAACAAACAGACCAAAACAAGAACACACCAGTATGCATTATTACTGATCTGAAACGTTATTATTGATTATTGATCCATTCACGCTCCAGGGTTGAAAACTGCCCTTTTATCACCGCAAACGACTACGTTTCCCGACACGCGCGCTGCACACGCATCGCTCCGAATACAACTGTGTGTAAACGTGATTAAACGTGTATTAAGACATGAAAAAGGACGTGAGGACGTGCAAATGTCATGGCACGACGTCATCACAAACACATTTACCATTTAGTCATTGCGAAATATTGTAGAAATACTACTTTTTTATCTACGTTTGTGTCATAATTCAAAGAGTAAAGACATTAAAGTGCTTAAAAACTCTTATTTCTTTGTGTCGCCTGCACTGAAATGTGGCAAAGGATCATGGTCTATGTCAGGGCTAGTCAACTTAAGGCCTGCGGGCCAGATCAGGCCCTCCAAACATTTGGTTCCGGACCAAATATTAAAAAATAGATTATTTTTTGTCTTTTTGACCAGTTTGACTCTGTGTTAGTAGTTTAGAACAGGTTTGGTCTTAGTTTAGTCTATGCCAGGTTTGATTCTGGGTTAGTCCTGGTTCAGACCTGATCATATCTGTCTTATTCTGGTTTAATTCTGGTTCGGGAATGACTATTTTGCAGAGAAATGTCGGTAAAGCATTTTGTATTTGATTTTCCCCACAAAAATCTAATATAGCAGTAGTCATAGTTTCCCTTTTGAAACAGATCTGGTGCTGGAGGTATTTATTCTGTTAAAATGGTGGCGTTTTGTGCAACAACAAAAAAGAAGTTAAACAGCCCTGGTCTGTTAGTTAGTACCTTAAGAGTTTGAAATAATAAATGTAAACAAAGGAGCTTATAATTCGATGTTTTTGTGATACTTTTGACAGTCCAATACAAAAAGTGTTAAATCCCTTTGCTTAAAAAGTCGATTTTGCGTCATATTTTCCCTTTTAATATTGCATTTATTCACGTTGAATCCAAAATGTTCCTTTCCCTGTCAGTCAATAACGTCACAATCCTCATTCCAAGCAACACGTTATCGAGTGACTTAATATTGTGAAATCGATCTTTCCTGTTTTCGTTGGGACTTTCGGCGCTCAAAATATTTACCGCTTTCGCATCTGCAGCGTCCGGGTGAAGGATCGGCCCCGTCCGTGTTTGGCCGGATTAAAAGTAACGGCGCGGCGGCTCGGCGCTGATGAAGCGGGTGTCGGCAGCCGCTTCGAGAGCGCGTTTGGAAGTGTTTGGAAGCGTTTGGCAGAAGCCGCAGCGGAACGAGCACTTAAATCTGGACATTATTATACACAAACTGACCGTCCGATATGGCGAGGCTTACATTCTGACTTAATATGTCAACAGAGAAAATCTATTTGTCCCTCAACACTTTTAAAGCAGTAGAAATAAAACACGATGGGAATTTGAGATGTGTTTGTGTTGAGGTCATTAAAAAAAAGACGTACTGGCCCTTTAAAATAGCTTGACTTGAGAAAAAATGTATGTTAATTTTATTAATTTTGACTATATTTTTATTAGTTTATTTTCGACTTCTTTAAGATTTGGACTTTGGCGTACACTCAAAAAAATCATATTATGTAAACCATTTAATAATGTGTAAAATCTGTATTATTTGCTTTGAATCGACGTAAAATAAAAAAAAGGAAAAACTTGATTTAAAATATTTGAATGAGGTAAATTTATTTTTGCGTGTACATGTACTTTTATTATTTTTCTAAGGTAAATTATCTGTCCAATGCAGCATTTATTCATTTGTTTTTTGACGCGTTAAGTGCATATTTCTAACGCCACTGAACATTAGACTAAAAACGTCTACATTTTAAATAGTTCATTGTAAAAATCTGTATTATTTGCTTTGAATCGACAGAAAATAATTAAATGGAAAAACTTGAAAAAATGTATTTTAATGAGGATATATTATGTATTTTAATGTATTTTTTTAAAGCTAAATAATCTGTCCATGCAACATTTATTTATTTATTTTTTGACGCGTAAAGTGAATATTTCTCACTAAAATCTGCAAAAGAATCAACATAAAAAAACCAGACAAAACCCAATCTGCTCTTGAACAAACCAAATGAAAACAAGGCATCAGAACAGGATTGATCACTCCGACTCGCGCCGTTATGAACGCCGTGCGCGGACGTTGTTCCTGAGACTGGAGCGTTTTCCGTTTCAGCAGAAGCTAAAAGCCGCTGTAATTCACGCAGACATTTACTGACCCATTTAAAACCTCTCAAAACCTAATCCAGCCACTTCATGATGAATATACACCCACTCTTTTTTTCTGGGAACGCCACTGCACTCAAACAGACGTTCTACCCAGCGGCGGGAAGTAACAGAGTACAAAAGCAAAAGTACTGCATTAAAGTCAGAGTTGTAATAAGCATTTTGACAGTAGATACTTTTACTTGTATGTCATCTGGGAGCAGGTATCTGTATTTTCTACTCCAGAACTGGACTGGAAAGTAAAAAAGTGCTTTTCTTTTTTGTTGGTTGAGGAGTTATTTTAAGGTGACATCCTGCGTGAAGAAAATATGGGCATAAAATTCCCTCGAAAATGTATGAAATTATTATTATAATTTTTTTATTTATTTTCCAAAAATCCACACAATTCTGTATCAAAATCACTACATTTAACACTTTAACAGTTCTCGACATTTGTGTGAAATACTTGTTACTTGTTGCATCAAAACTTTTTACTTAAGTAGAGTATTTTTATTTGATCTTTTATCTGTACAAAATTGAGTACATCTTCCACTAAAGGAACTATTTAAAATGCAGTTGTAGACAAATATCGTGTGTGTGTGTGTGTGTGTTCTCTTTAATACATATTGTGTTGTTTTTAAAAAAAGACATATTGTGTTGCTTTTCATTGCGCTGATTGTGTGTTGATTTTTAAATGACAAATAAATCTAAATTTAACCGAATTAAAGGAAAAGGTGCCGAGGAAATCACTAAAACATACATAAAACTGTCATATAATTAGATGTAAAATAAATAAATAAATAGATAAATAAATCAAAGTTACACCAGGCACTGTTTATAATTCTTTATTTCTCAAAAAGTGAGTTTCTTTCTTTTCTTTTCTTTTCTCAAGCCGCAGTTGTTTTACTTCTCATTACGTACGTTTTCTGGTTTGGCGTACCTCACCCGTTTGTCTCCATGACGACGTTGCATCAGTTACATTGGTCGTTCAATTACAACAACAACAAAAAAGCGTGCATTCCGACAGTGATTTCAGGCTTCAAACTTCCCCTGTGTTAGTGAGGAAAACGAAACAAAACAAACCAAAAAACGCGGTGTCTAATTAGAGATGATGACACGCTAAAAGGCACGCTCCGCAACATAAAACCGTTTTAAACTTATATCGCAAAAGGCGTTTGTACATATTTTCAAAGTATAGCTCGATAGAACCCATTGCGCGAGCATTTACGGATGAATAAAGTTTCTTTGTGATTCACGAAAAGCGGCTTTGGACACGTCCCGCTAATTCGCGCGCCTTGACAGCTAAATTGCGTCGGCCTTTTTGGGTCTTCAGAAGTCGGTGGGAGAACAGTGGGAGGAAGGTGTGTCTGTGTGTACCTGTCAAGTTCTGTTCTGGGGCCTCCCACGCTCCAGCGACGGCCGGGACCACCAGCCGAGAGGGGCGGGCGCGGCAAAGAAAGGAGCACGTGCGCGTTTTGGAGTTTTTTTTCCGCCCTTTTCGCTCGCTCACGTGGCCGTTTCGCCGCGCAGACCCCTTCAACAGTTTGCGAACAAAAAAGCGTTCGAAATTGTGCTTTCAATGGAGAAACTTAATGAGTCGATCAAGGCGGTTTAAACACATCTACACCAGTATTTTACATTATTTCTTTATTTAACAGAAGATTACGACAAGTCATGAGTTTTGAGTTTTACTGGACTTTTGTGTTTTATGTATAAAATAAATATATATAGTATTGGCAATAGTATATATGTATAGTATTTAAAAATACCCTCCAAATACCCTTTAATTCCTTTGTCGCAGTAAGACAGTAAGCATTGATGGCGATGCCTTAAATCAAGTCAAATCGTTTATTTGCGATTACGTCTCCGAATATAAGACATTTGGGCAGTGTGCTTTGTTGCCAGGCGGAGTTGTGTACAAAAGCAAATGCGTGTGACTAATTGGTTTTTGTGCGGGTGCAGTTTTCACGGTGCAGCGTAAGCCCTGGGCGTGTGGAGCCTCTTCTTTGTTCATCTGTTTGGCGATGTGGAAATTCAACTTTGTCATTTCAACCACCTCATTCATCACGCGCCCACTGTAGACAAACGGCAAACTGAATGGTGAAAATATTTTGTCATGGATATGTAATTTACCGTAACACGTGTCATGGTTTGAACTATGTGACGGATAAAAACTAAACTAATGGTAGTTTAGTAAAATACAACACATTTGAGAAATATACTTGGGACCAAAACGTATCCCTGTGGAACCCCATAATTGAGATTGCAATGTTTGGCTGTTTGAGAAAAGACGGATGGTATACTTATTCACTGGCTGAGTGATAAGCCCATTAACCCAAAGGTTGGCAGTTCAATGTCATCTCAAGCCAGTACTCGTGTCCTTGGGCAAGACACTTCACCTACCTTACCTATGCATGGATTTGCTGTATGAGTGAGAATTAATGATTGTTTAGGATAAGGTACACTTTACTGACTCCATCTTTCAATGTCTCTGGAGCAGTGCAGCCCCTGGGGACCCATCTCCAGATCTTTGGGTTTGGTCTACTGTCGCTGGAGGAATTTTCACTTTTGTTTTGACTTGATGGGGGAAACCGGAGCCCAGCGGAAACCTACCCAGAAACAGGGAGAAACATGCCAGCTCCTTACACCGCACCCGTCTGGCCCGGGAGTCGAAACCCACCTTCTTGCTGTGAGAAGAGAGTGCTAGTTTGAGTGTTGTTTGTTCTAAGGGGTCTGTGGCACAGTTTGTCAGTCCCCGGGGCAGGTGTGACAGAATAGTTTCTTGCCATCTAGTTTGGGGAGTGAATGAGTAATACATAGAATATATTTGAAAGCATTTATACACTCTACTAGTGTTAGTAGAGTGTCATTATTAACAAACTGGAACTAAAAGAAGAGAGCACATTACGCCGGTGCTCGAGTCTCTTCACTGGCTCCCTGTTGTTTAGAATCAAATTCAAAATCCTCCTCCTGACTTACAAAGCCATAAATGACCTGGCCCCATCCTACCTCAAAGAGGCTATAGTACCTTATCATCCAAACAGAGCACTTCGCTCTCAAAGTCAAGAGGCTATAGTACCTTATCATCCAAACAGAGCACTTCGCTCTCAAAATGCTGGACTTCTGGTGGTCCCAAGAGTCTCTAAAAGCACAGTAGGAGGTAGAGCGTTTAGCTCCCAAGCTCCTCTGCTGTGGAATCAGCTCCTGTCCATGTTAAAGAGGCCGACACAGTCTCTTCATTTAAGACCAGGCTTAAAACGCTCCTCTTTGAAATGGCTTATGGTCAGGCCAGTTCGGAACAAAGATAACAACCTACAGTTTCAGATACACTGTTTTCCTATAACAATATGTAATATCTTAGTTCACCTGTGTGTCTCTCACGCCTCTCGGGGAGTGGTGCTGTTTCCGACACTGATGATGCTGCACCTTAGATGACCTGCAGACCCGGACGCGCTCTTGTTTGGTCTAACGACTGCTGTTACAATAATACAATAATACCCTGTATTCAATTGAAGTCCATTCTTTTTTACAAAGAAGTGAAGACATTTATGAAGCATGACTCTATTTTAAAGTGTGTTTGTTTCTTTGCTTTGTGTTTGACCAAACATCTAATTATAGAGCGTTTTTATCTTCTGCAAACTTGGACGTGCGCTGTTGGCACGTTAGTGTCGCTACCGTTACTGTGACGGCAAAACTCTAGGCAAAGCAATAACATCGTCATAGACTCAAACAGGTGGCGGACATTCGACCCGATAAGTCCCAGAGTGCACCTTTATTTTCGTCTCGCTGCACTACTAACCCAATTTTCAAAACTCATTGTGATCTCATATTTGACGCATCCTTACTCACGTTTGTGATTGTCTGAAACAAAAGAGCTGCCGTTTCAGTGACAGTCTGTTATTATGTGTAATAATAGTCTGCGGCAGCAACACTCACGACCTGATTGTGTTTCTATGGAGACGACACACTAACAAAACACTGTAAAACGATTAAAGTTTTTGTTCTTTTTGTTTGCTGCTTGTACATTTTAAACTGTTATTATTATGTGTTTATATAGCGCTTTTCTACCTTCTACTCAAAGCGCTTTAAAGTCAATGTGGGTGAACAACTTTTCCTCTAGCGCCCCCTGTGGCACCTAGTGTCCTCCAAACAGCTATGGCCATAAAGATGATTTAATGTTTATGTCATCAAGAAGACATTCTTCATTCAAAGCTATGCTTTGTTCTTCATGTGCAGAAGCATTTTTCTGTCCAATTTTCTGTCAGAAAATGTTTGTCTTTTTCTTATTTTAAATACAAGATATTTTGTGCTTGTTCTAGTCTTATTTTAAGACATTCAAAATAGACTCAGAACAAGATTCTTATTTCAAGCACTTTCCAGGTTGATTCCGAATGATAACGCTTTTTAATAAAGCATTCATCTTATATTGCACTTAAACAGAAGTTTTATGTCAATTTGGTGCATTATTCATTTATTCCATACTGTAGCCACAGCTGCCCTGGGGCAGACTGATGGAAGTGACATTGGACCACCACTAATCACAGATTTTGTCCATGTTACTTTAGTTCAAGACCTTTCAGAGTATCAGTAGGTCAAATGGGTATTTAAATATACGTTACATTTAAGTCTCATGTCTCCCTTGTCCATTAAATTAACAGATATATTTAAATAGATAATATTCCTCACTTATTTATTAACTGGAAATTCTTAAATACGCATTTCATTTTTTCGCCTCATTTTCTTTCTATGAAAATCGAATTAAAAAAGGCCTAATATTTTGGAATGGAAATGAAAGACACTGCTTATGGCTCGCATCCAGCAGGGTTTGTATTGATACTTCAAGTGAGCCATAGTTGTATATTAGTATTTGTCGGAATAAAGTGTCCATGATGAATGAAGGGCGCTTTACAAATAAAGTTGACTCGTTCTGATCATACCTTCAACTTAACTGGGTGTAGACATCATTAAAGATTTCTTGAGCTGCCCGAACTTGTTCTCAATATCTTATTCATTATTACGCCTGTGATCTTTGTACGACTGCATATTCTTAAGCCACGGTCGTAAAAAGAGACTTTGGCAAACGACGCGGCTTTAAACTGAAAACAAAACTTGCTTTAAAAGGTCCAGCGTTTCCTTTCTCTTCTAAACGCAGGACTTAGTTTTAATGCCGGCGATAAGTGCGGACATTAGCGTGACAGCGGCGCTCGCGCTCGTCGCGGCTCAACTGGATTTCTATTTGTGACGGCGTGACAAAGTTTACGAGGATGGCACTTAATCGGTTGTTTACTTTATTGGACAATTTCGACAGTGTTGACTTTCCATTTGGACAGATAACTGACCAAGAGCGCCGCGTGGAATCCAAACGATATTGCAATCCACTTGATTACCATTCATAAATAAATTGAGACACATTTATTGTTTTTAAATTTCAATATCTTAATCTTAAAGTATTTATTACATGTTTACACAGCGTTAATTGCTTATGTTGGTTCTGTATACACAAACAAATTAAATGTTGACCCAATTTATGAAAAATATATATTATGTCGCTTTTTCAATCTAAATATTGTATGTCAAATTGACGTATTTCAAACAAATAATCTTTCAAATCTAGAACCGTATAGTTAGAACCGTATAGTTAGAACCGTATAGTTGGAACCGTATAGTTAGAACCGTATAGTTAGAACCGTATAGTTAGAACCGTATAGTTGGAACCGTAGCAAAACACGTCACTTTCACAACAATTTTTTCTTTTTAAACAAATTTTCATGTTTTTATCGTTTATAAATTAAAGAAACAACAAGTTTAGCTGTAAATTCAATCCAAATAAATAATAATAAATTCCCAAGGTGCTGCACAGGATAAATATTTTGCAGATTTAAAAACGCATCAAGGGAAAACTTAAAGTATTAAACCTCTGCATGTTTTGTGTGATAAATAAGGAGCTGCTTTGTTGCCCGTGTCACATTTGTCAGTCTGCGAGAAGACAAGCCACTTAATCCTGGATTAGAACAAGATTTTGAAATCCTCACATGACTCGAGATTAAACCGCATTAGTCGTTTCGACATATCGAACCCGCAAGGACAATAACAGCGCTGTCATTTTGTTATTAATACATTTGTAATTGCATCAAATCCTAAAATGAACCGTTGGGTTGTGATTTTGAAAGCGTGATATGTGAACAGCTGCATGGTTCATTGGGTCATTTCTCATGTGTTGCCAAAACCGGAACGCGGTACATTACATAAGTTAAAAGACGTGTAAATAAATGCCGTCAAATGCGCGGTATCACCTTTCAAACACTTCACAGTTCAGTGCGTTTGAAAAGCAAATGTTCCAAAGCTGAAAGAGAAAGAAAGAATCACAGAAAAAGTGAGGCAAATAGGTATTTTCGGAACCCTTGCCACATTTTCTGTATAAAATGTACATTAGTTAGTTTATTTTGTTTTGTCTGAAGTACTTAAGATGAAAAGTAAATGACAAATGACATGCAGATGGTTTATTCACCTTATTCCGTCCCGCCGTTAAAAAAAACCCCCAAAAACGTCTGGCTGTGCGTCTGGTGGCGTGTTTTGGCATTTCCGGTTGAGCGGGAATTCCGGTCGTTTCAGCGGAGGACGAGAGAAAAGTGGCGAAGTGAAAATATCATACAAAGCTGGTTGAATTGTGTAAGAAAGTTCAGTGTCCGCGCGGCGTTGACTTGTTGGCGCGCGCGGGTTCTCTATGATGTAGAGAACTTTGATGTATCTCGATGTAGCTAACCCAAACTGCATTAGACAACTACACGCAAAGACATGAACTATGTATACACAAAAGTACTTGTAAACAGTGTCGGAGGTATGTCAATACGATTAAACTCAATATTCCCTCAAAAAACTCACTCCATAAATTCTCCTTTTTGCTGTTGTCCCACAGAAATATTTAAAATTTGAATTAAAAAAATTAAAAAAAAGAATCCACTAATAAAAATGTTGGTCGACTAAGACGCCGTCGACCGATTAATCGACTAGAGGATCACAGCCCGGCCAGAAACGTCCAAGCTTTTGTTTGAATCGAAGGCCGTTTAGCAAAACATGAACTGGGCCACGCCATTGTTTTTTGGGATTCAGAACCTTAAATATCGGGTTTATCTCACGCCAATTGCAGTTATTATGTGGTAGATTCTTTTTTTTTAACTTGAACTGTGTCGGTTACGGTGATTTGGGCCGACACAGAAATGTACTGCGCCTGATCCGAAGTAATCGCTCGAAACAAAATGCAGGATTCCAGATATTTTAACCATTTGCGGCGTTAATTTGCTCTTCACTCGTCTCCGGGTGAATGCCTGTCTCCTCATGTGTCTCCGTGTGTGGCAGTCCTAAGCTCACTTAAGTCCTGTTTGTCTGAGTCTGAGCTCCGTAATACCACCTTAGTCACTCCTCTCCGTCACACACATGCTAGCGCTAACGGGCTGATCCGCGAGCGCGCACATGCTAACGGCTAATCCCCAAACGCGCACTTTAATCAGGTAAGTGGCGGTGCGAGTGCTCGGTTTGAATCCCGGTTCACAGGGTCTGGAGCTGGAGCGCACTTTAAGGCCTAATCCTGGGTTTGTTCAGACTTGTGTCGAGAAATGTAAGAGTGTAAATGTGCAGGGCCACTAACGGGCGCTAAAAAACATGAATGCACCGCTTAGGTTTGGCCACGCGTTTCACTAAAGCGTAGTGAGCGTGATTATATTTCAGATTTCACTAAACATTTTGTCTGTTTCTCCCCAGTTTGACAAGTTTTGTTACGTTTTACAATTGTACTTCCTGGTTGGACGCGAGCAGCAGACGTGACATGGCTAGAGGTAAATTCCACAACTGTTACCGAGCAACCATTAAAATCAAAACAGTTATATTCATGCATGATAACGCCTTTATTTTGTTAAATGTGTCGGAAATGTGTCTGTTACATTTAAATGGTCCCTCTGGATTTTTGGATGGAATGTCGCTTATTGATGACATCACTGGGGATTCACAGGGGTTTTTAGAACTCAGCTCCACTTCCTGTCATTCCTTTTACTTTTACAATTTGTGTCACAAACTGCAACTTGACCGATGTAAAACTATGATAATCTCATTAAACTATCGTACGTTATTATTAGAAAAGCATCTTATTTGCTTTAAACACAACTTATTAAAATCGTGTTATTCCTCTGTAGATGTTGATATACAGCAGGCGGCGCTAGCATCGCGGTAGCATTTAGCCCAAAGCTACTGTTAGCATTCTTGAATATTCATACAAATTTGGGCCGTTGGATCACTTTATTTTCCTTATATTTTCTGTATTTGGCACACGATTACTCCTAAAGTCTGCATTAGTTGTCGAACAGTGTGCGACAGAGAAGCTCTTTTACGTTGAAATGAACAGATTGCTTTCCCCACAGAGGTCTGCTACTGTATCTATGGCAACAGTCCCAATTTTTTCATGATCTGAAACGTGTGGATAAAAGCTAAAATGCCTAAATATTGCCTTTTGCAGACAAAGAAGGTGTTAATTGTTGTTTTTTCATTTAAAGGTGTAACCGCGCCGCGTAACCCATGGTGGATGGACACAAGCAGCTCAAGTCACAAGTCTGATCTGTGGAGCGGTGATGTGGGATGTATAAGATGCAGCAAAATTCTTGGGTAATATAAATATAATTAAGGGGGTTGTACATGTTTTTCCCCATGCAATTAAAAATAAAATCTGTTTTGCCCCAGCGCAGATATATTGTAAAAAAAACGAATTACAGCGTCAATTAGCATGCTAATGTTCGTTAGCGTTACTGCGACGTCAAAACTCGCTCTGACCGCTGAACGTTGTGAAAAGTGCTCGTGAACTCATCACGGGGGAATCATTAAGATGCTCGCGATGCTTTAGGTCTAATACACACGAACCGAAAAGGCTTCAAAATGAGCAAATTCTGTTTTTCACATTTTTAAAACCGTACAAATCCCGCACAGCGCCTTTAACGCCCTGTAAATACTTTATGAAGGAACCTTTTTCTACAGCGTTACACCAGCTTTAAGTGAAACCTTTGCTAAATGTCCCCTAATTTAAATAAAAGTCAAAGCGTAAAGTAGCCTGTTCGTTTGTGTCGGGCCGAGGGCTCCAGGTGGGCTCAGGTGAGTGTGTGAGGTCTCGGCTCATCAGTGGAAGTGCTGCAGCTTAATCCGGTGTTTGTGTTGAGGCTCCGGCCCAGTGTCCTCCAGCCGCAGGCCGAGCACCGCCCGACAGTCGCACAACAGTCACATGTTAAAGCGCCTGGGTCTGTTTACTCACTGGGTATTCATTTGGGTGATTAGGGATAAGAAACGCGATCTCACGTCATGTTTTCAATTCAGTTCAATTTATTTTTGTAACGCCCGAAATCACAACAGCAGTTGCCCCGAAGGGCGACAGTGAAAAGAAGATTAAACGAAGTTAATAGGAAATTAGCAAATGGATAATGTCCTAGCATCCCCTGTCCTCAGACCCTCCTTCTGCAGGAAAAAGTACAAAACCCCAAATAAGAAATCTCTGGGAGGACCACAGTGAAGGAGAGATCCTACTCCTTTGGACCGACAGGTTGCAAATGGTCCAGGACTTATGCGTTTCCATTTGCAGATAGAGACTGTGGAGCCAGAACCATCAGCAGGAGAGAGGGAGGTCCATCTAGAGTAGAGAGTTCCTCCAGGCAGATGAGGAGGACCAAGGTCTGCAGGTCAGGTTCCACTCCAGAGAGGAGTGAAAGCAGGAGAAAAACAGCAATGAACAGACACAGGTGAACTAAAATATGAAATATTGATGATAGTGAAAGTAGTCAGAAGCAGAGGACGGTGCTCACGCTGCCATACTTATCTGAAACTGTAGGTTTTATCTCTGTTCCGAACTGGCCTGACCATAAGTATTTCAAAGAGGAGCGTTTTAAGCCTGGTCTTAAATGAAGAGACTCTTTAACATCGACTGGAGCTGAAGTTTTTAGCATCGTTTTAAGCAAGATTTTTCTGATTTTATATTGCGCCGATGGAAACAGGCTCGATTTATATGGGTCATGTGACACGTAGAGTAGAGTAGCTCTTCAAAGTGACATCAGGTCCATGTAAATATACATTTTAAAGGAGACATATTATTATTATTTATATTATATTATTATTAGTTTAGGACTATAACATAAGCAGATCATCATTTTAGAATGTGTTCAGTGTAAACTACTAATAATAGAAACAGGTTCTTTGACTTCCTGTTCAGAACTGCAGAACTGATAAGCCCCGCCTCTTCATAGTGTTAAGCCCCGCCTCTTCGTAGTGTTAAGCCCCGCCTCTTCATAGTGATAAGCCGCGCCTCTTCATAGTGATAAGCCGCGCCTCTTCATAGTGTTAAGCCGCGCCTCTTCATAGTGATAAGCCGCGCCTCTTCATAGTGATAAGCCGCGCCTCTTCATAGTGATAAGCCGCGCCTCTTCATAGTGATAAGCCCCGCCTCTTCATAGTGTTTAAGCCCCGCCTCTTCATAGTGATATCTTTCATAGTGGTGTTAAGCCCCGCCTCTTCATAGTGTTAAGCCCCGCCTCTTCATAGTGATAAGCCGCGCCTCTTCATAGTGATAAGCCCCGCCTCTTCATAGTGTTAAGCCGCGCCTCTTCATAGTGATAAGCCCCGCCTCTTCATAGTGATAAGCCGCGCCTTTTCATAGTGATAAGCCACGCCTCTTCATAGTGATAAGCCGCGCCTCTTCATAGTGATAAGCCGCGCCTCTTCATAGTGATAAGCCCCGCCTCTTCATAGTGATAAAGCTCTTTATTGTGACATTTCTTATATTTTATTTTTATTAAAGGGAAAACACAGCTCAATCGAAGCGTCTGTATAAATAAAGATACAACAACAACTGCAACAACAGAAAACATAAAAAATAAATGAAAAAAATACAGACCGGGTGGAACCAGAGCAATGAATATTGGTTTTAATATTTCTAACAAGCAGTAGATTGCCCTTTACATGATTTATGGTCTTTTTATTTGTTTTTCATCATTATTAGAAAAGCGTCGCTCGCTTTTCAGAAAAACAAGTTAAAATGAAAATCTGCTGCTTGTGACGGTGAAATGCCACGATGAAGAGACGAGGTCAGCAGAGAATCAGTTCTGCCGTCTTCATCAAGTCAGTGGACACGTTTCTATTATTAAGTAATAGTTTATTAATAAATACCAGGAAAATACGTCGTCTGTAAAAATCTGTTTCTCTTTTTATTTATTTGACACATTAATAATTGAAACATTAATAAGCATTAAAAGATTATTTGTCATCTGTTAAAATACCTGAAAACAGCATTATTAAAAAGAAAGATTAAACAAGAAAAGATCACATGCTACAGCAGTGAAAGCAGAGAAATACATTACAGCCTAAAATTAAAGTAAAATATTGAATTTGATATACTATAAAAAAAGTACTGGTGACAATAAATACATTCAGAAAGACAAAGCAGCACATTGAAACCCCAACAGAAAGTCCAACGTAAAAGCGTTTTCCTCTGATTAAATAAAGGTTAATAAACAATGCAACAACAAAAAAAAGAAATGTTCCTGAGAGTTTAAGAGTTTAGAAGTTTGACGCCGGAGCAGCGAACATCTAATGTCTGCATGTTCCAGAGTGTCCTGTCTTCTGAAGTTCTGAGTCCAGAGTCCAGACCAGACCAGAGCAGAGCCGAGGGGAGAGTGGTCTGGGGTCAGAGGTCAGATAAACACAGCTGTCTCTCTCTGTCTCTCGTCTTCTCATCTTCTCATCTCTCCAGCTCTTTGGCTTCTGATCTTTTTCTTTACGTGTTGTTTATTTGCATGTTGTTTATTATCCTTCATGCCCTGGTTAATGACAGAGGAATGCAGAAGAATTAGGTACAATAATAATTAGGTACTTAAGAAGGTCCAGGTTCTGAGCTCGTCTCAGGGAGGTCCCTCAGACTTTAGTCTAAAATAAAAGCATATATTTTCATTGTGGGTATTTGTTCACTAAAATGAATGGAAACACATGGATCCTTACTGTGAACGGGCTTGCCTCTCCACAGACCTGACTCAAACGTGGTCAAGAGGAGGACTTCCACTTGGAATTGTTAGTGCTTTCCTAGGATGAGAGCATTTTATCCCACCGTCTCACAGGTATCAAATGTATCCCTCTATTTGTTTAAAATAGGTGTGTAGTTTCAGCCTCATTCCATCTGCCATATTGGAGTCATGCAGGGGACATATGTAGCCGCCACATAAAAGTTACGCTTATGTGTTTCGCTTTAACCAAGACCACCTAACAACAGGGAATTAGCGCTATAAACACACTTGGCCGATCGAACCATGTCCAAGTGGGAATCTGAAGCGTCTGCTGGACTTCGCGTCAAAAATAAGCGCTTAGTTTCAGCCCTAACAACAGCGCATTAGAATGAATACGTGTTTGACTCTCTAAAATAAGCCTATAGTTTCAGCACTAATAGTCAACGAAGGTTGGCGCTTAGAAGTTATTATGTCCAGTGTTGCTCCTAAAATAAGCCTTAGTTTCGAGTCTGTTCTTCAACGATACAGTGTGCTTCAGTTTAGATGATAACAAGTGGAATTTCATCCTGATCCAGCCTGACAGAGGATAGTCAACCACAGACACGACTCACATCTGCCTCACTACAACATGTAGCGATCCTCACAATATTAACATATAGTTGGGCTTTTCAGATCTCACTTTCACTTCTCAACAGCGTTCAGGGACCAAACTCATGACATGATGACTATATCTCCTAGTCACCTAAGCCTAAGTGTTCCCCGTGGCTCAGATCCTGTGTCCGCTCTGCGAGAGACGAGCGAAGATGCTGTTTGACCTTCTAATTACGATAAGCTCAGTAGTTTCAGGTGGGACCTATAATGGTAACATATATTTTTTAAATATTTACTATGAGCGTGTTAATTCCTATTAAAGCTCTTTAGTTTGTGGAGCTGGACATTTTATATCTATACAAAGAAATCTATATAAGAGTTTAAAAATACAACAGACATGTCTGAAGTCGAAAAATTAACGCGAGTTCTATTCGAAAACGTCATTGAGACTCGTGCCATTGAAAAAGCACATAGAGGCGCAGCATTCCCTTCACAGGCACTTACATTCAGGGCTCACGCCCTTTTGTCGTGTACCAGTGTCTGAATAAGACATTGTTAATTGTACACGTAAAATAAGGCGCTTAGTGTGCAAACAAGTGCCCTAACAATCAAAATGTTTATCACAACGCAGCATGTTTACTCTCAAAATAAGTAGTGTCCAGCCAAACTAGAGAAATGGTGAAGAAAGTTAGAAGTTCACAGCGTAGACCGGCTATACAATCAAAGACCTTACTCTCAGCTCAAACACCAACAACACAATGCATTGTGAGGGTTCGAAAAACAACAGCGAGACAGGCATCTGTAACTGGACACGACAGACTGAATGAGGCAGAAGAGCTGCTTAGCTGTTCCTGCCATGCACAAACATGTCGACTCGAGAAGATATATGAACAAAAACACTCTCTAAGATAAATACGCCACAAAGATGCCGCACTAGCGTAGCCCTTAGCTAACCTTAGCTTGAGATCACATCAGTAAAAAATAAGCCCAATTGAATAACAACAGCAAAATCCAGAAAGTATATCCATTTTGTTGTTGAATGTGAGATCCCTCAGTGACTTGTGTGGGGAACGAATTAGTCCATAAAATATGTGCTTTTCTGTCAATATTTATGACAGAAATCTATTTTAAGCTATCAGAGTAACATTTTGCAGACTTGTTTCCCACTCAGATACCAGATCACGTTGACTCCTACGTGACCGACGTGACCGACACAACACAGTGAGCGAGGAGAAAGTAGTGTGCAGCCGAGTCCGAATCGCTCTGTATTGTGTATTGACTCCTAAAGTGTAGAGCTCTGTAGAGTCTGCTGATTAGAATAATTACAGTGCAGGACCGTGCAGTGAACGAGAAAATAAGCCTTAGGTCAGGGGTCGAGTGTGGACAATTTACACTTAACTGACACACTTTTCTTACAGTTTTGACTCTAACGAAAACAGATCATTAATCATCATATCGTTGGTTCCGCTCAAATCATAATTGTTGTGTAATTTTCAGTTAATGTTTCATATCTCTGAAACAGAAACTGGTGCAAAGAGAATTGAATGTTGTTTGAACGTTCGAATGTTTGTTTCTAATCTCAGCACCAATTCAGTAAGGTTAGATATTTGTTTTTTGAGTTTTTATGTCTGCTGAAAGCACTGACTTTAAGACTTTAATTGTATGATTCATGCTTGTATTTACCTTTAACTCAGTGATATGCATCTAAGAGTGCTTTAGAGACCAAACAGTGATCACGATCTGCAGCTATATTTATATCTTTAAATTTAAAACACCTTTGAAGCAGAAACACTGAAATGATGTTCACTTTCTTATCATGATTTTATTATAACTCTTTTGAACTCCAAAAGACCTTAGCAGCAGCATAAAACAAACTCTGCATTATGAGGAACCGTCTGAAGCTGGACTCCTACATTGCTCAATATTGATTACGCACCCAATAACCAGAGCAGTTTGTCAGGGCAGATGACGGCGCCTAACAAACAGGGCGTTTCAGGCTGAGGGGATACAGAAATCTTATATACCCTCGGACTCTCTCTAGCGGTAAGGTAAGGTTCAACCTCATCGAGATCGCCTTCCACCAAAACGCAAAGATTAAAGTGTCTCTGGAAAGAATCAAAATGCCAACGTGACGACGCTGCATCTTCAGTTTGATCAGACCGGTCCATTTCTCAGACCAAAGGCTGAATGTGTGACTCCTAGGTGCCTTTATGTTGTCAAGACAGGTGAAAACGACGAAGCAGCAGGAGATGGATCGATAGACGTAACAGTGTTTTAGACTCGAGTGTTGAGGATGCAAGACAGTGTCGAAAAGCTTCTCTTGTTATGAAAGCAGACGGGGCACATTTTGGATATAAGTAGGTTTGAACCTAAAATATATGGACTAGATAAGAACAAAAAACAAACAGGACTAGAACAGGACCAAACAACCAAGTCCACATCAGAAGTAAAGCCAAAAAGTGTTCGGGTTCAACACACACACACCCACACACACACACACAGAGCGACGCGTCTTTCCTTTGCTACAGCCCTCGTCTAATCACAGATGTTAACTCTTACTCGTGTTACTCAGTTACATACGTTTTTTTTAACTTATTTTCAGGATCTCCAGTGTCTTCTCTGCACCAGGAGTTGTGTTTTTCGGCTGTCTATAGGCTTACTTCTCAGGCTCACGGGGCCTGAATCGTGGGGTCCCCCATGGAACAAAGTTTGGGGCCTTTTTTCTATTCTGGGCCCCTGGTGGAGGTTTGGGGCCTCGTCTCTCTTCTGGGCTCCTAGTGAAGGTTTGGGACCTCGTCTCTCTTCTGGGCCCTTAGTGGAGGTTTGGGGCCTCATCTCTCTTCTGGGCCCCTGGTAGAGGTTTGGGACCTCATCTCTCTTCTGGGCCCCTGGTAGAGGTTTGGGGCCTCATCTCTCTTCTGGGCCCCTGGTGGAGGTTTGGGGCCTCATCTCTCTTCAGGGCCCCTGGTGGAGGTTTGGGACCTCATCGCTCTTCTGGGCCCCTGGTGGAGGTACCTCATCGCTCTTCTGGGCCCCTGGTGGAGGTTTGGGGCCTCATGTCTCCTGGTGCAGACGGCTCCTCTGATGGTGCTTTCTCAACAGGTTCATCTGTACTCAGCTTCATGTAAGTTAGCCGCTCTTCACCACCGTCACTAGCTTGAACAGCGACTTTAACTATTACGATCCAGCAGTTTACTTACTTTACTTACAAAACAAAAAAACATATTATCTTATTCTTTTCGCTTGCTTCCTTTCACAGTGTCCAAGTTTCCATGGCGATTTGTGTTTTGTAACTCATGTCCATTGCTTTTTTAATGTGGTTGTTTTTGATGTTTTGTTGTGCGCTTTGAGGTTTTTTGCACACGTCTTTACAATGTGTTTTTTTTTAACTGCAAATAGCAAATAAACGAAACTATTAAAAAAAAAAAAAGTTTAAAAAAAGTTTAAAAAATAGTTAAAAAAAGAGTAAAAAATGAAGTCAGAATTAGCCAAACGGTTTTTAATCAGACAGTGAAACAACAGTGGGAAACACAGTGGTTTTATGCACCTTGTATGAAAATAAAGAACATTAACTAAAATAGATAAACATTTAGATATTTAGGGGACAGCGAGTTACGGTGGGATAATCACCGACGTGTTCAAAACTTCTCATAAGATGTTTATATTTCACTGGAGGCGAGTTTTATAATATAACCCAGGTTACCCACATCTCCCACTTTTACGTTTAGATGTATTTATGTAAAAGGGACGGTGCATATTAAGCATATTAATGAACACGCGACGTAAATATGTCAGAATTAACCCCAGTTCCATCTGTCGTCGCGGGCAGGTCAGGACAGAAACGACATAAAACACGTGTACACACACACACACACACACACAATCAGTGATCACAGGCACGGCGTTTGGGGCTTGGCGTAAATGTGCTGAATGTCGGACCGTCTCTTGAGGCTGTTCCAAGTCTCTGTGCCTTTGACTGACAGCACTTGTTGGCTGAAGAACTGCGCCGTCATTCCGTGCAGAGGTGGTCACTTGTTGCAGATCTGAATTTAATAAACTCATTTGGTGGAGACATCTAATTAGAATGTTTTTTTTTTGTTAAATTGTTGTGACATGAGTAAAGTTTTTTATCTTAATACTTTTAATGTTCTTTTTCTCACAATGTTTTAAGGCAGCATGGTTTGTCATTGAGCAGTTTTTCTATCGCAACACTCAATCTGCGAAAAAACCTCCCCAAAAAAACACAGTGAAGAAACATTATGTGGCAATAATGATCAAATTTGTTTTAAAATTACGAATATTAAACTTTACAATATTTAAAAGTGTTTTACATGTTTTTTAAAAGACAAAGTAGAGTCCAATGTCACGCCAAGATATTTAAGTTAATATACAATGAGGGTGGCTTTACTGTTGGGCGTTTTGAAAATACCACATAAACTGTCTTTTTACAGCAGAAGACATGACTTTGAGCTACACACACACACACACGCACACGCACACACACACACACACACACACACTCTCACACACACACTCTCACACACACACCTATGACCTATGTGCCAGTTTCATGTGGATAGGCCAAATAATATTGACTATAAACCAGACCTGCAAAGTGACCTATCCTTGTTTTAGTGGCTAAATGTTGTGATGTCACGTGAACCCCACCCATTCACTGGTCTGCTTAACAACAATGCCACTACGTACTGGCTGTGCGTGATGTATAGACAACAATCAATTTCCCCTGTTAACTTTGAGAAGAGTGACGAATGAGCGCTGGACTTGACCCAAAACAAACAGTAAATAGCCGACATTTGCATTAAACAGCGCTTGGCAGACTCAGGTAGTAGTTTGTGGACATTTCTCCGCGAGGTGTGCTCCCCGCTTCCTCGGGCGTGTCCTATTTTTACCCAAGAGTAATTACAGGTCCTTGTCACGCGTCCAAAACCAAACAGTAGATCCTTTCAACCACCAGGACGTGTCACTGCTGCTCGTTCTCTGTTTTGGCAAATTCCCATGAGCTTAAACAATACAATCGAGGCATGTATCAAGCTTGTATTCATTAAATGAAGGACGTTTTTATGGCAAAATAAAATTAAAAATACATTAAAAACACATGTTCTTACTGTGTTCAGACTCGCCTCGCCACAGATCTCAACTTCTTGGCCTGGTGCCGCCATCTGCTTGTCTCCATGGAGGTAGAAACATGTAATGCCATACAGAGGAACATTTCATGCATGAGTTTCCTTGTGCCTCTTTAAAGGACACACATTATGTACTTTGCAGACTTTTTTGGAGCTTTTAACCATGTTCTAACATTGTACCCTCATCAAAAACGTACTTGGTGTTTTAGCTTCATTCACACTTTGATTTCTTTGTAAATCTTTTCCCTCTGAATCCCAGAAAACACTCGAAATGTCCAAGTTTTGTGACGTCGTAAGTGAAACTCCGAGGTCTTCTGTGCCGTCCGTAAATCCCCGGCCGACTCGTTCTTGAGCATTTCTGCCTCACATCGCGTTCATCACAACCGCAAGGCTGCAGTAGGATGTCGGGACAAGCTAGCTTTTGTTCATTTCCCATTGTAATTCATTGTAATTCCCTCCGCTGCCACTTCACAAATATTTAGTAATACGCCGTGTTTATATTGCCAAAGTAAACGGTACAAGAGCACGTTTAAAGGCCAATAACAATAGGAATCATTCATAATATTTGTCCTTGAATTACGACCTCGAATGACAAATCGTAAAATCTAAAGCCAGCGACGTAAAAACATGGAACATTTTGGTCACCTGGCCCGTTCTCCGGGTTTGGAATGAGCGCCTGGCTCCTGTTTGCGCTTACAATTATAAACCTGGCAACCCTGCTTTGTTTTCCCAGTGAACCACGGTGTCTTCTTTTCCCACTGGCAGTGTAACAATAATCTTTTAAATAATAATTACATATCCAATAACCTCAAACTGTTATTCTTTCACACGTTTTACAATCCACACTGCCCCTTTCACCTGAATCGCCTCAGTGAATCATACTACTATTACTTTCATACTGTCATCGCCTAGTTACGCGTCCAGAGCAGGGAGTGGTCTTTGCCTTGTCAGCGCTGCCATTTGGCTGCCATTTGTTCCTGGTTTGGCAGCGTCTGTAGACATTCTGGTTTAACCGATATTAAAAGAGCGTATGACATTTTATAATTGTGACTTTATTTGTAGGCGGTTTCAAGTGGCAGTTTGAGACGAAACTTTTGATGCTGCTCTCCCGTACAATGCGTTCTAATAAACCTATAAATCTAATAAAAACACCTGGATTCAACCAAAGCAAACAGGTATTTTCCTCTGTTTGGATAATGGCTTGCTGAAACAACCATGCGGAAAGACGACTCCCGTGGTCATGGATGAGATGTCAGTGTGTTTGAGGAGGGTCAAATCATTGGTATTGAGTAGAGGAAACATCTAAGGAGAAGCAGAAGCTAATCTACAACAGATCTGAACCCCAGTGAGAGTGTTTTGTTTGCATTAGCTCTCTGTAGATGTTAGCAACATTAGCATAACAGCACATTTATAACTGCAGAGGCTCAAAGGCAGAGCAGGTTCACAGACAGCAGGGGGCTGTAGAGAGCAAATGAAGGGATATAAAACCATGTTTTAATGGTTGAATACCAAACTTAGTCCAAACGCAGCCATGTTGGATTGTCTAACTCAGATAAACTCGGGGTTCTGAAATGTCGCTCGAGTTTTCGGGAATAGAAAAAAACACTTAAAATGAAAGCGAAAAGTTTTCACAGCACCACTTTTTTCCACATTTTGTTATGTTACAACCTTGTTCCAGAAATTATTAAATGTATTATTTGCCTCAAAAATTCTGCAAACAACAGATTCACAGCATTCGCCATGACACTCAAAATTGAGCTCAGGTACATTGTTTTTCCACTGATCGTCCTTGAGATGGACTTGATTGGAGTCCCCCTGTGGTCAGTTCAGTTGATGATTTGAAAAAGCAAGCACCTGTCTATAGAAGGTCCCACAGTAACAGTATGGATGAAGTCCAAATGATCTGCAGACCTCCGAGACAGGATTGTATATCAAGGCACAGATCTGGAGAAGGCACAGACTCATTTCTGCAGCATTGAAGGGTCCTATGAGCACAGGGGCCTCCATCATCTGTAATTGGAAACTCTTCTAACAGCTGACAGTCAAAGTGAGCTGTCGGGGGAGAAGGGTCTTAGTCAGCCCTGTGTGGTAGAGTTGCCAGACGGAAGCCACTCCTCAGTAAAAGGCATATGACAGCCCACCTGGAGTTTGTAAAAAGACTCCTGAAGGACTCTCTATGAGACTATGAGAAGCAAACATCTCTGTTCTGATGAAACAAAGGTTGAACTCTTTGGCGTCAGGTCTGGAGGACCTGCTCCTCACCTGGCCAGTCCCATCCCTACAGTGAAACACAGTGGAGGCAACATCATGCTGTGGGGATGTTCTTCAGCTGCAGGAACTGGGAGACTAGTCAGGATCAACTGAAAGATGAATGCAGCAGTTACAGAGACATCCTTGACCTGCTCCAGAACGCTCTGTACCTCAGCGTGGGGCTAAGGTTCATCTCCCAAAAGGACAACATCCCTAAGCACACAGCCAGGATAACAAAGGCGTGGCTACAGGACAACTCTGTGAACGTCCTTGAATGACCCGGAGCCCAGACCTGAACCCAATGGAACTTCTCTGGAGAGATCTGAAAATGGCTGTTTTTAAAGTGTTTCCAATTTGTAATAGATTTGCACGAGTTCAAACCAAAACGCTGTCATTATGGGGTATTGTTTGTAGAATTTTGAGTGACGCGTTGTGAATACTTTCCCGATGCACTTTAGTTTAAAATCCATTACTTTGTCTTAAAAATACAACCGTTACTTCTAAAATCCATTGATTAACTGACACATGTCACCAGGTGTTTTATGATCAGATTTCTCTCGCGCTGTTAAGTTTAAACGCACCAATTCTCAGATGAAATGAACGTGTGATTTGATTGTTCTCGTGTTTTCACTGTCCACGTGAATGTGACGGCACGAAGCAGCTGCCACAGACGCAGACAGTGGCTCTTTGTGCTGGCGCTACAGACGGATGGCGAGCGATGACAGACGAGCGCCGCAAACGGCTCGAGAAATCAAAGAGGCGCAGCGCGGCGTGAAAAGCCTCTCTGAGCGCCGCCTCGCTTCGCCCGGTGTTTTTGTGGTGTGGTGGAACTGTGTTTAAGTCAGAGTGAGGAAATGGCCCTCGTCAAATGTCAATTAGACAAAAGAAGTTCATTTGCATAACGGTAAAGGGTTCTGTAGGTGGTTGGACAAACGCTGTAGTTACATGAAATTCAAACATATCTCAAACTCCACTAGAGATCGGATGGGGAGCTCGGAGTAAAGCCGCTGCTCCTCCTGTGGTATGGCTATACTTTCATGTACAACAGGCATTCATTCAGCAAAAGGTCCTGACCAAGACTAGCACAAGATCTGGAGATGGTCCTCACGAGTCACCTGACCTTTCCCAGTAATATATAATTATATTACTGGTAAATGTACGTTACCATGTGTTACTTCACCTTGAGTTACAGATCTCCTCAAACGCACTGCGATGTATTCGACCAACGCAGCGCTGGTTCATGAGAGTTCGCATGAAAACACAGACATGTTCTCATCTAAGACCACTGTTGGGGTCCTCACTCACTCACTCACTCACAGTTTGCGATGTGAGATACAGGCAGAAAATGACTTCCAAAGTGGCGACGAACACCGTATTTCTTCACTTTTATCAGCAACTATTTCATGTCACAAACTCCCGCAGAGGTCAGGCGTCTGTGGAGTCCAATCACGGTAATCCTGCTCTTAAATAACACTTAACGTGCGACGTTGTGAGAGGGTTGGACTTAAAGAGCCGACAGAAGTTTAGAGCTGAGCGGAGCCGCGGAGATCACAGAAATATACTGCCCCTTCAGACGTGTTTTACCCCCTGCCAAAGTCGACGCCACCGCATTTACAGACGATCTGATATGGAGGTCTTTCAGCCAACGCCGATGTCCAATATTTGACAAACTGGGAACATACAACGGACCATTTTACAACAGAAAATACATATAGATTGCGTTCACATGTTACAATTTCTGATGTCGTAATTTCAAATGGTGGGCCGGATTCTACAACGGTCTGGGAGTTAATCGCGTCTTTCTAAAGCCAATATGAAAGCGACAAACAAACTGGCGGCGAAGGCGTTGAACTTTGTGCCAGTTTTTGTTTCATGTGCAACAAAAAGACTTGTGAACCATAAACCAGGTCAAAACATCTGTAATCTGACAGAAACGGTGAACTCTGACCTGCTCCAGCTCATACATTGAAACTATACTATTGAACTGTACTATGGACCGGGCTCGATACTCTAAACCCATTTTGATACCATGTGGTCTGCGTATACTAGTTCTGATAACGTGACTTATTTCAGGTTTAGTTCATCCAATTACATTCATTTAATCAGCGTTGGGAAGAAAATGTATTTAGTTACAGATTAAAATGCATCTGGTAATTTATTGATTTTCGCGAGACCGAGCGGTGGTCCTGGGGTAAACACACCACACACACTTACTCCCAGAGACCTTCACCTCGCCACCTTTGCCCACTTTTGGCCCTTTTTTTTTAAATATAATTTTTTATTTCCCTATTTTCCATTGTGTTGAAACGGGAGATGGGTCTTTTTCCAATTTTGGATTTCCAATTTCAAAACAGGAATCAGATTGCCTGGAGTTTGTTACGCATTTATTTATAAGATATGAACCTTTATCACAAATTAGAGAAGGAAACTTTCCACGCGCACTCACTATAACTGCCTTCTATTTTTCTTACAAATTCAGTGAAACCCGAACGTTCTAGAAAAAATATCTATATTCTGAACACAACCAAAAGAAAGAGTAACTGTACAGTAAATTCAGCCTGGAAGACCTGACTCCACCCAATCCACGCCCACTGCCCACCTCCTCTGCTCCCAGTCGGCGCACAGTCTCCACCCTCGTCCTCACACCACCAGTCTCCCCCCAGGGTCTCCAGGCCCTGGGGGGAGACAATCTAATATCATTATGACACGCCCATAATCGTAATGTCTTCTGCCGGGGTCTGAGCGCCAAATAACCCACGTAATGCTTCTTTCTGTCGCTCGTTCTGAGTCGCTCCAACACAGTGAAATACAGTTACTCTAAATGAGTTTTCTGAATATGTATTTTTGGTACACATATTCAGCTACTTCGCAACACTGAAGTCAATCTTAAATCAGATGTAACGCCCAGACGATTAATATTACAATCACACTTACTTGTGGTTTCCCCTCTTTGTACTTCTACTTTAGTAATATTGTTTTCAAGTAGCGTCACTCTTACTTGAGTGCAATGTTTGGCCTCTCTACCACCTCTGTAAGCGTTACATCCTGTATCTGAACTCATTTTCTGCGTTTCCTTGCCATTGCCTCGAGACACCTTTTGCCACTTTGATTAATCCAGTTTATGGCGGTATCATTCACAAAAGTACGACGCCTCCTGCTCCTCAGGCTTTGGAAGAAAACCAATTATGTCTCGGTGTTTCTGCTGCTTGATCTCTTGTTTAAGGAAAGTCGCTGCCAAGGACAGGAAAAACTGGTATTCAAGACTCGCGGCGTCATCATAGAGATCATAAATGTTTAGTGATGCTTGTAATTAGAATTGTTTTAGAACGCCTGTAATTTCACTGCACAGTTTGGCCTTCTACAAAAGAGACATTCAAGACTGGTTTCTGCAATTGATTGGTTTGTTTTTTATGATTTCATTTTGTTTTTTCTGATTCTAGATTGAAAGCTTTGACGAATCGGCTCCATGATATCGTTCAGCTGTCTTATAAAGTGTTAAATATATCTTTTTGAATGTAATATTATCGTATGAATGTTGTCGAAGTGAGTCATTTTAAGTGACAGGTGATGCAGTTCATTTCAGAGTAGTTCATGATATCGTTTGGATGCTAGCGTCGTTAGCGTTCACGTTTAGACAAAAAAAAAAAAAAAAACAACCGGCTCCTCTCGTCCTCTCGCTTTCTCTGAACAGTATTTATGATTTGTGAACGTTGTGTCCCGCGAGATTGAGTCTGAATACCCCTGGTTCGCGCGGGTTTACCAAAGCGCGCGCGTTTTCCCCTTTTCCAGCGCGTTTTCCCGCCAAAATCCCACCTCAATTATTCACAACGGCACTCAGCTAGACCCTTAATCTGATCCCTGCAGACAAACATGGACCCAGCACACGCACAAAAACAAAGTCAAATAAACCCGCCGCACTGCAGGATTTTGTCGGGATCGAGGTTTGAGTCCGGCTCCTGTCGCTCGGAGATTTGACCCGCGTCTGGGAACCTAAGCGTTTTTCATTTATTCCTTTAGGAGTTTTGTCGCGGGGGGAAGCGCGGAGGCGGAGACGGTGAAGTGCGACTCGGGGGTCTAAAACCCGGGGATTTGAGGCCGGATTTGGAGGCGCGCATGTGGAGCGAGCGGGGAGAAATGCGACGCGTTTGTGACAGCCAAAGTGAGAGCTGCATCTTTGAATTTTGATAAAACGCCAATTTAGGACAGCAGGGTCAACAAAAGTTTCAGTGTTGTCGACTCAAGGACATTTTTTTTTACTGCAAATTGTACGTTTTTGTCTTCCATTTTAGGGAAAACCTTGAGGTAATACGCAGTACACATGACCGCGTATAAATCGTTACTCCATCCTTTACGCCATTTCGTCAACTAAGAATTCAACATTATTTAATTATATTTGAAGATTTCATTTGCAGTTTCAAAAAAGCCATTGGGATTAAATACATGTTCCATCTCTTCTTCAGCAAATCCCTTCAACTATACTGTTAATAATACACAAAAGACGGTTAAAAAAAATCACAAAAAACAAACAAAAAACACACATTTTCTTTAAAAAAATCACAAAAAATCTCATATTAATCTTAAATCTTAAAATCCTTGAAAACAGTTAGAGTTGAATACGTTGAACTTTGCGCCAGTTTTTGTTTCATGCGAAGAGGCCCAGTGATTACAGAGATACGAACCATAAACCAGATCAACAAATCTGCAGTCTGACAGTGAAACCATAGACCTGATCCGAACGCAATTTATCGATCCTTTAAACCATAGGTGTCAAACTCTGGCCCACGGGGCCCGAGAGGCTATACCAAATGACTACTAGGGCGTGGCGCGCCGGTATTATACAGCGCATTCATTCATCGTTACTACTACAAATCCCATTATATATTGTATAGTAATAAGTGTTGCTTGTTCCATATTCAATGTTAAAGCAAATCTTGTTGGGGTCAATATTAAAAGTTTAATTTGTTCAATACTGGCCCGCGACTTTGTTCAAGTTTTACATTTTGGCCCACTGTGGATTTGAGTTTGACACCCCTGCTTTAAACAATCAAACGTGAAGTGGAACGTAATGTGATTTCAATGGAGAAAAAAAACGGATTAACGTCAGAATATCACCAAATATGATGAATCAAGGTGGTTTTGGCAAATAAAGAACACTCAGAGATATCAGAGCCTGGTTTAAACACATTTAACACTGTATTTGACATGATTTGTTTGTGCAATAGGTTGATTTTGATGATGATGAAGGCAAAATCCTGGTTTTTAGGTTTTAAAAGGGACTAATACTTACAAAAATTTTGCGTTTCTACAGATTTATTGCACGTTATCGCAAATGATACTTGTTGTGAAGTTCCAACGCAATTTTGAGGCTCGATTTATTTCCTTTCTATCCTTTGTAATTGAAAAACTGGCAACATTTCTACCCTGAAAATTCAAAAACGTCGTTTATTTGGTGTTGTAACACAAAATCACTGAAAATGTGTTACGCTTGACTTTGTTTTTTTTGCCTTTTTGTACATTCTGATGACATGGCACTTTGTATTGCTCCCCCACCACTTCGTTTGACTACATTTACCCTCCACCGCATCTTCTCACACGCAAGCGTTAGCCACCGCCATCCGCGCCTTCCACTTCCATTCTCGCATCATTGAAAAACCTCCTCGTAAAAACCGTCCTTGGAGTCTTTCGTTCTGAACCACTAGCCACAGTTACGACGATCGTGTCTCGAATCCCGGCAGCCATTTTGCGACATCCAGTCCCCACCCCCTTTCGGCGCCGCACGCACACCCAGCACAGGTCCAAGTCCGTTCTGCGCGGCGTCTTGCCCAAGGGCGCAATGACAGCATGCAATTTCGGCGAGCGGATAACGAACCACCGAGCTTCTGCCGACCCTAATATAGTCCGGCCAGCGCGCTTAAAACGATTCTCAAGTGTTTATAGTTAGCTCTAAACGCCGCGCCGTAATCCTGGAAGAGCGGAGACAGCGATAACAGAGCCGTTTAAGCCGCAGAAAACAGCCGCTTCCCGTGAGCTCATCCGCAGGTTTAACTCGGCATGGCTGAACCAACACGACCCGCGTCCCGCTTTGTAATTAGACCTGGGATCCAAACTTCAATGTCTCGGTAAAGCCTCGGCCATTACAGGCTTTTGTCGCCACCGAAGCCGCCGACGCTATCGTTCACGTTTACTGTAAATACGTCTTTTTTGTCTCTCGGGCGTTTGTGAACGGGACGGCGGTTGTGTTGTCGGTCGGAATTCATTCTCAAACGTTTCGGTTCAAATTCCTCCACTTTGCGCGCGTCATTGCGGCACGTCACCGGCACAACTGCGCAGAAATAGCGAATTAAAACACGCGCTTTACGCCGCGGGAGAAAGATGTCACAGAAATGAGCTGTAGCTAATGTTTACTGTCCTACAAACATGGAAACCAGAGCTAGCTCATTTTAAATAGTTTGCAGTTCACGTTACCTCGTTACTGCCCTGGAAAAGTAACGCGTTGGAGTACTCTTGCTTCACCAATAATTACCATAATCATCCCTTTGCGCTGCTGAACATAATATAATCATTAAAATGTCACATAAACAAGCTCAGTAAATGCGTTTGACTGAGCTTTATTTCTCTTTTATGTCGACAGATTACCGCAGTACAATGTCACACAATAAGCACGTGTCGGCAAGCAACGAAAGACACGAGCAGCACGACGCACGGCAACCGAACACGCTCGTTTTAGGCCTGTAGTTTATGCCAATCAAACGCACCACATCGCCGTGACCCCGCGTTTACCCCTCAGCTACAAAATAGCGATTACAACGAAGGAGAAAGAGTTTTTGCCACGGCTTTCTCTCTACAACAACAAACCTGGCTCTGGGATTGCGTTGAGTAGATGAGACTTAATCTAAACTAGCGCGTTAAGTTCCTCGTTACTCTAAAAATGTAAATTTGAGTACTTTTAACGCGTTACCCGCGACTCTGTTCATGACGAACATGCTAGCTATTCAACGAGATGAGTTCATGAGCGCTTTTCACCACTTTCAGAGCAGTGAAGCTAACAGCAGCTAGCATGCTAACGGCGCACTTCCGATTTCGCAGGGATTAAAACGCTAAAATCAGACGCAGGCTCCTTTGAATGCAAAAAGAACATGCTTAGTTTAGTCAGAACCATTGATTCTGACCAAAACCTCCCCCAATAAATTTTAATGTTTACATCATATTAATTGCTCAGAAATGAGTGGACAATATTTGAGAGAAACTGTTTTTTTGTTCATATCTTTTAAGTTTGTATTTTTGTTATTATTATTATTATTTTTTGAACATGTCTTTTTTTTCTCTTTGTTTTATTTATATATTTCAGGGACAGTGCATAGTTTGAAAATAAGAAAATAATTGACGACACAAAATAAAAAGTACAATTTGAGACGGATATATTATTATTATTATTATTATTATTATTATGATTATAACAAGTTAACAAATTATAACGAGTATTCTTATCTTTTTTTCACTGAAAGAACAAAGCACACATTCACAGTCCAGCTCGATTGTGTTTTAGAACAAAGCCAGACGCTTATTCACTCTCGCGTTCTTTTCTTATGTGTTGTAAGCGACACTGAACGTCTGAGCATCCAAAACGCGCTCAGTAGGAGTAATGATGACGAGGCAGTGAGACACTTTGGACCCGCGTGGAGCTTTCGCTAAACAAACGTTCGTTAAACCAACACACGCCTCGAACGCGGGCCTTTTGTGCTGCTTTGGCTGGAGTCCGTCCAAAGCGTTTACTTCAGCTCACTGCGTTCCAATGGAAACAGGGCGACAACACAAACGGCCCCCGGACAAATGTGCACTCGCTTTTCAACACGTGCCGCTCTCCGCCACTTTGAAGGTGCGCTTTTCCCGGTGCGCGCTCCGCCCCCCCCTCCCCTGCTTGTCTCCATGGAGATGTTATCGCCTCGCCTGGAATGTTCCACAATGTCAGCAAAATGCATGAGACTTGAGCGCTTCAGTTACATCCTTTAAAATAAACATCATCATTTGAGGACTTTTTTTCCCCTATGATGAAGGCTAGAGAGATTGTGGGTTCTATCGCCGTGGCAATTGCGGCGGCCATTTTGGGAGTAGACAACGAGCATATTATTATTATTATTTAAATATAAATAATATATTTTATAGAAAAGAAACGGATGAAAGGGTTTAAAAGGACATTTAATGGTGTATTTGTGGTCCTTCTAATGCAGAAATGTCACTAAAAATTTTCCCATGTCTATATTTTCTGTCGAATTAAACAATATTTGCGTCGATACACCGTATGGGTACAGCCATTTGATCACTATTATGTTTACCTTCTAATATGAGGTTACTACAGGTGGCGGTGAGTTCTCTAATCTTTCTTATAACTCATTATTATAACTGCTTTGTAAACTCATTTTTAGTTTCGCCCGGCTCACTACATCCTCGTGACTGTGGCGTCTGGGTGGGAAAAGGTCGGCAAGACTCTGATAAAAATGTGTTTCTGTAATGAATATGGGTCAACTCCGCCTGTCGCGCGCATAGTTGGGGACTAACATTCACCAAATAAGCTTTATTTAACACGGAGCTCACATTGAACAACAAACTGACTGGCATTTGTTCAGCGTTTTGCCCGTGACGCCGCTCGTTTTGTAGCTTTTTAAAACAGCTCTTTCTGCTGCGTTCAGTCGAGCTGTGTCCCTGTCAAAGACCCCGCCGCTGTGGCTTTTTCCCACTCCCGCGATGCGCTGACACCACCACAGTTCAAGGTGCATTGTGGGACATTTTGAGCGCACTACTTTCTCACCCACTGGACATTCGGACGGCACTAAAAATGGCGTGGGCCCCTGAATCGTGCCCTGGGGAGGGAAGAGCAGCGGTTAAGAGCCATGTGTGTTCTGTGCAGGTCTCTAGTTGTCAGGGTATTTGCAGTAGCCGCAGTAGTATTAATAATATGATAGTAGAAGTATTGCAGCAGCAGTAGTAACAGTAACAGTCATAGTATTATTAGTAGTTGTAATAGTGGTAGCAGCAGTTGTAGACTACTGGTAGAAAGTAGCATTTAGCAGCACTTTCTTAGCAAGGATGTCAAAATGTCAAAGATGTTCTCTAGTGCGGTGGTTCTCAAGCTGGGGGTCTCGAAATGATATAAGGAGAATTTAAAAAGCTAAGAAACAATATTAAACAAGGCTTCAAATGCAGTGGTGAATGTGGATTGCGCTTTGTTGGTTGATCAAATGAATGTTTCCAGGCCTATATCTTGAAAATAAAATCAAACATTAGAAATGACAGACTTTTTGTTTGTTTGTTTGTTAGTTTTTTGTTTTTTGGGGGTCGTGAATGCCGACGATTGTCATTTAGGGGGTCGCGACTCAAAACACTTTCTACAGCACCACCAGATCGAAATCAGGTGCACGACAGGACCGTTGCAGGGCTACGTTGTGGCTAAAGCGAGTCTTAATTAGGAATGCACAATTGCCACGTAGAAAATTACTCAAGGAAGTGCAAAAAAAATATATAGCGTAAAAAAAAAAATACAAAAAATGGCAGAAAAACAAGAACTGAAGAAGCGTCCGTGTACCACCAGTGCGACATGTATCACAGTGTGAGAAACGCTGGCCCAGTAAAAGTAGTAGTAGTAGTAATAGTAGTAGTAATAGTAGTAGTAGTAGTAGTAGTAGTAGAAGTAGTAGTAGTAGCAAAAGTAGTCGGAGTAGCATTTTGCAGCACTTTCTGAGCAGAACAATGAGGCTGTGTCAAAATGTCGAAGATGTTTTCTAGAAAGGCAGCAGCAGCAGCAGTACTCGTGGTAAAAGTAGTAGTTGTAGTAGAAGCCGAGTAAGTGCCTTTGTAAGAGTAGCCTTTAGCAGGACTTTCTTTACCGAACAATGAGGCCGTGTCAGACTGTCAGAGGAGATGTTTGAAAAGCTGCAGTGAAAACAGTTGAAAGGTTGGGCCCGTACGCTACACTGACGCTCTTAACCTCTCTGTATCAACACGACTGCGAGCGCAACCCGGACGAGCCGATTCTCTCACGAGGCTCGTCAAAACAAACCACTTTTTCACACACACCCCACAGCGCCCGCCCAGCCCGCCCACCCCCCGCCCCCATCCGAGCCAAGAAGCAAGATGGCCGAGTTCTCAGGGAATCAAAAGGACGGCTCAATCCAGGAGAAAGCCCCCATTTCCTCTGCAGTTCAGCTGGGAAATCCCGGGCTGGCGTGACAAAAAGATCCAGTTTGCAGAAGGATTTTCGGGACCTCAGAAGATTTTCAGGTGACTGTGAAGTCGATATTGGCGAGGAGCAGGGGGTTGTGGGTAGATGTGCAGCAGTCCGGTGGCATTTGGAACATCAGGGCTGAATCAGGGCGGATTAAAAGGGACTGTGCGGGATCTAAACAAGGAAATTGTGGGAAAGAAAAGGTTCTCAGTGTCAAGAAGGCAGGTTTTTTTCTCAGAGGTAGAAAACAAAGTACATATCAAACTTTAATAACCTCAGAAAAGAATTCAGGTCTAAACTAGGACTAAAATAGGTCAAAGGCAACAAGCTAAACCAGGACTGAACCAAGACTAAACCACAACTAAACCAGAGCAAACAAAGATTAAAATAAAACTAAGGTTAAAAGCAAGGGCTAAACTAGATTTAAACCAAGATCAGGACTAAACCAAGTCTATACCAAGATCAGGACTAAACCAAGCCTAAAACCAAGACTAAAACAGGGCTAACAAGGGTTGAACAAAGGCTAATCCAGGGCTAACATACAGTAGGTCCTTGCACATGCTTGGGCGCTCGCTGATTGATAGCTGTATTTCTTTTGCCTTTCCTCTTGCCTGTTCCCATCCTCTTTTCAGCGGGTTCATGTCTCGACCAGCTTTGCCCCGCCACGGTTGTGCCCTGACATGTTTTGGTCCGATCTTGGACTCCGTCGACTCGTTCGCTCTGCCCGCCGTCGTCGTCTTTCCATCAACGAACCGCGTCCTTCCGGAGCTTTTGGGCCCTGATGATATCGCCAGAGTACTGCGGTTTTCCCTTTCCTCACAGTTGCCAGTAGTTGTCGCTCCGCAGACGTTGTTTGTTTAATAAAAGTGAATTGTACCTGAACCTATTTCTTTTAGTTGTGTTAAATGCCCTTCACCTAAGCATTTTAAAAGGCATTTTCTTGGAAGAGAGCTAGACATTGACGACATCATGTCTGGTCCAGTTTTGCCCGTTGTCGGACCGGTTTCACAAAAAAGCGTCAGAAAGTGGTGCCATTATTCCAACCCAAGAACTTGATTTTATTTATTTCTATTTACTAACCTTTACTCAAGCAGGTAAAACCCATCGAGCTCCGAAATCTCTTTTTTTTCCAAGAATGGGAAAAAGTAGCAGCAGAAAAATCATTTACACCTTTATAATTGACATACAATCGCTAACGAATGATGATGGAAGCTACATTACCTCCATCTGAAACTATGACATCATCAAAATCTACATCATGAACAACACATGGGAACAATAGGGACTCTCGCAGTTGTCAACGTCACTGAGAGCGGGCTAAAGTGTTGGGAGCTAACGGTTCATCCTGAAACATGTTCCTCCGTCATGGTTTAGGGTTTTATGTCAACGTGCCCAAGTCCTTTACACTGACAAGAGTTAATGACCCGAAGTCAAAAACGGTTACAAACGGCAGCAGTGTACGTCCGGGTTCGCGATGGGTAAAACGGTTTCACAAAGTTGGGTGCAAAGTCAGGTCAGACCACGCATTTCACGAAGACGCAGCGAACACGATTTAGATTCGGCCCGTTTTGTCCCCAGTGTGAGCATTTTTGTAAAGTTTATAAATTGTACTTCCTGGTTGGACATGAGCAGCAGATATGACATAGGTAGAGGTAATTACCGCAACTGTTACCTAGCAACCAGACCGTAAACAAGAGCCAAAATCCATACACATTACACAACAGTTATGATTTGACGAACAATAATATCATATAACACCTTCATTTTGTTTAAACCAGGCATGTCCAAACTACGGCCCGGGGGCCAAATGAGGCCCTCAGACAAATTTTTGTTGGCCCTCCGGCTTCCTGCTAAGTTGGTCCAAACAACAAAAAGTATTATTTTTACTGTAAAATGTGAAAAATTCAAGCATTTTGATCTTCTCCCGACCTAATATTAATGTTCCAAGTCTTATTAAAGGTGTGGAGGCTCATTGAAACTATGTCAAATGCAAGATTTCGAATGATTCACTTCATTGTCGGGTGGTCTGTGGCCCTCTGCTCCGTATAAGTTTGGACTGTGAAAAGTTTGGACACCCCTGGTTTAAACTGTCAGAAAAGTGCGTCAGTGAAGTGTCAACTGTCTCTGTGTTTTCAACGGCATGTCGCACATTGATGACATCACAGAGGAATTCAGTTTTAGAACTCAGCTCTGCTTCCTGTGATTTTAAACTTTTATTTTCCAAAATGTCTTCACAAACTGCAACCTAACGGATGTAAAATTATGATAAATATTTACCACCAAAACGAAAAAGAAAACAATTAGAAAAACAATAGAACCTTCAAATGGACTTGAATATCACCTCCGCGTTTCAGGACAAAGCAGGTTTAGCCGTGACACCTCAGATATTGTGTCCGTCGAAACAAAACCTCTGCACGCCAGCGACTGTTGTGCGTGCATCGTTTACGCCCGCATCATTGATCGCCGCTGTCGCCCTCGTGTTGTTTACATTGGCGAAGTGGGTGCTGCGTGGCGTGTAGTGAATCTTTCATGGCCCTGTATCCTCGGCCTGAGCTGCCGTGTTCGGGGGAAACGCCGGAGCATGTAATGAGGGACCCCACACAGTAAGGCCCGGATTCACAAAAGCAAAGGAAAGGTCCAACTTTTTTATTTTTTTATCCTGTTGCTAGTTTTAGTATTCATCTATCTGGGTATCGAGATTGGATAAAGATTAAATAAGAGAACCTTATTTCCGTGTTGCAAAGTACAAGAGCAGCAGAAGAATAAACCCACGCAGACAAAAATCAAGATTAATAATGAATATTTAAAACATACCGTAAATGCAACCGATTTTACCGGCAGAAAGTTTGAAAATTAAAACATTGAAACAGTCGTGGGTCACAAAGAGCAGATTAACTAACGTTCACAGCGATTAAACAAACTGAGAACTGTCCCAGAGCGCCCCCTGTCTTTAGATCCTCCTTCTCTGCAAGCAAAAATTACAGTAATCCAAGTGGGAAAAAGTAGGAACCTGGAGGAGATCCACAGTGAAGGTGCATCCATTTGCAGAAACACTCAAAACTCCACCCATTTTTGCCTCTTTGTTGCCATGGATTGGCATTCCCGTTGTAATTGGAACTTGCGGTCGATTTGTGTGGAATGTCCAAAATGTATGTGACCAACAAGTCAACAATGCACCGATTCCCTGGGCCTGAAAACACCTTCTTATTTTCTCTCGAGGTCGGCAGCCCTATGTTCACTAATAAAAGCGGAAGGGGGACACAATTAATGGCGACACCCGCGGTAAATTCCAGAATAAGATACAGAGGAGGAGGACTGTAAATTGAATTACGTTTTTTATTATTATTATTATTATTATTATTATTATTATATTATCATTATAATATATATATGTTTATGTATTATTATTGTTTAATGTATTTATTATTATTATTATTATTATTATTATTATTATTATAATGTTATTATTTTTATTTGTTTTGTATTCAAAATGTAAAAGATAAAACAACAGCAAACAGGGCAGAACAAAAATAAAGGAGATGGGGCCTCCAAGGAAAAGAAAATTAAGGCACACATGGTCCAAAATAAGAGTCCCATTTTGTCCAAAGTTGGTCAGATTTGTCTAAATGTTCCGTATATGTCAGTTATGGTCCAGTCCTTAATCATTGGCGCAATTTGTCTCATCCATTTTTTTGTACTGCCAGAAATATTTAAACACCTTTGATTCTGAACTCGACAGGAGCCAGTGAAGAGACTCTGGCACCGGCGTAATGTGCTCTCTCTACAGCAGTCTAATCTAGAGGTCACAAATGCACAGACATGGATATGACTATCTATATAATGTTCAAAAACTCTTTGTTCCTAATCCTCTACAGTAACTTTTCCCACTGCTTGTACATTGTGTAATCCAGACTTAACATCTTCAAACTCGGCTTTGGTCGCTGAGCTTGAGCCAGTTTGAGTGACAGGGCGGAGAGAGGCGACGCGCTCCGGGACATTTACTGTCACTTTTGGACCCAGACGAGACTCAGACAGGCCGGAGGGAAACTGCTCCTGCACTTAACCTGACAGGAGAGAACACAGGAAGTCTGAGAGAGAAAGATGGTTAAATAAGCAGTTTTCAGTCACAGGAGCAGGAAGAGCGAGCGAGCGAGGTGGTTTGGAGACGCAGACAGAAGCAGCTAATGCTAACTGCGCCATCTAGATAATGCAATATTTCCTGTTGAATGTGTTTCTACTGCTAATAATAGAAGTGTGATGAAACGCACCCATAAATGTGCTGTGCTTGAGGTTCAAGGATGACGTGAATGACGTGCAGGTGCTTACATAAGGTGCTTGGGGATTAAAGATGTGTTCAGTCGCACGTTCGCCACATCAAAATTTGCGACTAAACTGTGACTAAACCTGGAACTAAATCTGGACAAGACCAGAACTACAACATTATATTTTTTACCACAATCGCTTCAGAAAGCGGTTGCCGTTATTCAACCCCAAAGACGTACTATAAATGTTGTTGAATGATATAAAACTATATTGTGCCCGTGACAAGTTTTTACGATTTTCTAATTTTGAACATTATTTGGTGTATTTATACCGGTTGTACAGATAAATGATGGTTTTACACCAATCGAGCAGGTATTTGTGGAGAAGACGTTTAAAAAAAAGTGTAGAAAATGACAGGAAGTGACATCACAATAAGGACACTCCTTCCAGTCAAAGTTTATGCATGATTTTAACAAAGAAACTAGTTTTTTGACTCTCTAAACATTAATTCAACAAAATAAAGTTGCTCTCATCTATTTTTATTTGGCAAAAAAAAAAAATGGTGACATTAGATGAGTTTTGGCCCAGTGTTTGCTGGGTAATTTCCTAGTGTGATGTCATCAATTACAAACAGGAAGTGAAATTATAAACCTAAAAAATTTGCTATTCTGTGATAACATTTCTATACATTTTAGCAAAATTCTGAGTATATATTTATCTCAACTGCATTTTAGTTCAACGAGCCGTCCGAACTGTCACAGGCACTTTGAGGTCAGTATTTGTCAGGGATCGATTCAACGTTGGTTCAGTATTTGTGGGTCCGTCACAGCCTTGAATATTTCGTCACAAAAGTCCATAAAGTACCGTAATAAAGGCTCTCCATTTGAAATGTACCGTAATAAAGGCTCTCCATCTGAAATGTACCGTAATAGAAATGTACCGTAATAAAGGCTCTCCATCTGAAATGTACCGTAATAAAGGCTCTCCATCTGAACTTATGACTTCAAGTTCTCCAACGTGAACGCAACCTTTCGCCGCATTTAAAACGCGTGAACTTTTTCAGAGTAGATGTGCCAAAGCGCGACCAGAGCTTGAAGACTCGTGAGATCTATTGAGACCAAACCGAGTTTACATTTGGACTCAAGACTAGAACCAAAAGTGTGGACGCACCTTGCCATGTGAAGGTTGTGGCTTCAAGTATTGGTACCACTTCATAACAACTACAGCCTTCTAAAGCATGATTCAGGCTTAGTAGCTGCTTAATCCAGGTTAGCGTTAGCGTTCGGGTTAGAGGATTAGTTACCCAAGTATTTTCAACTAACAACAATCGTGTTTGGTTGAAGAATTCCACCACCAATTTCTTAGACTATCTTTGTTGATCTTTGTTCTCTACTTCAAGTCAAGACGCCACTCGCACACTTACTTTGATTACTACGATGACGTCTTCGGTGTCGTATCGTAAAACGGCCAGGCCCAGAAGTCAGCTGACCTCGTTTCTTTCACTAGGTCAAGTTTTAGCTCAACGTTGTGATTTAAAACGATCCACCGGTGTCATAGCGTGTCTGTGGAGCAGACAAAAGCATAGCACGTCCTCTCTGTGCTTGTGTTTTGCATTGAGACAGTTTTTTTTCCACACTGCTTCCGACCCGTCCAGCTCGGCGTTGAAACCGCAGACCGATCGTGTCGCGGCGTCACGTGAACTCGACCCGTCTGCCGACTCCGGACTGCCGAATCTTTGAACTGCACTTATCATTTATCCAGAGCGAGAGCCTCTTTCAAACACTCCTTCAAACTCCACTCAGAGGATGAAGAATCGCCCCCGCTCCTCCTCCTCCTCCTCCTCCACCGCGCTCTCTCGCCCCTTTGGCCTTTTACTGCCCGTCTAATCCTCGCACACTCCAGGCGCATCCCCCTTTGAGAGCCGCTCCACTGACGGGGCCGCCTAACTGGCCCCCGCGGGACGAGCCCAAACAAGGGGCCCCCAGCCTCCAATTTAACCCCGAGAGCCTCCGCCCCAAAAGCAGATACAGAGGTTACAGTGTTAAAATAATGATCTATGTTAGTTACAGATCTTTTACTGCAAAACAAACAAACAAATGATCTACAATGAGTAAAAATCACACAAAGTTAGAATCTCATTTGAGTCGTTTGCATTTGTTTATTTTTGCACCCTTTTCACGATTAATTATGTGCGGTTAGATTTAGTGACCTTATTAAGCTGGGAAAAACAAAAGGATCCGAATGAGTCAAGAGGAGCTGGATGGACTGTAAAAACACAGAGGAGCTTCCTGGATTATAGCTGGATGAAAATGCAGGATTACTCAAATGTGTGAATGGGACAAAACAATTCTAAATATACTCAGCGTTTGGGGAAGGAAAATTTCTTTGACGTGTATTTAGTTAGGAATACTTACTCAATACCAGCGTTAAAGTGTGTTTTGTAACATATTCCAACCCGACTATTCTGAATACACTGTTCGCCATGCAGTGACAGTATTTATCACTAATTATAGAGTAAAAAATAAACTCACCACGAGAGCGGAGATTTTTCTTACCATGCAGTTTGAAGCCGAAATGACATGAAAGCAACTGTATTTTGACCACCAATTGAATCTAAAATATAGTTATAACTATATTTATATATATTCATTCTCTATATTTATATGTATTTTCATATACCATGAAAATGTAGACTCCACGGACAAAGAATGTTGACAGATAATTGTGGACAAAGGAAGAAATACATGTAAATTAGTAAAATCTTTCCAGATCTAGCACTTTTTATTTTTTAAATGAATGTCATTTTAAATCAAGCTAACTACGCTATTATTCTAACTGTAGGCTATTTATGGTTTCAGTTCCTTATATTTTAGGACTGTCAGTGCTGCTTTCTTTTAAAACCATTATTTGTAAGTGTACGGTTGATTTTGTTGATTATTATATTGCTGTTTTTACATCTCACAAAACTTTGCCAACAGAAATCGGTATTTTAAGCTAACAGTTAGCAGCCGCAGCTAGCGTACGCCTACATTTATGGCTGTGAAATGTTAAAAATCATTTACTTTAGTTTACTTTCTTAAAACATGTAAGGGAGGTTTGTTTTGTTTCCCTTGTGATTAATTAAAGTCTTGAAACTAATAAAACCCTTTCAGAGACGTAAAGCTAACGGTACAAAAAGGGTTTCCGGTACAAAAGGGGCAGTGACTTTTGCCCACTCTAAAGATGTCATATTTTGTTTTGAATTGTTCATATCTCTAGCAACGGTGCTGGATTTTCATCTCCCTGAAACCCGCGGATATCTTTTTTGCAGTGCAGCTTTAGCGTTAGCCTGTGCGTTAGCCTAGCATCATGGATATGTATGACAGTGGAGACAGTTGTGATTTCCCAGCAGGCCGCAGCTCTAAGCCCTCAGACAGGGGATTTGTTTAACACAGACGTCAAAAACACAATGGCCCCGGCTTCTGACAGACGAGGACGTGATTGACAGAAGCTGCGCCGCGAGTCCGCGCCGCACGTCGCCTGAATGATAAACGCGCGCGCTAATGTAGGCACTTGTTCTCACAGAAGAGGCTGAAAGGTTAAAGGGAGCAGCGTGTTTTTGTGAATGTGTCGCTGCCTGACGAGAGGAAGAGCGGCGCATGCGGGGAATATCGAAAAGACAGACGAGATAATTGCAGGAAATACACAAACGGCGTGAGGTAAAGAGCGACGAACAGGTACATTTACTCATGTTATGTGAGGAAGTCGCAATCAAAATTTTAATGGTAACAAGCTTGGATAGTGTAAATTATGTATTACAATGTTATAATTTTTGCCAATGTAAGACTTAAAATATTTAAAGCTGCCCTCTGTAACTTTTCTGGTTGAGGGTCTACCACATGCTTCTCCAAACGTACAGCATTTATTTATTCAATTACAGGTGCTTTCATGTACTCACCTCTCCACAGATATGACCTGTATTTGGAGATACATATGTTTATTGTAATAGAAGCAATAACATCTCCATGGAGACAAGTATATAGCAAACCCACCACTAGAAAAGTTACATGGTACATCTTTAAAGAGGACTAAACTAAACTATTGCTGTCTGCTCTTGATGTCAGTGCGGCGTCAACATTATTTTCAGTTTTTTTGTTTGTTTTTTTGAATAATAATCGCAAGTAATTACAAAGAAGTGGGCGGGGATAGGGGGTAGGTGAAAAGAGGATTTTTTTTCTTTTTGAGCACTTGCGCCTCAGCTGCAGGACAAAACGGGATTAACTCTAACCTGGAGCAATCAATGAAAATACAACTTTGAGTAAACGAATGATGAGGAAACAGCGTCGCAAACAATGTTAAAAGCTCATTAAAGTTGATTTAGTGAAAACGTGTCGCCTTTAAATATGTACAGCCGAAGTAAATGTAAGACTCGAGGTAAACTCACTGTCCACGGAGCAGGTCTGGTCCGGTCTACATGTGGGAGAAGGACATTAAAGACAGGAAAGTCATGCTTAAAGCGCATATGACGGATTCGATTACACATTTCACTAAAACACATTGAGCATCATTTTATTCTACGAAACATTTTGCCTATTTTTTCCCAGTTTATGACGTCACTTCCTGGTTGGTAATTCCTCAACTGTTGCCTAGACAATGTAAACAAGGGCCAAAATCCATATCATTTATTTTGTCACACTTTAGAAAATGGTGTCAGTTGCGCGCAAAGCATCCCTGTGTTTTCGATGGAACGTCTCTTATTGATGACATCACAGAGGGATCCTGTATTAGAACTCAGCTCTACTTCCTGTAATTGCAGAACCGCAGTGTATCTTTACTTTCACTTGCTTGTATCCGCGGAGATGTTCTTGCCGCACCTTGAACGTTCCGTAGTGTGGCATTAAACCTCATGGAGAGTGACCGGTCAGATCTGTGGAGAGACGAGACCATCATTATTATAAGAAAGCAGGTTTTTCAAGGTGTTTTTGAGCGATAAAAACCACTGTAGGAAATAAACGACATATACATTTATTTCTGTGATGATAATAATTGCGCAAATGATTTTCTGGGATACAATGCAACACAATGCAGTCAAAAGGGTTAGAGTTCTGGACCCTGTGGGAACCTGTGCGTGTTTCGAGGGCTGTACTAGCCACGAAAGCCCCTCGACCGCGCCCCCCCCCCACCGTCCGTCTCCACAAATGGTTTTCTCCGACGCAAACTTTTCACGCACTTCTCTCGCTCTGCTACAAGGAACTGTCCGCCGCCGTGGTGGTCAAGAGGGTGAGACGGAAACTTGTTGATCTGATCTCGTGAGCAGACGAGGCGTACAACGAAAAAGTCAACCACCCCCACCCACCCACCTACCCACCGCGAGGAGGGCCCAGAGACAATGATTGGCAGCAACGTTAACAAAGCACCTGTCTGTCGAGATGGATCGGCTCGCAAACATGCAAATAAACACAAAATAGCCTATTGTTTTTTGTGTGTGCGTGCGTGTGTGCAGAGGACGGCGTTTACCTCCTCGCTGCTCGAACAAATTGGTGCAAAGCATTGAGCAAGCGGCATAACAAAACAGCGAATTATGCATCGGAAAAGTATTCGGCGACGCGAAATCTAAAGCCAGGAGCGATCGGAGCTTGTTAGCACGATGCGAAACACCTCTCTCCATTGTCCTTTCCTTCACCCCTCGCCTCCGCCAGGTCCTAAATTGGTTGCTCCACCTGCGGGCTCGGGTTCATACATATGCAATCGCGAAATCCCCCCAAGACGCGAGGGCGGATAGGTGCAGCGAGGGCGCGCGCGGCTGCCTAACAAAAAGCAATTCCAACACAGGTCCGGGCCGAGTTCCCGTTCAATTGTTTTAATCAGGTTCGGAGGTGCGAGAGGCTCCGAGGTTCCTGACGGCAGCGCGGTTTGTAGCCATTATCCTCCAGCGGGTGGGGTGGTTAAGGGGGAAGGCGTCGTGACGGGCAGGACGGCGGATGGGTCAATTAGACGAGGCGAAGTTGGGTAAAAGAGGAAGCTACGCGCGCGCGGAGACGGACGGGCGAGAATGTCCACGGGCGAAAACACTTGTTAAAGGGGAAAGTTGTGGGAAAAAGAAGTGACACGTCCGACTGCTGTCAGACAAAACGACAAGTCGGATTCATCTGGGACGTCTCGGGGACGCGCCAACAATTTGGTGGTCTGACTTGACGCCGGGGTCTTACTTTAAGTGTCAGGGTTTACGGAGATGGAAGAAGATCTCAGAATTAGTATGTTGGGAAAAGTATTGCGCCACAAAATATATTAAATAGTGTCGCAAGATTATTCGCAATCAAACTGAAATCGGAATTTGATTGGTCACAATTTGCAAATCACCCAGAAGTAGGATTAAAGTTTTAAAGGAGACATATGGAACATTTACTTGATGAGGACTTCCTGGTTATTACATATTATTTTAGCTGTCGATTTAATTATTAAATCAATTATTATTTTATTCTACAAGTCGAACGATCATTTCTGTTGAGGCTTTTAAATATATTACATTGACATTTTGATTTAATTGTACCACTGTCTTTGTTAAAAAAATATAAAAAGTCTGTAGTTTAGATAATTATTATGATTGTTAAAATATGACTACAATAATCTATATTTTATGAGTCAACTAGTCGCCATTAGTTGATTAATCGTCGCTTTTACCACTCAAAGTTGTATTTTGATTGATTTGTAGTTTGTGTTGCAGGGCTGTATTGTCTTTTACCCCCTATCTCCGCCCACTGACCTGTAGGGATTGTTTGAAACTTTTAAACAACAGGTTAAGAAATGACGCACAGATTATTCTTCAGTTTACTGGATTTGAACAGGAAGTCAATGGATGTGTTTTTTATTTTATTTTATTCCCTAAACAATATTAAAGTGCCCCCTACAGGTCGGACGACTCATTGAACTAAAATGCAGTTGAGTTAAATATATATTAACATTTACCCAAGAATAGCAAGTTTTTTAGGTTTATAATTTCACTTCCTGTTTGTAATTGATGACATCACACTTGGACATTACCCAGCAAACACTGGGAAAACCTTATCTTACGTCACAATTTGTTTAAATTTAACAAATAAAAATATATGAGAGCAGATTCATTTTGTTGAATTAATATTTAAAGAGTAAAAAAAAGTTGTTTATTTTGTGTAAATTATGCCTTTACGTCATTTTTCTGCAGATTTATCAATTTTTCTCCACAGATACAGATTTAATTGGTGTAAAAGTATTATTTATAAGTACACCAGGTACAAATACACTAAATAAAGTCAACATTTGAACATCGTAAAAACCTGTCACACGCTCTTTAAATACCGTCCCATCATCGTTCTCATTACAGTTAAAATCATTACCATCTCCTTCCTGTTCGGAGCCTTTACCTTCGTGAGTCCGTCTGGCGCAGGTCACGCCGCCCTGCTGAGGTCGGCCACATTCCTCAGTGGAACACGGTGCATCTGCAAAATTGATTTCTCGCCCGTAGTCATAAAATATCACAAAGACGCTCTGAGACAAACTTGCTGCTGAACCTTTGGCAACAATAAATGTCACGTTTGTCCATAATGTTGTTGTTGGTTTTAGGCCAAATCGATGTCGTGGCTTCGCACCATTGAACAAAGTCTTCACAATGCACTCGTTTAATCAATTACAGGTGTATTAATGGCTTTTTTTTGGTGTGCTAAACACCGTTAAGTAAGTATGTTCGGTCAACATGGGAAACGAGGGCTTTTCCACAGTCGCGACGCACATTGGAACGTCAACAACTTCCCGTTACCGTGGGAATCGTGTTCGCTGCAAGTGCGCCGCACGCCCATTGAGCCGCATCGGCCAAAACACGATGTACAAAGAAAGTGCAGTCAGGATACTTTTGAACGGCCGTGTAGTGTTTGGTGTTCGTTGAATCCGACGAGGGCGACTGGAACGTAAGGTTGGGTCATTGAAGTGTTCCCCTGCTCCGTAAGGGCAGTGTGTGGCGTGCGAAAAGAGAACCGTGGCGCTCAGACCTCGGCAGAAAGACACACGGCAGGGATTGTGATCGATTCAGTTTCTTTTTTACAGAGCCGGAAACCACAGCAGCAGTCGCCTCGCGGTGCCTCGACCCACAGAAAGTTGGTCACCGGAAAGAGAAGGAACCTCCGGGAGAACCCCGGCGAAAGTAGAGGAAACAAAGAGGAACGTTGAAATGAAGAAGAAAAGACTGTATCGTTATTGAAAAAAACAGCAACGGCGGACGACGTTTATACTAAAAATGATGTCTTCACAACAGAATTCAAGCATCATTTGTGATTTTAGCGTCTGTCCGCGCTGTGTTCACTGCCTCTTAGTAACGACACGTCCAGGTTCCACCCTGAAGCCATCGCAGCACGCCGTTTTTTCGTTCTCATTGCCGTGTAAAGACCTCCCACTTTGCTCCTTATAAAACGAGACGCTAAATATAACCATAATAGAAGAAACCGTTTGACACTTGAGTGAGTTCGCCCCAATTTGTCACGACGAGCCCGACAGAACACGTTTCGCCGTCTTTGGGAACTGCGCCCAAATGTTAACGCCGCGGCGATCACACGGCACGATCTTGTTTATTTTGTCATTCCGTCTCACGCTTGGCCTCGACTTGGCAATGAGGCGGAACGGACAGGTTTTAAGAAAAATAATAAATCATTGCGGGAGTGACTCACAAACACGTTTTCTAATCTGTTCATCTCGCGAGTCGGACGCTTGATTTTGACGACAGCGACGAAGGCGGGATCGAGATCAGGTGCGCGAAGGGAAAAGGCGCGTCGAATCAGGTCCACAACCGGAGCCAGCACGTAAACAGGATGCTCCACTTGTCCTGGAAAAGTCCTGGAGAACCTGGAAAACAGTTGCCTTCAGAAATGGGAAACGCACGAGAAGAAGTATGTTTTTGTCCGCCAAAATCTGTCCACCCTTTGCGTTGCTCGACCCCCTTATTGTCAAGAGTACATGTTGCAAACGCAGCCCCTTTGAGACCAAATCAAACCAGACTAAAGACCCCGAGACGTTGCCGCGTCCCTTCTCCGTCCGAGAAAGCTGTTGCCGTGCACGTGTGTGAAAAGCGCGTGTTCGTGAATACCGGTGACGCGCCGAAGGGTTTGCGAGAGCGAGGAACAAGTCTTGATGCATTCTTTCGGTTCTCTTTTCCTCCATGTTTGTTTTACTGACGGAACCGCGCGTTGCATTTCTCTGATTGGTTCATTAAGTACAAGAAAGGTGCGTATTCTTCTCTACCGTCTTTTTAAACTCAGTGGCTTTAGCGTTTTAGTTCTTATTGTGACTTTAAAGTGTTTTGGAAATCCCCAAAGTGTGAACCCAAAAGTAAAACCACCATCTCACCGGCAATCTCCACGGCGACCAGATAATCACTGTTTTGGCTCCGAATGCGAACAATAAGGATGATTTTGAATATAATGACGGGGTATTAAGGTTTAACCGCGTTGAAATATGCGTGTTTTTTGCGACGCGAATACCTGAAAACAGCTCAGAAATGTGCCACGATCGACGACAGAAAACTGGACCGAACAACGTGAAACCGATAAATGGCGAGTTTTAAAACAATTTCAGTGACACAGACGGAATTTTTCATGGCTTATCCTGAACTCAAGGGCCTACAGAAGATGTTGTGATGGTTTAAACATTTCTAACATTGTCCCGTCTGAAAAAAAACTGTAACTCATTATTATTATTAACTCAGTTTTTAACACAGAAAATTATACTTTTTACTTCATTACATGTCCCTAAATTCAGTGAAATTAGCTTCAGCTTTCAAAGAATTGTCCAAAACCCAACAAAAGCATCGGATGTTCCTCTGAGCAAAGCTTTGTTCACACTTGATCATCAGAGTAAATCAGAAGCAAAATAAATGATTTAACTTTATTACATGCAAAAATATACATGCTTTTTTTTAGTAAATCTTCATTATAATTCAAGTCGTCCAGTTTGTCTTTTGTCTTGGGAGCGTCCTCTTCCATTTGAACGCAGAAAACGTCTCTTTAAAACGAGTTAATTGAAGCAAGATCCAGTTTAATTCTGTTTGTTTACGCCGCGCACAGCAGCAGGGGCCCGCACAGCCGCGCGAGTAGTTTTACTCTAAGATCCTGGTTTAGTTCCGCCGGCCTGGGCTCTGTCTGCGGACCGGGCCGTTACTGCGTCTGACATCTCCGAACCCGGGCGGCGCTCCCACCCCTGCGCCGCGCCCGCGTTGCCGTGCGGGGGGGGGGCCCCCGCGGAGCTACTCTGATCCTCGTCATGTGATTATGCGACTAACAGCAGATTACGGCGATTCGAAACATGTGACCTGCGATTTCAATTCCCATTTCCACTTTTGGGGGCTTTTTTTGTTTTGTTTTGGGGTTTTTTTTTTAGCTCGACCGCAATTACGCGAAAAGTAAGCCGCGGAAATGATTTGATGTCGAATGTTTAGATTCAAACTGGCGCTTTTTTCCGCAAACTTGAAGCTGGTTAAACTGATCCATCTCCGTGGACACGACGCTTGTGAGTTATAAAACACCTGTGATGAATGAATAAACGTACGACTGTTTTAAGTTTAAAGTCGATGTGACAGTTGAAACTACGTACGCACTTCACTCAAACTAAAACACAATCATATTTCAGATTTGACCAAACATTTTGCCCATTTTGTCCCCAGTTTGACCATTTTTGTAACGTGTGGAGCCGTACTTCCTGGTTGGACATGAGCGGAGGTAATTCCACAGCTGTTACCGAGCAACCAGACCGTAAACAAGAGCCAAAACCCATTTAAATGACACAACAGTTATGATTTGACACACAATAACGCCTTTATTTTGCCGAAACAATGGTTTAAACTGTCAGAAAAGTGTGTCAGTGAAGTGTAAACTGTCTCTGTGTTTTCAATGGCGCGTCGCACATTGATGACATCACAGAGGGATTTGCCTCTACTTCCTGTCATTTTAAACTCTGATTTATTTTATTTTTTTCTTCACAAACTGCATCTTAACGGAAGTAAAACTATGATCAATATTTCCCACAGGTTCTACACCACCAAACTAAGGAAAATAGGAGAACTTTCATATGGACTTTAAAGGGGCTGTACTCCATTTTGTGTGTGTATAAAAGTAAACAAATACACTGCCGGACCCACACTCACACTCTTTAGAGTTCTTGGGACAGACTTTTGCTTTGATCACAGCCACTATTCACTCTTTGTTTCAATAAGCTTCTGCAATGTCAAAAAATGTGTTTCCATTCAATGTTGCATTAATATTTCACACAGACCTTGTATTGATGACGTGAGAGCGTGACACTGCACAAAGCCTTCTCCAGCTCGTCCCAAACACTCTCCCTGGAGCTCAGAGCAACTCTAAGGGACAAAATGAAACCGCTGTGTGCTGTTTGCATCCAATTATGTCGTGTTTTAAGTCTCTACGAAGCAGGAAGTGCGCTGTTAGCATGCTAGTCTTTGCTAGCTTTACAGTGAACTGAAGGTAGAAGTCTGCTCTGGGCTCTGAACGTTGTGAAAAGCACTCATAAACGGCGAATAATTAGGATGCTCAGAATGCAATACAAGTGGACCGCTGTAAAGAGTTTAAAATGAACTAGGTCTAATTCATTTCATTATTTTATTTATTTTTTATTTATTTTATTTATTTTATTTATTTTATTTATTTATTTGTATTTATTTATTTATATTTTAAAACAAAACCATTTTTGTCGCATAAATCAAACAACAAACAGCAAAATCAGTGCAGGAAGCTCAAGCTGGGACATTCAAACATCCAAAAAACAAACAAACAAACAAAAAATGACCAACAATTCAATCATCACACATTATTTTCTTGTTAATCTCACAAAATAATGAAAGTGAAAAGTAGCTTGTTTTTAGCTCCTTCTGCAAACTTCAAAAATATAATACTGGCTGATTTGATGTCACACTGTCCACTTTACCTTTCAGCCAATCACAGATGTTTTTCTTCAGCTACGATGCCTTTAAGATAAACTTGTCAGCGACGACACGGAGCTTCTTCAACCGTTTGTGTGGTCCTCGGTCTCGGTCTCGGTCTCGGTCACACTTTGATTGCATTATTATCTGGCTGTAAATGACTCGTGAAGGCCTCTTTAAGCCCGACTTGCGCGGAATAAGCCCGACTTGCCACGGTCCCGCTGATCCCGTCTGTCAGAGCGTCACGGCGCCGCGGCCTCTCACTCACCAGGCGCTCGCACAGACAACCCGCCGACTTAACTACGCCAACACGGATTTGTGACGCATCCGGAACCATTAAGACCGACACAAAACCTCTCGCACACGGTTTCCAGATCCGAGCCGGATTTCACAAGTCAAGGGTTGAATCGTTCTACATCGTGACATGGCCCAGAAAGAAAACAGTTCAATTACAGAAATCTTAAGATAAATAAAGTCCATTGAAATGACTAAAGTCGACCACACGACCTTTCTGTTGAACTGGCCCAAATGACCACAAGTAGTAGTTTTACTCTCATAACCTAAATATTATAACCTATCATATCATTGTGACGTGAAGCAGAACTATCATGGATGTTCCGAGTTCCGACTCCCTCAGACGGACCCTCCTGGACCCACTCAGGAGGAGAACCAGTTCTTCGAGGCAGATGAAGAACCGTTCGCCTGGAGTAGAGGCCGTTTCTCCAGGCAGTTGAGGAGCATCTGGATCCGCAGGTCCTCGATGTGCCTGCTCCACTCCCGGCGGGGAAGTGGGAGAAGATGAAGGAAAAGCCATGAACAAATTAAATATTAAATATAGTTTGATAGTAAAAGTGGTCTTCATCAGAGGATAGTGCTCCAGCTGCCATACTTCCCCCCGAGGTGCTCCTGTACATGAAACTGTAGGTTTGTATTTCTGTTCCGAACTGGCCTGACCATAAGCCATTTCCAGACCTTTTAGTCATTTGGTTTTCCCCCTAATCAGCACTTTGTGACCGCTGCATGTTTTCATCTAATTATATTCATTCAATCAAACACGATCCCGTTATAAAGAGCCTGATGAGTTACGCCTCGTGACGCTTTCACTCTGACATTTGCTCGTGACATTTACACTTTGTCGGTCTCTCGAATGCGGACCCGTTTGGGGGTGAAAGCTTTCACTTATGCTGCTCCCACAGCTTGGAACATAAACTCATCTGAAACTTTCTGAGCTGGTTCTTCTGAGGCGTTTTCGCTTTATTTGAATCGTACGAACGTCACGCGTACTTTGTGACGTGTGCTGCAGAAACCGAGACTGTAGATCTGAAGTTCACCGCGTGTTTCTTTTGCTCAAATCCGCGTCATTAATCACGGTGTTGTTTGTTTAGAGGTTTTGACACTGGAGGCGTGTGTCGTCTGGCTGTGGTTCCGCTCCTTTGTGTCGTCGTGCATCAGGACTATGGGAAACCCGGTCCTGTCTGTGTTTTGTGTGGGGCTAGTCTCTGCCTGCTCCTCGTCCCATCTGAGCGAGCGTATGTGGGTGGGAATTCATCACATCTGAGCCATTCAAACCTGCGGCGAGAAACAGGCAACGCTAAAGCCTCACATGAAAGAGCGGCGAGGTGGGGAAGCCCTGCAGGAACCGTAAGGAGAGGGTTTGACCTTTGGCCTGGAGAACTTTTATAGATATTTACACATATTATGATCAAGAAGTAAAGCTAAGCACTGATTATTACTTTGGAACATACTTCTGGCGACAGGGAAAAGGCCCTGAAAGAAATGGCTGACACAAACTGGACCGACACCAGAACTGACACACGGACTGAACCTGGAAATGAACAGACATTGGACCCCCAAACTCTGTCATTCTGTCTGATTTGTTTATCTCTGGTCTTATCTTGCTTGTTTTTGTTGTTTAATGTTTTTCTAAATGATTAAATCAATAATTAATAAATAAATAAATCCCATCTTTTCGGTGTAATCCCTCATTTGTCCAGGAGGGTTCCATTGGAGAAAAAGATTCAGTTGTATCATCTGGACACTGTTTTTAGAAAAACAGAACGTTTGGACTCTCATCCAAGAGTCATTCTCAATCTGTGGCTCGAGTCTGGGAACTCAGAGGCGGAGCCTCCTGATAATAACTGTTTACAGTTTCCCTTGAGACGACTCTTCTTTGTATGCTAACAGCCCTGTAATGAGCTAGCAACATCCTATTGTAAACTGGCTGTAACTCCCTCATCACTGATGAGGACGCCCAGGGCTTCTACATAAACACTTGTGTACGACCAGTAAATTGAACCTTAAACCTCCATTTCCATTCATTTTTCCCATTGATTTAAAATAAAACAACTAAAATCCTGCAAAACATCTTGATAAGTTTGCGGTTTCTAAAGCTTCAGAAACAGATGTTAAATCAAATGCGGTCTTTAGTTACAACACAGCTGATTGGTCCGGAGCAGGAGCTCACACTTTTCATATTTTGTTTCCCCAGAAAGTCTAACACAGTGGTCCCCAAACTACGGCCGGGGGCCGGATACGGCCCACCTCCACATTTGACAATGAACAATACAAGAGACGCATTATTCATGCTCATATGAGTCATAGATTCTGCTCTGACAACTGAAGCTGAACTTTGACCCAAGACTGTGCACGGCACAACACAAACTTTCTTTCTGTGAAGAACCCAGAGAGGGTTATTTGACCTCGGAAAGGGTTATTCATATTTGGTTATATGTGGCTTTCTGGAAAACAATACATGTTTTACATTTCGGCCCCCTGCGATCGTCACACTTTTTTCTGGTTCAAACTGACCCTGGCCCCCCATCAGAGAAGGGAAAAGTTATGTGGCCCTTACAGGAAAAAGTTTGGGGACCCCTGGTCTAACAAGTGAAAGGTGAATTCAGTTCAGAACCCGGCGGCCGGTCCCTGTGATGTTTGGACGCGACGGAAACGCGATCGTCCGGCGTTTCCTTCACCCGGCGGCGCCTGCGTTTGTCCCTTCGGTTTAAGGCGGAGCTCGTTTGGACAGAGTCAAAAACAAAACACAATCATGGAACAGATGAACTTAAATAAAAGTGCCAGTTGGTCCACAGTCGGTCCAATTTGTCCAGTCCTTAGTTGTTGGTGAGGTTTGTTGTGATCGTTTTCCAAAGGTATCCGTTAATTGTGCCCATAGCAGGAGTTCTGAGGCCTATGTGAACCTTTCGAACTCATTCCTCGCGCTCACAAATCTCACAAATCCTCACTAGTTTTCACATGCACGGTTGGATAAAAATTCAGGCTATAATGTCACTGATCGAAAGCAGGACAATCCCTGCAAACCCTTTTCGAAATTAAATAAAAATAAAGATAAAAATGAATAAATAAACAGCACATACACTAGAAGTAGAGTGGAATTTGAGCTCGAGAAGTATAGAGTAACGTTACTTTAAAATAAGTACAATTACACCCTCGTTATCATATCAGAAGGTTGTAGACTTACTCTTCTTCAAACTATTACTCAAGTAGAAGTTACTTAAAGTGCCAATGACGGGTTTTTACGATTTTCAAATTTTGACTTTATTTGGTGTATTTGAACCTGTCGTACAGAAAAATGACAGTTTTACACCGATCGAGCAGGTATTTGTGGAGAAAAGTTGAAAAATCGGTAGAAAAGTGACAGGAAGTGACATCACACGAGGGACACTCATGCCAGACAAAGTTTATGCAGAATTTACACAAAAGAAACCACTTTTTTAAACATAATTCATTAAAATAAATCTGTTTTAGTTGTGACGTTAGATGAGGTTTGGCCCAGTGTTTGCTGGGTAATTTCCTACTGTGATGTCATCAATTACAAACAGGAAGTGAAATTACAAACTTACAAAATTTGCTGTTCTGGGATAAAATGTTTAGAATTTTAAGCACATTTTTAAATATATTAAAGTAGAAAGGCATTTTAGTTCAATGAGTCGTCCGACCTGTAGGGGGCGCTTTAAACGAACGCAACCGAGTCAAACTGAATAAATGTAGTGCCGCAGAAGTCGCCTAAAAGTGCAATGAAAAGGCGCCCCAGAATGGAATTTGAGCTCGAGAAGTATGCAGTAACGTTACTTTAATATAAGACAAGTACAAGTACGAGTAGTGAGCCTCGTAATTCCGTAAAAGTAAAAAAGTACTGCGTTCCGAGACGATACGTGACAGAAACAGTTGTAAAATGTGCTTGTGAAAACGGACGACAAACCGTGAAATGACGCACAGATTTATGACATGTAATTATATTTGTAGACTTACTATTACTCAAGTAGAAGTTACTCAAGTAAAGGTATAAAAGGGATACGGCGTAGTACCACAGACGTCAGCTAAAAGCGCAAACAACAGGCTCCGTCCCTCATTTCTGGGACCATGAGTCGATGTGGTGATTACCTCGACGGGCCAAACCACGCGCTCCGTGCCTCGGGGTGTATCTCTTCCTCAAACTGCTCCTTTTGTTCGTCTTCATCTGTCACCTCGGCCTCTTCTTCCTCTCCGCACGTTCAACCGCGATTTCAGACGTTCTCTGCCAGCGTTTCTCACCACGTTTTACAGTTTTCGTCATAAAGTGTCTTTAAAAAAACATTAAAGCGCCCCCTACAGGTCGGACAACGCGTTGAACTAAAATGCAGTTACGATAAATGTATTAAGAATTTTGCATAAACATGTTATCACAGAATAGCCAATTTTTTAGGTGTATAATTTCACTTCCTGTTTGTAATTGATGACATCACACTAGGAACACACAAAGAAAACTCATCCAATGTAAACAAAATAATTATTTGACCAAAAAAAGTACATGGGAGCGACTTTATTTTGTTGATTTGAGGTTTAGAGAGTCAAAAAATTTGGTTAGGGTTTCTTTGTGTAAATTAATCAATAATAAACTTTGACTGGAATGAGTGTCGCTGGTGTGATGTCACTTCCTGTCATTTCCGACACATTTTTCCACGTTTTCCTCCACAAATACCTGCTCGATTGGTGTAAAACTATCCTTTATATGTACAAAAGGTATAAGTACGCATTCTCTTTAGTTTGTTTTGTCCTTCTGATTACATGAACTCTTTTCATTGTTTTCAACCATATTTATTGTAATTCTAAGACGACGGTTTCTGTGTCTGAACATTTGAGCCGTTGTTAATGTTTGTACTTAACTTATTGTGCGTTTAACAGTTCAGAGTTTGCAGTAGTGCGTGTATCGTTGTCATGGTTTAATTCCAATGTACGTAATGTTTCCTCTGCTGCCTTTTTCTGTTGTCAATTTGAAAACGAAAGCTTTAAAACGTTTAAATTAAATCCCATGTTTCGTCCAGTCAGTCACTTTTAATTTCTCGTACTTGAGTAGTAGCTTCTTGAAATACTTTTCCACGTACTTGAGCACTTCCTTGTACTTCTGTACCCATCTTTATCGTTTATCTGGCTCTACATTATGACTAACCGCCGCTTTTCCCCCGCAAACGATTCTTCTTCTTCTTCTTCTTCGCGCGTCACCGAGATCCTCCGCAAACCCCGGGCCCTGATGACGAAGAGTTTTTTTTGTTGTTGTTGCTGTCGTTTGACAAGTTTGACAAAGCGGTGAGCGCCCGGACCCCCAGGAGCAGAGGTGAATCGGGAGAGTCGTAATCCTTTAATGAACGGAACTGCGTCAGGCACATTTTCTCTTCACCGTTTGTGCAATTTTTATGTGTTGTCTCGGCACGAAAATGTTCAAATGTTCAAATGTTCAAATGTTCAAACGTTCAAATGTGCAGAAGCCAAAGGTGGTTTATCATAAAGGTAAATAATGCTTATGAAGGTTTTTAATTAAGTTAAAATACTAGACGAACAGTGACTAAAGACAAAACTATTAGATTTGATGTCAAACTCACGTCTTTTGAGTCTCACAAACCAGTGCTGAATTTGAATCATTCCATTGTAAGATTTATTCACTTTTTACAATTGATGTACATTTATTATGTACTTTTTGAACTTGTTTTAGGATGGCCCCGTGTAAGAGCTCAAATATATGTACTTCTGTTTGAAAACTATAAAAAACTGAGCACGAAATACGACACACAGAGCGAGAGAAACAGAAAAGACATTCAGCAGAGTTCAGGCGAATATTGTCCGCCGTTTGAGTCCCGTTTGGTCCAAATAAGTGCATTTTCAAATTAAATCCAAATGGAATCTTTTCCTTTTATTTTTAATTGTTTTATTTTTAATTGTTTTATTTTTTTGCAATTTTATTTTTCATGGGACAACAACATAACAACAACAACAACAACAACAACAACAACAACAACAACAGAAGAGGGAATAAAACATAATAATAAAAAATAACAAAAACATAATAAAAGAATTATAATAATAATGTAAAAAAAATATACATATACAATATACATATATATTTCCATTTTTCAAATTAAGGTCTTGATTTTGGTCCTTGATCGTTGGCTCATGTTCGCCGTGGCAACAGGTTCAGTTGTTGTCATCGGGACAGTTTTCCCTGCACGAATGAGGGATTACACTTGTACCACGCGTCGGACCACGTCGGACCACGTTGACGCCGTCTGTGCCTCGCTCTCTGACTTCAGTGGTCTCCTCGATGCAGCGTTTGTTGGTTTATTATACTATGTATGAGTGGTCCTATCACTGTGTCGATATTGTGGTTCAGTTTGGTATTGAGGGTTACATTTGTGCCCTCCATTTCTTTGTAAAGGCCCTTTTCCCCGTATGTTCCAGAGATATCCATTCACTGTGTCCATGACAGGAGTTTTGAGGCCCAAATTGTCAGACTTCCTTTTTTACAAACGGCTCAAATCGAATGAAAAATGAACTAAATGATCTTTTAACCTGCTCCGGGGGTTTAAAACGTTGTGTAAAATTGTTTAAAGCGTTTGACTTTCACAAAAACAATGAGTAGTCTGATTTTCCTCGATGATTTGAAGACAAAAACGATCAAATGATCTTTTGTTTTTATAAACGTAGACTAGGACTGAAAGTAAAGGTGCTCTATTGATTCGTTTTATTGGAAAAGGTGCGCGTGCCCCTGATATTATTTAGCGTGAAATTGGCCCGCGCTTCACACTTTTCCTGGTCTGGTCCTGGTTTGAGCGTCGTCCTGATAAAGACTTGTTTTTGTTCTGTTAGTCCTGGTTTATTGGTCTCAGGTGTAGTCCCACTTCGGTCCCAAATGTGATAAGTGTGTGCAAATGTGAACGCAACAGTGGAACCCAAAGACAGTGAGCAAAGGTGAAGCCTCCGATATGTTTTCTTTTGTGTGTTTTTTCTGCAGTGCCCACTCTGCAAACACACTTTATCTGACCCCAAATCTCAGGTCCATCCGCGGCCCTAATGAGGCCCCTGCAGGCGGCGCGGAGAAACCCCGAGGGAGGGCTCAGAGTTCTGATCCAGAGCCGGGATTAAAGACGGCCTGTGCTCTGTGCTTCAGACGGAGAGGGGCCAGAGGATGTGGGAGATTAGAGGCGCAATGTGTCGCCTCGTGGCCCCTTCACACATGGACGAGCCTTTGATTTCTCTCACGCCGTCCGAGGTGCGTCCTACTGAAGATGTGCGACTGTGAGCGGCGTGCGGGACTCACATCAGGATGACGGCTTAGCTAGGCAACACAAAAACACCCCCAGACTCTGACTAACACCTTAACAGAGCCGTTTCGTATGTTTTATTGTGTTATAATGGCTTTTCTGGTCGTTTTTTGGCTGCACGGATCCTCCAAAGCGTCTAAATGACTCCAAAATAGTGTCATTTACTGGTGCCAAATATCAGTATCTCACACACAAACACACGGCACCAGTTTGGAGTAAAGTGGACACTGGAGGGCCAAAAGGATGAGCCAAAACAACGCACAATACAACCATTTTCCATTGATCAAACCTTTTATTTTGCCAAGCCTTCAGGCAGCAACTGGTACAGCAGCCTATGGTAACACGTTATTGTTTTATTGTTGACAAAAGTGTGTTCCTTGTGGAAAATTATGATCAATTTAAAAGTAGGTGAAGGCCTCGTTTGTTTACATTAGTTTCAGTGTTGTCCAGCCACTTTAATGACCTTTAAACCTTGTCACAACTGTATTCGTTTACTCAAAGTTGTATCACATTGTGTTTGAGTTAACCTTGTTTTGTACCCCCTATCCCCGCCCACATCCCTGTACCGATTATTTGAGAACCTTTGAGTGACACGTGCAAGGGTCTAAAACAGGGCTATTCAACATAAGGCTCGAGGGCCAAATCAGGCCCGCAAGCAATTTAGTCCGGCCCACAACCCTCCACATATTGATGTTGTTTACTGGTTTAATTCTGGGTTTTAGCACTAGATTAGACCTGGTTTGGTCTTGGGTTCAGTCCGTGTTTGATTCTGGGTTAGTCCTGGTTCAGACCTGGCTGGTACCTCAAGTAAATTCTGGTTCAGTTCTGAATGGGCAAAAGTATTTTGTTGTATCTCACAAACAACAGTAGTTATTTTATTGTATTAACTTAATTTATTGAAACTGTGCGACCCAAAATGTTGTTACAGAAGTGGCATGTTGAGACCTTGGCCCTCCAAAAAATCTGGCCCTCGATAATATATAAAGTCCTGTTCTAAAAGCCATTTCTTTCACAAATAAAAACATGCTCGCTCTGGTGAAATGTCACTGGGAAGAGGCGTGGCTTATCAGTTTTGAACAGGAAGTCAATGGAACTGTTTCTCTTACCGACCTGTTTTAAGATCAATATCGCATATTACAATGAACAAAATGTAAAATGATGATCTCGTTGTGTTACAGTTCAATGCTAAGAACTTTAAAAAAATGCATGACATTTAATCAAGTTAATCTCTGTTAATTTCAAGATTTGAAACGCCAAATTGTCCTCTGTGTGTGTAAGAACCTGTGTTTGCTGTGCATACGTGTGGGCTCTCTAACCACATGCGCCTATGGCCGACACTGGCTCCTCCTCCCAGCGTTCCCCAGTCTCTTATTATTGGCACGTCCCGGCGCTGGACTCACATCTCACATTAGAATTGCACACAGCTTGTTAGGCCTTGGCAGAATCGAACGCGGTGGGGGCGAAACGATCCCCCCGGCGTGGCACGTAAATTACACCGGTATGCCCCCGTCGGCCAATCAGAGCGCGGCACGCAGATCCGGAGTGGGCGGGGCCAGCGTTTAGCCATGATGATGTTAATGCAGGCCAATTAGAGCCGGCCTCCGCTCCGTTTTTCAGCGTTTATCCTCCAATAAAACGGGCCTGATCTGCGGGGGGGAGGGGACGGGGGGGCAGGCATTTCCATTCGACAAATTTGACTTGATTGTATCGTTTCGGTTATGAGCACGGGCCGGCGTGATTACTCGGCTCGTGTTACGTTTGAGAGCAGGGTACAGCGTCTTTGTCTCGTGGCGCTTTCCTTCTGAGCACTCGAGCGCTGAACGAAGGCCAAACGCGGGATTACTCAAACACGCACCTATCAACCAATCAAAACGCAACATTCGTAATCAGAAAACGCCATCATAACAGGATTAAAAGCTGGTTGAAAGTTGATTTTTTGCGTAGCGCGTCTGCTTTAAACTGGCTTTGATTGACGTAAACTGGGACAAAACTGGAACTGAGTCTGGACCAGAATGCAAATGACAGGATTAACCTATTCCAGCTGTAAAAAAGCAACACTCAGGAACAATTAGCCACAATGACCTGGAATCAGCTCCAATCTAAATCTGGTCCAACAGGGGCAAATATGTTGGTTTATCTGCAAATCTTCCAACGTCCTCTTTTTCAGGAAACAATGAATTCACTGCTTTTTGCGCCAGGTACGTCGTGTAAACAACGAGAGATCTGAAACCGTGATTTGGTCCATTGTGCCCCCCGACTTAAGCCTGACCACCCAGAAAAAACAAGATTAGCAACGTCTACCACAGGTTTAAAGGCGTGTTCTAAATTATAAACTTTTCATGGCGTTCCCTCATACATATTGCAGTTTACAATGGAAAAAATGACATGTAGGACTTTTAAAAAACGTAATGCCAGGTGTTTTTAAGTCTATAAAGCTATATTTGAACGCAAGTGAAATCAATCTGAGAAATTTAAATTGAAAGCAGAACCAGGGCTAAAACGATGGCGCTTCGAGAGTCGGAACGGCCGCGCGGATCCGAACGCGCCCGGTAACCCCCGCGCGCGCGCCCAGAACGGAAACGCACAGCTCTGACTCCACCTCACCTTTTGTCTCACTGCCGTTCATCACTACAGAAGAGCGCTGCGTCGTTTGAATTCAAATGAAACCGCACAGTGTAACCATGGAAACGGAGCTCTAATCGGAGAAACGAGCCACCGGCAATTGTCTAGCACGAATGGGTCTGGTAAAGGTTTCTTTAAAAACATAGAGGAGCGTCGTAGGTTAATTTTAATTCATTCAAAAGTAGGCTAAGTCAGATTATATAGACACATTTAGGCTAGTTGTAACAGTCTTGAGAAATGGACAAAGCATGTTATAACTAATCTATGCTAACAGAAAACCCTGATTTAATGTTTGTTTTGTTTCCTTTCGGCTGATCGCCTTACAACCCTGTTTCAAATTGTTTATTTTGCCTGCTGCTTTTGCTTAAACCTTGATACAACTGTTTAGATTTAAGGCAAGCCTGGTTTTATCGCTTCAATCTCAGTAAAGGCAACAATTACACACGGCCGAACTCCTAATGCAAGCTAATTGTGCTAATAGCGGCTAACATTAGCATTAGCATGTTCTTATCTGCCAAACTAATGGGTTGTTTGGCGTAATCGTCTGCGCGGGGGCTGCTGCGGGTGAGGGCAGTTGTAGATTATCTGTATGAGGAATCTTAAACCCATAATACAGGCGAGTGAGAGCAACAACAGTTAGCCCTGATAAGAGCTAAAGTAGCGCAGTAGCCACTTATGCGCGTTTGTAACGGGAAGAAAGCCTCATGAGGCGATTGGCAGCGACCAGTGGAAATAGGGCCGCCAGATTAATCAATTCACGTCGAACTGAAATTGCGATCCGGTTGTATTATTTTCCACAGCGCTGCCGATCTCCGATAGCAAATACACAAAGCACGCAGTACACAGGCACGAAGCTGTTTTTCAGGTTGCCCGGGGAAACGGATCAGCGGTCACACAAATCAACCTACTTTATGCCATTGTTTTAGGGGCGGAATTCCCGCTTTAAACGGATATGCCGAGACAACGGAAGCTCGCGATCGAACGCCGACCCACGATAAAAAGTAATTAAAAGGAGATGTGGAACAATGAGATCAACCGCAGGCCCCTCCAAACGATCTAACATGGCCATTCTTTTTCACTTGTTTACTGGTCTAGTTCTGGTTTAATTCAGATTTAGACCTGGTTTAATCCTAGTTTAATTCTGTTTCAGTTCTAGTTAGCGGCTAGTTGTGCCGAGCAAGTTAGTTTTTTTCACACAAATCTACTGTAAATACAATATAGCTTTTGTTTTTATGTTAGAGTTGGGAATAGTCCGTGCGACCAGAAATTGTGTCCAAAGTGACCACGGAAAATGTTGATGATTAGCCCCGCGCTGTAGCGTCAGAATACTTTTGAACCAACGCTAAGTTTAGTATCTAGCGTATTCAAATTTGCCATCGGTTTGACGTACGGCGACACGAGCCCGATCTCTATTTAACCGTCATCAGAAAACCACAAACGCTGCAAATATTTAAGGCGTTTTCACATTTTCAAGTCATTCGAGTCGTGATTCGTGTGTGCGCGCGGGGTTGTGAAAGGTCGCGCTGCCATTTTTCTCAAGCTTATACTCTTGTAGCCGACGACGACGACGGCAAAGAAACGTGTACGTTCACGCGGAGTGCACAGTATTCTCCAGACCTGCAGTAAATTGTCCCTCTTTCCTCCCCCCCAGTCGCCGTCCCCTTCTCGCGGGTCAGCTCTGAGTTTGTCTTTTTAAGCTCCAGTCTCGCTTCGGGCTTCTGTGGCTAAACGCTAACGACAATACCCTGGACTAGCCCCGCAATAACCCAGATCTCCATCAAGTCCTTTTACTTTGGGCAGGCTTAGGAGTAATAAGGCTTGTGTACAGCCACGGCTAACGCACGCTAAGCTACAACAAGGTGCTAATAAAAGCGGCGGCTAGCGGCTCACGGTGCGGCTAACGCTAAAGCCGGCCTGAATTAGCGCCGGGGCTGCAGCAGTTTGAATGAAAAGCGACAGGTTTGGAGCGAGGCTTGTTTTGCGGACCGGTTCAGTCCGAGCGGAGAGAACGGAAGCGCTGTCGAGGTACAAACAGGTTTGATTTGTGACTGGCAAAGTTTATGTTCCAGACGCCTCACTGTCAAGCTCGTCAGCGGTTTGATTTTAGCCCCAGTTTTGAGTTTATTTCACTTTACGAATGAGGCATGAAAACCTCTGTGTTAGGCAATATAACATGAAAATAAGACAGCAATTTATTACACTTCAAATTTCATAAATCTAACTATTCACTAATTATTCATTTCAATCTGGACAAAAACAAATCTGACTCATCTTGCTTTAAGACATTTCTACTAAACAAACAAGATTATTAAGCGTATTAGTAATATTCACTAATAATTTCACTTATTTCAAGGACATTTTTGTATAACTTTTTCAAGATATTTGTGACTAGTTTAGATATTTTAAACGACTTCTTAAACGCACTAAAATATGGATGATATGAATTTTTTTGCGTTCGCACTTTTTGCTCCCAAAATCTATTCACGTATTCACGAACTGAAAACACACACACACACACACACACACACGTTACGTACTAAAACAATGCCGGACCCGAAGACCCTTCAGACGTTACGAGCGAGCGAAACAGTAGTGTGTTTTTGTACATTTTTTCACCGTAAATGTGACAGATTTACAGTGGAATCCGGGGGCTTCTTTACAGCTGTGATTTATTCCTTCGGCCCCTTAAAGAACGCTGTATCTCTGCTCTCCTCTCTGCATTTCGTGATAACGCTAAGACCCTTAAATCCTTCCCCAGCTTGACCCCGCGACCCCCGGGTTATTTTTGCTCCTCCGCTCCGGTCCGGGACGGTCTCCGGAGGCTCGGGGAGTAGGGGGTGGGGGGCGGCAGGCACTGGGGTTGTGGGGGTGGGGTGTACACAAACCGGGATTAGGGCCAGTGTTTGGGCAGCGGCGACTTCTGTGAGCCCCCTGTTTGGTTTGGCCTGCGGCGGACGGACGGAGCGGTGGGTTTTTGCGCGATTGAAGCCCGCGAACGAGATGAGAGCGGGCGGAGAATAAAGGGCAGGTTTTAAACGTGTTTGAGCAGGGTCTTAGAGGATTCGGACACTCACACGACTCATGAGAACTTCACAATGGACGGGACTATTTTCGGGGGTCTGGTGCTCCCCAAACTCATTAAAGTTTGAAGTGTTTTAGCAATGTTTGCTTTTACAAAGTACGTTTTCAATATAAAGGGAGTTAGCGACGTACTGATGTAGTTTGGGGATGAACCCTTCCTCAGATTATGCGTTTGTAATCCATAACATGCTTGCCCAAGTACATTTTCAGAGCGTTAGTTTCTCTTATATTTAACTTTTGCAGCTTTTTTTCTTACACACAAGATCCGGTATTACAAAGTGCTTGAAATAAATTACAAAGTGCTTGAAATAAATTACAAAGTGCTTGAAATAATTCATATTTATCCAGGTTTGAGTATATTTTTGCTAATTTAAAATACAATTTGCCAATAAAACAAGTAGGTTTTTTATCTTATTTCACGTGAGAAAATGCTTGTCTTTTTCCCTTTTTCCAGTGCCACAACACATTTTATATTTCTAATTTTGTATGTCGTTAAACCTCTTGGATCTTCTTGAATATGACCTCTGCTAAAATGTACTCGTTAAAGGACGTAACAGGTTGATTTTTACAGTTTTCCTCAAGCGCTGCGTCCTCCAATCAAACCGTCTTTTATGTGAGGAAGTGAAGCATTTTATTTCAAGATTTTCTAAGAGCATTGGGAATTACTAAATGACACATGACTTGAACATTGTCTGTTTTTTTGGGGACCAGTGGGACCTCCTGACACTGAAACAAGCTCAACTCATTTTCATTTGAATCCCACTTTTTTAAACCACTTGCTTTAGCGGACGCAGTATTTGCTCTGGATTGGAAAGCCAAACATTTGGATTGACACAAACTGAACCAACAATCAGAAGTCCCGACCCGATTCATAACTGACATTTATGAAACGGAAAATATGACTTTCGGACTCAATAACAGACTTAGGACCGAACGGGACGTAAAGAGACGACGGTCTTTTTGAGTCGATCTGTTCTGGTGGGATATTCCGTGTTCACGAGGTCCTCAGGAGGAGTTGAAAAATGCACATGGGCCGGGCCGGGTCCAAAGCCGCTGCTGTGGAGACGGACCAACATCAGCTCATTTGTTTATGTATTTTAAACACGTGAGCTCTTTGACTAAACATGACTGACATCCAAATCACAAGAGCAACATATTTGTGCAAAAAAAAAACCAGACACTACCGTTTAATTAAGACGTAACGTTAGCTAGCTGCAGTAAAAATAGCAGGATGTTTTCCAAAACAAATAACTAGCTAACGTTTAGCTTTGGAAAGAGCTAACAACAACTAAACTTACTGGTTAGCTCTAGTAAGCGCTGTTAAAGAGCAACTCGGTGACTTTATTACTGGTCACATCGAAATCCAGACTTCCGGAGATAAAAAGCACATGAACGCAAACAAATCGGACCCTCGACTTCTCGGTTTAGAATCCCCGAGGACCGCGTGGACGCGGCGAAGATTATGACCTGTTTTGTTCTCTCTGTGTGCGTCATGTTCTGTGCTTTAAGTCTGGTTTTAAAAAGGTAAAAACTGAAAAAAAGAATTTAAAAAAGCCAAACACAATTAATTGCACAGCCCTAATTGGGATTTGTGCCTAATGACTTAATTCTAAAACATTGATAAACTAGAGCATTCCTTTGTCTGTGGTTTCAGACACTTGTTTGTGTCATAATAATACTACATCATCATGAACTAATAATGATAAATGTGTCTCACGTTTGCTCCATCACAGCCGCTCAACGAGGCTCCACTACTGCCCCCTATTGACCCAAAACACTCACTCACGCCATCAGAGAGGATTCCACACGAGAAACACCAAAGTGTAATTCATACAAATGTTCAAACGTGCTGCACTTGGACCAAATTCAATGACAGTAAAATGGATGAAGCTTTTATTTTGGAAGTAAGATTAAACAAAATAAATAAAGATATTAAAGTAATTTCTACAGCAAAATCCATTTATCAATAACAACAACCAAAAGCAATTTAATGTACTATTATTATTATTATTATTATTATTATTATTATTATTATTATTATTATTATAATACATAACCAAGCACATTTAACTGCTCCTTCTAACAGTTAAAATCAATGTCAAACTGCATTGTTATTATTGATGTATTTGTTTAAACCTAAGTGAGCAAGAATTGGGTTGTTTCCAGCCAGTTTGAACCTATTTATCGTTATTTATTTTGTTTTTAATCATTGTTTTTTTGTGTTACGGATGGGGTTCTTCAAGACCTGTGCAACATTTTAGACAACTGTGGAATGTATTCGTCATTAAACCGAAACAATAGGTCCAAATGCAAACGTAAACACCATGAGAATTTCACAATAAGAGCCTGTTTTCCTTCATGCAAAGCCGTCGATATTAAAAGCATGTGAGCGATGCCATGGGAGCCTCGAGTCCACATGTGTGTTCATGATTTAAAGCCGGGGTCAGAGGAGAGTCTGGGGAATGTTTGAGAGCTGCAGCAGTCACACCGACGGATCCGGCGACGAGAGGGAGGGACATTCGGATTATAATTGTTTCAGGCGTAAGGAGAGCCGTATCAATTTGAGCCTCAAACGTTTCACACCAAGTGCCACAGCAAGATAATATTAGGCGCTTAACAGCTAACGAGACTTGATCCAGTCTCTTGGCTCGTTCCCACTGGTTCACTTTGGAGCGGGTCGGCACGGCCTGTTTAAGGGGTCCGAGGCAGAACCTGGTGGTAGCAGCAGCTTCCAAAGTCTGGCTCGCTTTGGCTCCTGGAACACTTCGAGATGCGAGATGATTGGACAAGAAAGAACGTGGACTCAGGTGAAAAAAACAAGACGACAAAATCAGACACAAAGCTAGCGCACGTTAGCATCAGCCGTTTTCGCGTCATTAAATATTATATTCCCAGTGCCTTATCCTTATCCGAGCCCAAAAGCATTTGAGACAGTAAAACGTCGAGGCGTTGCAGCGAAGGGAAATGCGGGAAAAAGCTGACGATAAACCAGAAGTAGTTTCCTGTTAACGCTAGCTTTAGCCACGTCTCACGGCGACACACTTGTTGTGAATTGCTGGCATTGTGATTAAAAGTCATAATTAAGGTACTATTTTGATTATATTTACCATGTTCGCTATGTTCTCACGTAGCGGACAGAACCTCAAAAGAACCGTTCTAAAGCAAAAAAGGTCTAAAACGAGACTAAACCGCGAATGCAGTCGTTCTAAATAGTGATTAAAGAGGACAAAAAGATAGATTTGTCACTAAAGCAAACAAATACTCAAACTGCTGAGCGTACAATGAGAAGAAGAAGAACGCCGCATCATTGTCTCCGGGGCTGAGGCGGCTGACGGTTCTGCTGCTGCGGTGGACGAGGACGAGGGAGAAGAGCGCGAGCGCATTCACGTCAGCTGTTTTCCATGTAAATTGGCTGAGAGGTTTGCGCTGGCGTCCGGGCCTCCGCCGCCAGACTCCGTCACATCTGAGGCCCCCGCGGTGATTCACGGCCTCGGGGTCAAACCGACGCATTAGAGTGAGTTATAAAGAGGAGCCGTAAAGAGCTCCTTCAAAACAGTCGAAGGGTCGAGACGCACTCGCCGTGACCCCGTCCCGACGCGGCGGCCGCTCCAGACGGACGGACGGAGCTCCACGAGAGTACTCTGGGTATGTGGGTTTTGACAAGGCGCGGATGAATTGGCCCATTCTGACGCAGAAAGCATGACGCAGGGAAAAGGCGCGAAATATACGACGCAGAAAATACAATGACGCAAAAAAATACAACATAGAAAATACAATGACAAAAAAAAACTACAATGACGCAAAAAATACGACGCAGAAAAGAAAATGGCAAAAAAAATACAATGACGCTAAAAATACGACACAAAAAATAAAATGGCAAAAAAAAATACAATGACGCAGAAAATACAACATAGAAAATACAACGCAGAAAATACAATGACAAAAAAAAAACTACAATGAAGCAAAAAATACGACGCAGAAAATAAAATGACAAAAAAATACAATGACAAAAAAATACAATGACATAGAAAATATGACACAGAAAATAAAATGACAATAGAAAAAATACAATGACACATAAAATAGAATGACGCATAAAATATAATGACGCAAAATATACAATGTCGACAAAAATACGACACAGAAAATACATCGCATAAACTAATCGGTGGAAAATAGGATGCACAAAATATGATGCAGAAAATATTTATACAAGATATTCAAGTATACATAAAAAAACAGGTCCATCAGTTAAAATCAAAATTGTGATTAAAAAAAATACTTAAATGCTTGAAATATTTGTTTAAAAAAATGCAACTAAGTAAAACAGAACGTCAAAAACACCGAGGCGTTCATTGAATTCAACACATTTTAAATAATCTGTGTATTCTGTATCCTTAGATGTTTAATTTTTTTTTTTACATTCTTCATAGATAGATATTTTCCCGTGTGTCCTTCATACACATTCGAGTTGAATTCCTCTTTGAGTTGAGGCAGTCACTCCAGTGTAACCGGCCGTTTCGCTTCCAGGCAATATGTAGATGTTCCCTGTGACTGGAACTCAAGGAAAGAGGAAGAACACGAGCTAAAACACAGCAAACCAAACCCTTGAATGTAAATGTTAAGGCCTGAACGTGTTGCTTCTGTGCTGCCTGGTCAAACATTCAATAAATACACACAGGTACAGGCTGCGTTAGGCCTAATTAACAAGGGATCGGCCAATAGCGGTATCTGCAGCGGGCGATCCCGTTCCCGCGCCGCTAAACGCTTTAGAAATCGCCGCACGACTTGTTTTTTACCCCCCGCCCCCCTCCCTCTCGCGCCGTACAGTATTCTGTGCCGTAAATTATAATCACCGTAACATATGCGAAGCGGTCGTCCGATAGGTCAGAAAATCCCGAGTCGATTGCAAATAGAAATGTCTGCAGTCGGTTATTAAAAGCTTCTGGAAAAATGAAGTGTGATGGCTTTGGATCTCGTGGAAAAAAAAGCGACGCAATAAAGTGAATCAAACAGAAGAAGAAGAAGGAAACTAGAGCACTGTTTACGCACTATTAACGAATCAAAGTTATGCAAAAGGTGTTCCAGTATTTCGAGATTTAAAACATGTTTATTGGCCGAGAGCAGAGCCGGTTATCTGAAGGACGATTGGTCGTAATGTCTTTTATCTTTGTTTGCGCTGATTACACAGTGAAAGGCCGCTGTTGTTATCAGTCAATATATTAACAGTGACAAACAATGCGAACACACGGGCGCGCTCACACTTTGGGGGCTCGGTTTGGTCCCCTCGTCCCGAATGACTGGTACCAAAACGTATTGAAGCGGTTTAAATTTGAGTAAAAAGTCAGGATTTCAGTCAGACTTTCGACAACCATTGAAGACCACGAATGTGCTCATAGTAACTCTTCAAACCATACAGAAAGTACTTTTTACTTTGCAGTCCTTTTCAATAAATGGAGTGGAGTAGAAAGTACAGAATTCTGCTTTTAGATGTAGTAAAAGTCAAATGTAAAAAAAAACGACTTAAATAAAGTACAGATACCTAAACAATGTATTTAATCAGAGTACTTTTACTTGTTACTTTCCACCACTGGCCCTGGTTTAGAAATGAAGAAACGCAGTCTGAGCGCGGACATGATCAGAACGAGTCCGGTGATGGTTTATGGCATGGCTATTCAACCTAAGGCCCGGGGGCCAGATCAGGCCCGCCAAATGATCTGATCCGGCCCACGACCCATCTCCCAAATAGTAACTTTTTTTTTTAGTTTTTCTTGTTTTCTGGTTTAATTATGGGTTAGTACTAGTTTAAACCTGGGTTAGTCTTGGTTCAGACCTGGTTAGTTGCCTATTTAGTCGTCCTCGGTTAGTTCTGCGTCAGTATTGGAATGGCTCACAGATCTATGTTTCCTTTTCTATTACATTTTCCCCCTAAATTGTAATATAGTTGTAGATATTTTACCATTATTGTTGAGGATACTTTGTGCGCCCCCAAATTGCGTTTCATAGTGTTGAGAGGTCCTATCCGGCCCAGAGGCAATGTCTGGTTTATGGTCTCAAAAACAGCACAATCGAGTGTTTTGTGAGACCCCGAGCAGGACGACCTTGTAAACAGGATTAAGGGAAACAAGCGTGAATGTTTTAGAACCTTACAACGAGCTCTAAATTAAGTAAATGCGTGATTTCAATGGGACCATCCGTGTTCAATAAAGGTCAAATACATCTTTTGTGACTTCCAAAATACACGTCTTTGTCGCGGGGACACAGTGGTGGTACAAAACTAAAATCACTGCTACTTCAGTCAAATGTTAAGCGCTTGTACTTTACTTACTTATGCTTCACTACGTCTGAGTAAGTATTTTTTCTTACAGTTGTAGACTCAGGGCTTTATTTCTTTAGCACGTTTATGGAGACGTCTTGCCCACTTTTGAGCAAACAAAAGTAGTCTATAAACGAGCAGAAAAATGGCTTTTGGTGACAGATAAAAGACAATTCTTTACGAAGATCACTCAATTTGACACTTTAATGCGTCTCGAAATCTGTGGGAATTACTTTTGCTTGTAAAAAAAAAACGTTGAATACCTTTACTGAAGGATTTTTTTAGTTTTTTTAATAGGATACTTCTTACATGCGTATTTCTTGGCTGCCGTACATTTAATTAAGTCACGTAATGGAGTACTGCGAGGGCACGTCTCCATACAATAACAACAGATAAAAAAACCACACACACACATTTGTTTATTTTGTGCGTCCAATTATCAAATGGCATCGATTACACGCCCGTCTTCCAGTAAATATCATTGAAACGAGCGGTAAATACAGTCTTAATCGATGTCTCTGGCTTGAGTTCAGGTCGTGTTTAATAAGTGCAGGAGGACGCCGGCTCTGCACAGCGTCAGGCTTCACTTCGCAGAGCCCAGGCCCCTCTAAAAGCCACGCTGAACCAGGATCAAACGACCGGAGCCGAGCGCCGGGCAGCGAATGTCTCACGGTGTGTTCAGGGACCCGCGAATGACCTTCCAGTGCGCTGCGTGTTTGAGTGTAAAGATAAGGCCAGACGGCAAATGGTCCTGGGTCTATACATTTAAACACATAATGCGGCTACGGTGCATCTAGCGTTAGCGCCGTGCTGCTTTTTACTGTGTTGTTTTTCTTCTGGCAGACAAAAAGAATAGGCTAACACTTCAAAATATGACAGAAAATCGCATGACATTTGTATTTTACTGGATTGACAAAGCCGGTTGACAAGAGGAGTGGATTTACATGATAGAATGCTAAATAAAATAAAAAAAATAAAGTCAAAGCAAACGATTTGAGCTGAATTTTTCACAATTTTATCAGGATCACTTCATTTAAATTTTGATTTTGATTGCAGAAGGGGGAAAGTGAATCCAGTCTGAACTCGTCGCTGATGTTTTAGTCCGATTTGTTTTTTTTTTAAGATGTTTCGTTGTTTACAGCTTGGTTTAATGGCACAGATAAACTCCAAATGCTGAATTTCAGCTCCTCCGGGTGCCAGGTTGGCGCGTGAATGTTCCAACCACCCGAGTCGCTGTTGTCTCTGTAAAATGTAAACTTGCTTTTTGATGCATTGCCCTCCTAAATACTGCCCCCCACACCAACGTTAGGTGTTCTATAGCCCATGGACAGTAGCCAGTAACAAAGTGCAAAAGTAAAAGTACACTTACGTAAAATAGAGATAACTCAACATTTTAAAGTGGATATTTTTAACTTTTACTTCACTACACATTTGAGAGCAGGTATTTGTACTTTCGTCTCCGCTACGTTTTTGAACTGTAGTGCCAACAACAAGTCAAAACAAGTCAAAAAAACAAAGGATTCATCGTCTGTAAAATCCCCAAAGACCCCGTGTGTCCAGAAATGTGTGACTGTGGTCAGGAGGGACCACTGGACTTACAGAGATCACTCCGGGCCGAGCTGTGTGTTTCAGGTCGTTAGCAGATGGCTAATGCTAGTGGCTATGCTAATAAACGCTAGCCTACTCGCAGACAGTTTTAGCGAGCCTCATTTCCAACTGTCCGGGTGTTGTACTTTAGGATCTTGAACGCTTTGAGGGCGTGTCCGGTGCAGAGGGCGTGTCCGGTGCACAGGTGGACGAGGAAGAGCAGATGGAAATGTCCACAAAAGTTTGTCTTTTAAGTGTCAGCGACTCAAAGCCCAGAACTTCTGCCTTCTTCAAGTATCGACCCGTTTCATCTTCAGTTTTAGGCTCTGTTTTTCATGACGCTCGGGGCAACGGCACGTGTGACGTCTGCGACATGTGACCACAAATACGTCACGTGACTGAAACCCATGGCTATGTTTTTCACTGAAGGGCCGTGACTTCAAATGTGCTTGACCAAATTAAAGAATTACGGTACATTTTCAAACTGGTACGTCAAAACTTTTACTTAAATTGTAATGCTATTTTTACTTTTACTTGATTTTATTTTTCTTATTTTTTGGCACATGTATCTGCACTTTTACTAAGAAACAAAGTACTTCTTCCACCGCTGACTGTTTCGACCGGTTCTGCTCCTGAAGCCGACCGCGTCAACGAGCCCGTGTTTTAGCTCGTCCTGCGGCTAATCTCTGACGAAAAGCTCTTCAAAAGCCTCGCCCCCCCCTCCGACCTAGTGTAGCCACCGTTAGCATTAGCCAGCGTTAGCTCAGCGCGCGTCACGGCTCAGTTGTCTCCAGTTGGCCGCGCGGTCATCTCGGAGCGGCCGGCGCATGTGTCACTGAGAAAAAGCCATACGTCAACCTGCCGTGCCACTGTAGCCATGGGAGCGCCACAATAAATAATAAAAACCAGGTCCTTTTACAGAAGTGTGTTGACAAAGAGCCACAATCCGTCTTTTTGACATGAGCATGAGTTGTTTGATTAACTGCAGTAGTTTGAGAGCTATTGGGCCCGACTGAGTTCTTTGTTAAGTGTTTAGCTGAAGATACAATAGAGCGCGCACACACGTTTGAAAAAGGACTCCACGTTGAGGGCATTCTGAAAACGATTAATAATCTTCAGTTGAAATGGGAGAAAGTAGTTAAAGTAGCCACGGTTTATTGATTGATGCAGCTATTTCGAAATTGTGTTCCGTTACGAGGCTAGTAGAGTAAATGAAGTTAAAACATATGTAATCACCAAATCCAGGGGTAAAACTGAAAACAAAAACAAGTTTTATAATCATGGAGAATAAGGAGGACTAAACCAGGGCTAAACCAGGACTAAACCAGGACTAAACCAGGGCTAAACCAGGACTAAACCATCACTAAACCAGGACTAAACCAGGTCTAAACCAGGACTAAACCAGGACTAAACCAGGACTAAACCAGGGCTAAACCAGGGCTGAACCAGGACTAAACCAATTTAATTATGACTTTACTTCCGTTAAGTGTCAGTTTGTGAAGACATTTTTTAAAAGTAAGAGTTTAAAATGACAGGAAGTAAGGTTCTAAATCCCTCTGATGTCATCAATGTGCGACGTGCCGTTGAAAACACTTTTCTGACGGTTTAAAAACCATCGTTCAGCAAAATAAAGGTGGTATATGGTATTATTGTTTGTCAAGTCATAACTGGTGTGTCACTTAAATGGATTTTTGGCTCTTGTTTACTGCCTGGTTGCTAGGTAACAGCTGTGTAATTACCTCTACCTTTGTCATATGCGCTGTCTCACGTCCAACCTTGAAGTACAATTATAAACTTCACAAAACGGGTCAAACTGGGGACAAACGGGCGAAATGGAATTGTGTTCACTGCGTTTTGGTGAACTGTGCAGTCTGACCTGTCGCACGGACTTCAAACCAACAACCAGACTGCAGATGAACCAACGAATGCACGTTTTATATGACGTGTGTGTGTGTGTGTGTGTGTGTTCACTACTAAATGTTTCTGAAGATAAGTGTAAAAGTACAAGTGTAAAAGTACTACTTCAGATATAACACGTGTTGCATTGACACATTATTAGACCTTTTTACTTTTTAAATACAACTTTATTAACACCCATTTTGCACAATCATACGACATGCGCGTTCAACACTCTGATGTAGAGACACTTTATTTTGTACAATTTGTTTTGACTTAGTTTTACGTTTCGTGTTGTCTTGATTTTTATTGTGCTGCACTTTGGTCACGCCGAGTGTTGTAAAGGGCTCTATAAATAATATAAATAGGTTGATTGATGCATCATTCATTAAATATCCAAAAAGTTAAAATAATGAAACGTTTATTTAAATCCACAACTTTGATTGAAAATTGTATTCAAGTTGTTTTATTTCTTTATTATCCCACAGGAAAGTGTACAGCTACTCCACACACAGTTACACACGTAGAAAAATAGTGGCTGCCTTGTTGACATGTGCTCTTCTTCTTGACCTTTTAAATCCTCTGCTCGAACTGAAACGTTGTCCGAATTGTCTGAGCGATGAATCACGTTGTATCGTTCGTGTTTGACTAAAGCGCGTCTCATTCAAAACCGCGGCGCAAAAGAGCGAGAGCACGTTTTTGCCCGTGCGTTTCCGTCGCCACTCCTCCACGGCACGGAGCTATTCTTCACTCACACGACCGGCTCTTTGTCTTCCCGATGGGCCGTGTTTAAGAGTACACTCCCTCTTGACTGCGTGTAACGCCAAAAGGTCAAAACGTTGTTTGTCTCACACCATTTTAACATTTGTGCGACGCATTTTTTCCAAACGGCATTGTGTTTAAATCCCATTGAAGTCGGAGAGATTTCATTAGGGCCAATTTTACTCTTGGACAAAATGGAAGTTGTTGTTTATTAAATTATTTCAACGTATTTCAATAAATCTTAGGCTTCTTTATTCCTTGCAATAATTAATAATAACATCTAAAACATACATTTATATGTAAAATGCTATTCTTTTGAAAAGTTCTTTGAAATTTGTATTTGGACTTTGGAAAAAAAAAAATCTCTATTTCTTGTGTTTAACAGTTAAGTTGGGATCATGCTGTTTGTTTGTTTTGTTTATTTATTTGGTGAGGACAGTGCATTTTAATGAACATACATGACACACGTGCTGTAAACACGCCGAATTGTGGCTAATTTCCATCCGTTGTCTCGCGTTCACCATCACAAACACTCTCATTCATTCACAAAGCCACTATTGTACATGTTTTTAGTGGTAGGAGAAACCGGAGCACGTGGATGAAACCTACGCAGACACGGGGAGAACATGCAAACTCCACACAGAAAGGCCCCATGTCGCATGAGTTGAACCCAGGGCCTTCTTGCTGTGAAGCGAGAGTGGAAAACTTTCAAAAAATAAATAAATAGAAAAAAGTAAAAAAGTGTTATTGATATTAGGTCAAATAACACAACTCAATAATAATATGAAAATAAAACAGCAGTTTGGGGTACCGGCAGAAAGATTTGGAAGTCCTTGCAATATTCAACAGGGATCAGTCTTAGCCCCCACCCTTTTTAATCTTTTTTATAAATAGTATTTTATATGTAAATGCACCAGATTTTTTTGTAAGAGTTTATATAATTTGATTTCTGGAGTGACGCACTTTCCTTAAAAATACATAGAATTCATGGGGAATTGGTTGTAAACTGGGTTGAGATATTATTATAAGTTATTTGGGGTATGATGAAAAATATGAACTTGTGTGTGGCAGTGGGAGGTTGAGCCCAAATGCTGCTAAAATAACTGCAGTGAGTGGCCCTATTTTCTTTGTGTGCAAAGACAACACACACACACACACACACACACAGACCAGTTTGACGAATGGGTTTGTTCTTCTGCGAAACACCTTCAGTGACTCACTCAGCAAATAGTAAAGAAAAAAACTCTACAACTTTAAAGTGGGAAAGTGTGTCTCTAATGCCAAAAACATACTCTGGGAAAACCTTTCACTGGTTTAGGCCTGGATTTTCTAACTTGTTTTGTTAACTGTTTTTAATATATAGTGTTTAAATATTAAGCCAAATGTATAATTTTAAGTGCAATAGGTTGAGTTCACATGACATCACAACGTAATAAACTGCCTATAGTTTAAAATGGTAAGGTAGATTTCCTGTTTTTATTTATATTTATTTGAAATAGGACAGTGCATATTAATCAATCAGCAACAGCGTCAACATGAATATGCCAGAGTTACCACAATATCTAAATTTCATCCGTTGTCCACTAAACATCTAATTAGACAACAGACTATGTGACATTACAAGACAGTGATGGTTAAATCTAACAGACACATAGTATGTCCACAAACTGAGGCGTTACAGAGAAAACAGAGATTGTTTGTTTGTAACAGCTGAAACAATCCAGATTGAACAACAATTGAAGTGGTGATATTATTCAAACTAAATTATTGTCAGAGGAAAATGTACCAAGTAATAAAGTTTAACATTGTTGGCTTTTCGTTTTGGATACTTAATCCTTTCAAAAACAGTAAATTTCCCATAGTTGTATGACTACCTCAGAAGTCCATAGCCCCTTCCTGACCTTAAAGAGGCTGTACCCGCTATTCTGTCCTAAATTGTTTTGCTCCAGTGCAGATATGTTGTAAAAGAAGCTCCTGGGCTGCGCTGCATCTAATTATAAAGCGTTTTATTCTCCGAAAACCAGGACGTGTGCAAGTAGCATGCTAGCTGTTGTTAGCTCACTCTGGTCACTGAAACTTGGGGAGAACGTTTAGAAAAATAGAAAAACACATTAGGATGTCTGGAGTGCGGCGGGAAAGTGCAAAACAGTCTGAAATAATAGTTAATGACATATATTTTAAGACAGTAAAAATCAGAGAAGCTACAGTATGATTTTGTCTGCTATATAGTTATAATCTTTGACACTCACGGCTCATTATTCTGTTATTGGACATAATCTGTGTACACTTACACTGAACCCACTTAGGGTCAAAATGAGACCGCTGTAACGCTGTCTGCATGTTATTGTGATAGGAAATGTGCTGACTTGAGGATGCTAACTTTATGCTAGCTTTACTGTGATGATAAACTTCTGCATTAAGCACTGTCTGTAACTGTGGAACGCCGCTTTTTTAAGAAGTATAGCACCTTCAGACGGTAGTGATCTACAACGACGAACGCCGAGAACAAGTCCGGTGTAGGTACTTTACCGACTCGGCCTACAATATCGGCTCACATTTTGATGACGTAGCACAAAATATGATCCGTTTTTATGTTTAAAGTAATGTTTGTTTCTTATTATTCTGTAGCGCTTTGTGATTATTGATCATTATTTTTAAACCATTTAAAACAGAACAAACAGCTACAAGGCAGATCAGTTATATACTTTTATTGAATATACTTAATAAGTTGTGAGAAAATTATATCATTCAGACCATTCACCTTCTTCTAGAGATAATACACTCAAACACGGCGCATAGAGTTATATTTACATAATAAACATGCTCATTTATATTATATATTATGGGCAAACTAGTGATAGCTCGCTTAATGCTCAGACAGTGACAGTGAGCTGCAGTTTAATGCCACTGACAACATGTTAAAGCCTGTACAAGTGAGGTCCACACTTCCGCGGTTGACGAAGGGAGGTGTTACGTCTAAAAGGATGGAACAAATACTCCCAAATGAGCAAACAAACCACAAACCCAAGACAACATGAGATTGATCTTCACACATAATGAATCATATACAAAAGCAGCAAAACAAAGCTGTAATAATTCATTTGGCGGCTGACTGAACCAGAGACGTCTATACCTAATGTTCATTATGTTGGACCGATGTCTGGATACAAACTGAACAGAAATTATCTCCGACTGGCGACCTTCCTTGACCTTTAGAAAAACCTACCCATTTAAGCAGAACTAAGTAACATTTTCACCTTACTGACCGTCTGTCCCCCTGCTGTCTCTGAGCGGAAAACCAGCCTCACAACATTTGCCGACATCGACCCGAAGACAACTCCCCTGAGAAACCCTGGCCCTTTTTTTCTGTTTGGCAAAATTAAAGGTTTTTGTATGTGATCATACTGTTTTATTACAAGAAAGAAAGAAAGAAACATGAAAAAAGCCTTTGTGTCCGTTCTCTGACAGTGTATTTTCACAGGGGAGCTGCAGGGGGAGCTCTATCGCCAGAGTTACTTAGGTTTGCTTTAAATGACTCGCAGAATCTCTAAAATATATGAATGTAGTTCTCCAAAAAGTCAGCTATTTTAGAGATATCCCTCTTTTCCCATAACGATAAAGGGAAGTGTTAGTGGGTTAATGCTAACGCTAATTTTGAAGCATAATAAATATGAAAATAAAACTAATTATCGATTAACCTTATAATCTTGACATCTCTAGCTATGAGAGACAGTTAGTTCATTGAATAGATCCAAGAAATATGTGTTTAATGCCATAGTGCGTGACATTCCAAGAAACACAATATCTTGAAAAGTTACATGATTACATTGGCCGTAACACAGCCCAAATCTTGGGGGGAAAAAACGTTCTTAAAACATGGGGAAATAGTGTGGACCCGGACACAAAGCACAAACATGTATGTCGTATTGTAAATGCGTGTTATGAAAGTGGCCTAATTCATTCTCTCGAGACCCCTTTAGCACAAACTAACATTGTTTTCCACAATCCGACCCTTTTTTCCGACGTTCAATTTTCCGTTGTAGGAAAAGACTCGTGTTTTTCCTACTCTTGGCTCCGCCCTGCCCATAACTTTGACGACTCCCAGCGCGGCTCTGGATAAATCCTGTTATTTCTAATGAAGCCCCAAAGTAACAAAGTCCCATAAACTTCTCATTAACTCGACACATTTCCTTAAACCGAGCTAAGTCTGTTCTGACACCTCCAGATTAAAGGAGTTTTAAAGCGCGACTGGCCCATAACAACTCGGCTAAAAAAGCATTAAGTGGATGTGTGTTCCAACAATGGCAACGCTTTTCCTAAAGAGACTAAAAAGATCTTTAAACAATTTGCTTTTCAAACAGGAATCGGGGTTGTGAAGCGAAATCAGCGCCCGACCTTCTGAAAAAAGCCCCGAAACAAATTACCTCAACGACAAAATAAAGAAAACAGAACGACGCCGATTAGACGTATTTTTTTAACGTTCACTGCGCAACTTTTCTGGTGCTTGTCGCCATAGAGATGCTATTTCTTTGCACGGCGAAGACGCTCAAAAGGGACCACAAAGTAAGATACTGTTGGCTTCCTTTTCTGGGCTTTTCTTTGTGGCTCACGTCCTGTACCGCGTTTCTATTCGGAAGCGTTTCATCGTTAAGGCGTGTTTAGCGTCTGTTAGCATTGCTAGTGTTAGCTGTTTAGCCGTTTTTGACCAGTTGAAAAGGTAAACAATATCGGAACTCTACCAGAAAGAGACAGGAAAAAACACCCATTCTTCCTGTATTAAGAAGTCAAATGTCATCACTACCTATTTCTTACTTTTTTATAATTAAAGGATATTAACACGGCTTTTATTTTCCACTATTTACATTTTTTTTAGTATGACTTAAAACGTTTGTGTGTATCTTATTTTGAACATTCTTTTTTTTTTTTTTCCTGTTTTATTCGTAGAAAAAACAAATCAGGGCAGCGTATATAATGTTTATTATGTCTGTAACGCGCCCTACTAATACGCCAGGCTGTCTAGTCTTCACATCATCAATAATTATTTTGCGGTTTTAATAATGGTCGTTTTTTTTAATTTTGATCCTGCTTGAACATTACTTTGATGAAGGATTTCACTATCCTTTAATGATTTATTTGTTCTGTTCATCAGTTTGTAATAAATACCATCGTCCCATCTTCTTTCACTCTCCTTTGTTTTCCTTTTGTTTCATTAAAAGGAAGAGACGACTCTAAACTTCTGGTTCCCGCTCTCTCCGCTCACTCCTGTTCCGGGCAAATGGGGATTACGGCTCTCCGCTAATGGGACGCAGCTTCTTCTTTCCTTCCTTCTCTTCTTCTCTTTACTTTTCCTCGACTCCCGTGGTTTTCCTCACCTTCTCTCGTCTTTCTGTTCGCTCTCATGTTCTCTCTCTCTCGGCCTTTTCTCTTTCCCTCGGCTCTGTTGTCTCGCAGCCCACCCTCCTCCATCTCTCTTCTCCTCTTCACTCCATCTCTCTCTTCTTTTCTGCCTTCAACACCACTTTCAGGTCTCTTATTTCTCCTTTCTCGCTGTCTGTATTTCTCTCTTCGCCCTCTCTCTCTCTCCTCTCTCACTTTCTCTCCTCCCTCTCTTCATTTCTGCCCTCCTGTCCTGTTACCGTCTCTCCTTCCTTTCCCCCCCGCCTCTTCTCTTCTTTTCATTTTCTCTCCATCTTCTCACTCTCTTCCTTCGCTCTTTGGCTCTCAACCCCTCTTTTCCTTCCTTCTCTTCCTGTCTCTCTCTCTCTCTTTCACTCAGTCTCAGTTTTCTTTTGGCCTTACCCCCCTCTCTTCTCCTTCCACTCTCTCTCTCCCTCTTCACTCTCTCGCTCTCTCTCTGCTCCTTCACTCTTCTCTCCCCCCCTTCACTCTCTCTCTCCCCCTTCACTCTCTCTCTCCTTCACTCCTCTCTCTCCCCTTCACTCTCTCATCTCGCTTCTCTCATCTCTCCGTCACTCTCTCTCTCCCCCCTTCACTCTCTCATCGTCCCTTCCACTCTCTCTCTCCCCCTTCACTCTTCCTCTCGCTCTCTCTCTCCTTACTCTCTCTCTCCCCCCTTCACTTCTTTCTTCATCTTTTCCTCTCTTCTCTTTTCGTCTTCTTCTTCTCTCCATTCCGCTTCTCTCTCTCTCCGTCACTCTCTCCTCTCCCCTTCACTCTCTCTCTCCTTCACTCTCTCTCTCCCCCTTCACTCTCTCTCTCGGCTCTCTCTCTCTTCACTCCTCTTCCCCCCTTCACTCTCTCTCTCTCCTTTCCACTCTCTCCTCCCCCCTTCACTCTCTCTCTCTGCTCCCTCTCCTCTCTCCGTCACTCCTCTCTCCCCCCCCTTTCACTCTCTCTCTCCTTCACTCTCTCTTCTCCCCCCTTCACTGCCTTCTCTCGCTCTCTCTCTGCCTCCTCCTCTCTCTCCCCCCCCTTTCACTCTCTCTCTCCTTCACTCTCTCCTCTCCCCCTCACTCTCTCTCTCGCTCTCTCTCTCTCCTCACTCTCTCTCTCCCCCCTTCACTCTCTCCTCTCCTTCACCTCTCTCTCTCCCGCTCACTTCTCTCTCCGCTCTCTCTCTCTCCTTTCACTCTCTCTCTCCCTCTCTTTCTCTCTCTCGTCTTTTGGCCCAGATCTGGTCTAAGCTCCAGAGGATATAAAGTCGACCACTCGGCCTCAAACACGGCTCCTGGTTTTAGTGAGATATTGATGCAGTTGCAAGAACTTTTAAAACTTTTAAATATGTACGGCTAACTACGCTCCAACACAAAACATATATTTATAAATAAAGGCGGGCGGCAATGAAAACATGTCTCGCCGGCTCTTTCATGCGTATGGATTTTGTTATTGTACAGGTATATTTTAAACGGGACGTATTATTCTGTCAAATCAACCTTTTGAGAGAGATTTGGACAGAGTTAATCCTGTTTTGTGTTTTTTTTTTGTCCCTGCAAACTGAGGCTCGACAGTGCTCAGGGACAATCCCCACGTTTTCACCTACCCCCTTTGCCCCGCCCTCTTCTCAGTACTCAAGCTGTGATTATTTGACACACGTAGACACTTTTCTAAACAAAAACAAAAACGTCTATTGACATATCCGCTGCTCGTTACGGCGAACATGAAGAGGCGGAGACTTATCACAGTGATGAGGCGGAGCTTACATGATGAAGAGGCGGGGATTTATCAGTTCCTGCAGTTTTGACCTTGTTTCTATGTACTTTGCCATTTTAGATCAATATTGCCGTTTACAGTGAAAAAGGAAACTGGGATAATTGTTCTAGTACTAAATAACCTGATGAAAAAGTATATTAAGTTATTAAACATGACTTTATGTTTCAAATGCTACGGTTCTGGTTCACACGACTGTAGATTTGATGTTGTTATTTCAGATTGATGGCACATTTCTTATTCCATCAAAATATCGTCATTGTGATCATCATTAAAACAGAATAGATATTCATTTTGTCTCACCGACCCCCCTGTAGCAGTGATCCGTGCTGACTGACGGGCTGGAGGTGCGTTCAAAGACCCTCAGACGCTGCAGAGTCGACAGGTTTAAGCCTGGGGGCTGAAGAGGACGTCCCAAAAGCAAACAGCACTAATGACCTTTGTCTCAACGAGCGCTAATTACGCCATTAGCATTCGGTGCTACAGACTGTCAATGTTACACAACTTTATTTATTTATTTGCCAGGACAGCGTACAGTTACATCAAATAGATTACAGCTCTGAAAGTTAGTTTCAATCTGCAGGCCTTAAAAAGGAAGAGGGTCAAAGTGCATCATTTAACACATTTTCCCTTTCACATAATATTATACAGTGAATGCATGAAATGACAGTGTTAGCTTTGGAACAGGTTGTTTTAGCAGCACAATTCATACATTAAAATGTAAGTACAAATCTAACCTCGTTTATATAAAAGATAATATAACATACACATTATAGAAGCACATCCGGTTTGTTCAATCAAAGTTACTGTCAGTGCTTCTGACATGCAAACACAGGCAGAACATGCAAACACAGGCAGAACATGCAGACACAGGGAGGACACATGCAGACACAGGGACATGCAGACACAGTGAGAACATGCAGACACAGGGAGAACATGCAGACACGAAGAACATGCAGACACAGGAAGAACATGCAGACACAAAGGCAGACACATGCAGACACAGGCAGAACATGCAGACACAGGGAGAGACATGCAGACACAGAGAACATGCAGACAGAACATGCAGACACAGAGTGCAGACACAGTGAAACAGCACACAGGGAGAACATGCAGACACAGAGAGAACATGGAGACACAGAGAGAACATGCAGACACAGGAGAGCAACATGCAGACACAGGGAGAACATGCAGACCACAGGGAGAACATGCAGACACAGTGAGACATGAGACATGAGAACATGCAGACACAGAAGAAAACATGCAGACACAGAGAACATGCAGACACAGTGAACATGCAGACACAGAACATGCAGACACAGGAGAACATGCAGACACAGTGAGAACATGCAGACACAGGAACATGCAGACACAGAGAGACATGCAGACAACAGGAGACATGCAGACACAGTGAGAACATGCAGACACAGTGAGACAGACACAGGGAACATGCAGACACAGTGAGAACATGCAGACACAGGCAGAACATGCAAACACAGGCAGAACATGCAGAACAGGGAGGACATGCAGACACAGGGACTGCAGACACAGGAAGAACATGCAGAACAGGAGAACATGCAGACACAGAGAGAACATGGAGACACAGAGAGAACATGCAGACACAGGCAGAAAGTCAGACACAGGAAACATGAGACACAGAGAGAACATGCAGACACAGAGAGAACAGCAGACACAGGCAGACATGCAGATACAGTGAGAACATGCAGACACAGTGAGAACATGCAGACACAGAGAGAGAACATGCAGACACAGGGAGAACATGCAGACACAGAAAGATCCCACGACGCTCGGGAGTCGAACCCAGGACCTAACCACTGTGCCACCGCGCCGCAGACAGAAAGCTAAAATGAATATTTCAGATTGTTGTTGAAATAAAGTCAAGTCATCAACAGAAAGGATCAGTTCAATTTATGTTTTGGACATTTAACATCATCATAGACAGAATCTGGAAACAATACTTCAATAACATCTCCATGGAGACAAGCAGGTGGTGAGGAAAGTTACAGAATGCACCTTTAAGAATGTAAAGGGAAAGAGTCAAAACGATTCTGCATTCATAGTTTCAGAGTGCAAATGTGTATTTGTGTATTTGCACAGGACGAATTAGAACAACCAAATGTGGACATTTACTAATTATACATTTGCAGACCGTTTTATTTTCCAGTAAATGTTACGTGAGAAACAGAGAAACATCCGCTAATCCGTCACCTTTAAGTATTTCACCTGCGTTTCTGTAACAAGAACTGTCAATTTATCATTTAAACACAATATGTATGAGAAAGTCGACTTTGAGTTCTACTTTTGGTTTAACTGTGTTTGTAAAAGCTCAGTGCCTCCAATCGTAAACAGTCATTTAGTTTGGGGCTTTCCAGATCTGCTGATGTTCAAACACGACCAAAGGATTTAACAAGAGAAGGTTTCAAATATAAGTAATCAGGCTGAAACATGTGACGACTTCAAGTGTGGGAACAAGAGCACTAACAGGAACGAAAAGAAGAGAGACTAAAAGAAGAAAGAAAGCACATTACACCGGTGCTCGAGTCTCTTCACTGGCTCCTGTTGAGTTCAAATTTACAAAGCCATAAATGACCTGGCCCCATCCTACTTCAAAGAAGCTATAGTACCTTATCATCCAAACAGAGCACGTCGCTCTCAAAATGCTGGACTTCTGGTGGTCTCAAGAGTCTCTTAAAAGCACAGTAGGAGATCCTGTGCTCCTGTGTTGTGGAATCAGCTCCTGTCCATGTTAAAGAGGCCGACACAGTCTCTTCATTTAAGACCAGGCTTAAAACGCTCCTCTTTGAAATACCTTATGGTCAGGCAAGTTTGGAACAGAGATAAAAACCTACAGTTTCAGATACACTGCCCTAGGAGCAACTCTGGGGGAAGTATGGCAGCGTGAGCACCATCCTCTGATAAAGACCACTTTCCTTATCAGTGTAATCTTGTAGTTCACCTGTGTCTGTGGAACTTTAAATGCTCCTTCTCACGACCCTGACCTGCAGACCTTGGTCCTCCTCATCTGCCTGGTGGAACTGTCTCTACTCTAGATGAACCTCCTTCTCTCCTCCTGATGGTTCTGGCACCACAGTCTCTATCTGCAAATGGAAGTCTGTCCGTCCATCGGAGTAGAAACTCTCCTTCACTGTGGTTCTCCCCAGAAGTTTATACTTTTTCCTCAAAGGGTTTTATAGTTTTTACTTGCCGAGAAGAAGGGTCTAAGGACAGGGGACGCTGGGACTTTTATCCATTTGTCTATTCCCTAAATACATGATTTAATCTGCTAATTACTCTTTCACTTCTGTTTGTTAAACCAACAATTCTGTTCTGCCCATCGAGGCAACTGATTAAACTCAATTAAATCATCAGGACCTAAGCATAAATGTGCATAAATGTAATTCATTAAATATGTTTCATTCAAGAATTTGGTGCTGCCATAAAAGACGGCAAAGCAAATATGACTCATGTGTTGAACCATGACAGAGAAACAGGTTGTTTTCAGATGGTTCGTTTCACTCCGAATTGTCTGTCCATGGCAGTTTCTCTTGTCAGATTAAATTTAGGGCTAAAAGTTCTATTTCTTTATAAAATATTATTATTATTATTATTATTATTATTATTATTATTATTATTATTATTATTATTATTATTATTATTATTATTATTGAAGAAACCAGCACATTTTGTTTTGACAGTAAAATTTATATTTCAGTCAATTTGCTCTAAACTTAGACATATCTTTCCTGGGGACTTTTCTAAAAGAACTAAAGTGCTTTCCTCACAAGTTACATGAGTTTATACAGTTTATACATGAGTTTATGGAGTTATGTTTATGTGTATGATGTTGTGACATGGACATACCAATATCCGTATATAGAACAGATACTTCCTTTTCAAAGTGTGTGAGTGCTGCTGTTGACACGTTCTCTCTTCTGTTGTGAAGCTTGTGTCGACAGAAGTTTGTTTCTCAAAAGCCGCGGCCGAAAGACTTACCCACACAAAACTCGCTGAAGTCATTAGAAAACCTGATCAAAAAGGGACGTTCAAGAGCTAAATAAAAGGACGTTTTTTGGGCTTTACGTTTGGAGTCAATGTCACACGGACGCGACGAGGCCCGAGAAAGACAGACGATATTTAATAATACGGAGATACGAGAGTCGAGGGAAGATGTCTGTGCTTTTCTCTCAGCTGGGTTTAAATAAAGTTTGATTTCTGTTTTTGAAGTGTTTCGTCTGGAGCGTTCTAATCTTTGAATGAGAGAAAGAGCCATTGACGGTGATCTACATGCATCTGGTCTTTGCAGGTCCAAAGTGATAAAGTGTCTCCACTAATGAATGTTAAATACCATTTTATGAACTCATCCAAGGTCTTATTTAAGGTTTAGATCTGGACAAGGGTCCCCAGGGGCTGTGCCATGAAGCGAAGAGCATTCAATTACAAAAACGTGTAACAATAAAGACAAATCCAGACATGTGGAGTCACAAATGCTCCGCAACATAAGTCATATTTAATTTGAAAGAATATGAAAAATATAACTCCCTGGGACTCCACTTAGGGACATAGTGTGACTTATACATGATAGACATAATTAAATGTTTCAATTAATAATAATCATAATAATAATAATAATAATATAATAATAATAATAATAATAATAATAATAATAACAATAATACAATAACAACAATACTAATAATCATCATCATCATAATAATAGTCAGAAGAATAATCATAATAAAAATAACAATAATAATAATGGTTATAATAATAATAATAATAATAATAATAATAATAATAATAATAATAATAATGATAATAATAATAATAATAGTCATAATAATACCCCAAACCTGCAGCCCCAGAACCTTCCCACGCTGGTTCTTTCAACAAAACTCAGGACTTCCTCCAGTGAGTGACAGCGTGCCTCTGTAGGTGTGAGTCTATTTAGACAGTCTGACATTACAACAGGATGTGTCAGATGCCCCGCAGGGCTGGTCTCCGTGACGCCGGTCCTGTCTCAGGCCTGTGTCACAGTAATCCTGCAGTGGGACGTCCCGCCGACAGACAAGACTCCACCAAAACTCGTGAATTTAACTGCATTAAGTTTTAACGCGAATGAAGAAGATGAACGTGCCCAAGGACACGAGGAGAAACGAGCCTGAGGAAGGACACCGCAGGCGCCTGGAAACAACCACACGTTATTTCATCTTATCTATACATTTATCTGGGACATTGTCATTTCAAAGGCCGTTTTCTCAGACTCAAAGATCAGCCCTTGAAGAAGCTCCCACACCAAACGTCACAAGATTTTGACAGATCTTACTAAAGGATTTGATGATCTCTAATTCAAAGTCTGATTCATTGTTATTGTTATATTTTTCACCAACTTTCACTAAAATCTAGTTTACTCAAAAACAAGAAGGAAGAAGGCAATGACAGAAAAATGGATGTCACAAACTGCGCCGATGATTGAGGACTGGACCGACATCAGAACCGACAAACGCACCGGACAAAATGGGACTTATCCTGAGTTCTCTATGGTCCTGCCCAACTCTACTTTTTACTTTTTTCATTTATCATTATTATTATTATTATTATTATTATTATTATTATCATTATCATTATTATTATTATTATTATTATTATTATTATTATTATTATTATTATTATTATTATTTATTATTATTATTATTATTATTAATAATAATAATAATAATAATAATAATAATAATAATAATAATAATAATTCATATTATTATTATTTATTTTTATTATTTCTTATTTTATTTTTCTTTATGTTAGTCAGTTTGTTTTATGTACGTTTTTGTTGTCTTTAACCTGGGGTACCGGACTTTTTTTCATGTAAATTTGTGCATTTTGTGTTTCCCCCGGTGTGTTGTAAAATGTTGAAAACAGAGAAACGTCTTTGCCTCTCAGTCCTTTTGGTTCTTTGGTCGTATTTTAATTGTTCCACTTCCTCAGTAAAGATGCCATTCATAACTGTGGGTTTTATGGTGCTTTGTTTTGGCCTCGTTCAGTGACCGATGGGATTTTCTGCTCTTCTCTTGACGCACTTTTGACACAATCATTTCACTTATACTCAAAACAAATCCGTCCGTGCCTTAATATTTTGGTCAAACTGCGTCTAAATGAAAACCAAGTGTCACGATACGAACGTTTTAAACTCGATTTCGATATTAAAGAACATATTTTATACTCAACACTGATTTATGATGTAAAAATGCTCCTTTATTGGTCAAAGGTTTGGTTTGTGTAATTTTTTTTAGTATTGACACTCGCTAAAAATAAGTATATCGTTTTGAATTAGGAAAATCAGTAATAAAATCCGCCTTTTCTAACATTCTCATTAAGAAAACGCACATTTCTATCAGATAAAAGGATATTGCGATACGTTTAGCTTGTTGCGCTAGCGATACTTGCGCTCCGACCCACAAACCCCCGTCCCGCGCGACACAACACCACAATCCGCAGCACTCTCGTGACTCGTGACACTTGCAGTCTGGAGTCCGGCAGGTTTCAAACGTGGAGGAACGCACGGACAGCGAGCAGGCGTCTGATTTTGTCTCAAAGAGCTGCTGAAAATGCAAACGTTGGTTACCTCAGCTTTAAAGCATCTATCAGTGGAGAAAGAATAAAGAATAATGCAGTGAAGTAACGTTTGGCCACTTCTGCGGAACAAATGTCTTATTTATTTATGTAAAGGGAGGTGGAAGAGTAACAAAGTACAAAAGTAAAAGTCGTGAAAAACACTTTACGGCTGCGCCACATGTATCGCTCACCTCATGCGTTCTGAGCGTCATCATTATTCAACCGCGATGTGTTTAAACGCTCTCTTTGTTTCACTTTCTTGCGGACACAGTGAAGCTAACAAACATTAGCATGCTAACGGCACACTTCCTGCTTCGCGGAGAATAAAACGCTCTTTTTTTTTTTTTTTTTTACACGTTTGCCTCTTTTTGCCACACGGATCGGCACTTCCGTTCGAGCGGGAATATTGTTCAGTCAAATGTAGAACTAACAAAATATATTACAAGCACAAAACAGATTTTACTTTATTACATGCTAAAAATCAGGTACAGCCCCTTCAAGTGAAATAGAAAGTACATTTTACAGTGGATACTTTATACTTCACTATATACTGTTGTCTGAAAGGTCCAGAATGGTACTTTATACAGATGGACGTCACCTCAGTGCGTTCAGGTGGGTGTGATTGACAGGTGTATTAGCCAATCACAGAGACAGAAAAACACGGCAGATTTTTGCAGAATCAATGATGTTTGTGATGTTTTATTGCTTTGTTTTGTTTGTTTTTTGCCCTGGAAAGAACGTTGTACCTGTTGTTGTTGTTGTTGTTGTTGTTGTTATTATTATTATTTATGAAATGAACAGACTGAATTATACACTGAATTTGGAAATTGAAATACAAACGTGCGAGTCGCTGGAAGTACAAACGGGGAAACGTGCCCAGACTTTCGACGAACTACTGTGTTTCTGTGTTGTTACGTCGCTCTCCGTGTCTTGCTCTGCTCTGCATTTTGGTTCGCATTATTATAAAAGATTAAAAAAAATAATAAATAATAATTGTTACGCAGCAGTCAGACTCTTCATTCAGGGTTTGTGCTGAATAAAATGTTATTATTAGACGCAGACGACGCGCAGCAGTCTGATTTTGTCCCTGAGAGCTTCTTAAAATGAATTTCCCTGGATAGACTGAAAACCCACCTCTTTTCCAGAAACCAAAATCAAAATGAAACATCTAGAAACCAACAACAGACCGTCAATAGTCGATAATATCATTGGCAACGCTACTAAAACCTAGATTAAAAGCAGTTCCAGTTATTGTAGCGGACGCGTTTTTCTCGGCCTCCACGTTGCGTCAGCGTCGGCCTCCCGTCGCCGTGGCTCTGTTGGTTCAGGGAAAGCTGAAGTTTGTTGTTTGGGGCCCTTGACAGCCGAACACGGCGGATGTCATCGCCGCTCAAACAGAAACACGCCTGCGACGAGAGAGCGCTGCATCGCCTGGCGTAACGACAAGTCAACGTTTCAACACACACACACACACACCCGCGAACGGCTGGATTTCCGGGAGACTTCGAAACTAATCTGCAACGGAAACAGCGCGAACCGTCAACCGCGCCCCCTTGTGACCTCGGCCTGACCCCGAACCCAGGCCCCCTTTTTGACCGCGTTCGCAATCGCTGACTCGTTCCGCAATTAAGAGGCACTGGGCGTCAAACGGTCAATGATATTTCCAAACAGCGCGGGTCGGTATTGATTTCCGAGCGTTTCGTTGAAGCAGTTTCCTTTAGTGTTGCTGATAAGTGACATTTTTGGAGGTAAACATTCACTAAAAAGTCAACACTATTCAACTGCCCGGGACAAACAAACCGTAAGATCAGGGGGGGGGAAAAAAGGCTTGAAAAAGGAACGCGAGTTTGCACAGAGGACGTGGAGCTCGAACTGATGTATGTGTAAAACTATTGATTTTTATTTCAACGTCGATGTTTTGTTTGGACGATCCCAAAGGAAACCATGGATACGACATTATCTCAACCCAACATGTGCCCCGTAAACGTCTCGGGTGAGGTTCAAGTGTCACAGAACTCAAAACACGAGTCGACTTTGTGAGAAAGCGTGTTGTGAAGAGCTGCTACAAACGGTCAATTGGCTTCAAAAATACAGAACTTTATTGCCGCATTTCACTGGAGAAAGCAGCTTTTATTTTTCAGTTGCTGAGCATTTGTTCCAGTGCAAAGCTAGAAGAGGTTTGGACTTTCATTCAAATCATTTACTAATAAATAAACGTTGAAGATTTAGTTAAAAAGTGTGACTAAAAGTAGCAACAAAACACACACGAGTGAGTACAGAGTGGGCGGGGATAGGGGGAAGGTGAACTGTGCACTGACACCACAAATGTGTGAAAATACAGGGTTATTTTATTCATTTAAAGTTACTGCTTTGTTGTTTTATTGTACTAATGTGATTTTATTTGTTTCTATTTGTTCAAAATGTATTTGTTTCGACTTTTCGACTTTTGTTTATCACGGTAGAGCGTTTTGGAACCATCTTGTCTGTAAAATATGCCAGTACAAATAACTTTCACTGTTATAATTTCAACATACACGTTTTATTATTAAGTATTGCAATTCTTAACCCGCAGTTAAATGAGAAAAAAAAAAAGTGTGATTTGCATTTCAAATACAGTGCACTCAATCAGCGTTTCTCAAACTGCGGTACATGTCATTTCTCAGTTAAAATGACTTTGGGCAATGGCGTATTCCTCATTAAGACCTGGTTAAGCCCCAATTTAGCCCTGAAATAGTCCTGTTGTAGACCTGATTGAGCTCCGGTGGTACTCGGAAAGCCAAATCAATTTCTTTGGTGGTATTAAGTTTGAGAAGCACAGCACTAAATACTTAAATATATAGGCACGTGAACATTGATGGTTGGGGTTGTTACTGCCAACTTTTCTTCGATTGTTTAATCAACGCTGCCACAGGAAGAACAACGCTGACGCCGCCGCTGGCTTTGCGTGTGGTTTTACGTGTTTGTGGCTAAGTTACACATGAAGTTCACATCGCCTCCCGCAGAAGTCATGTCACGTTAGCTGTGAAAACAATAAGATGTTGCTAAAGTATTGTGATAGGTGGTTTCCAATATGGCACACGTATCACAACAAAACCATGTGACATTGTATTGAAAAACCATATATTGTCCCAGCGACAGGTTTTTACGATGTTCTAATATTGACTTTATTTGGCGTATTTATACCTGTTTGTACATATAAATGATAGTTTTACCACCAATCGAGTGGTATTTGTGCAGAAAACGTTCTGTAGAAAATGACAGGAAGTGACATCACAATAAGGACACTCATTCCAGTCAAAGTTTAGGCATAATTTACACTATTTTGACTCTTTAAACATGAATTCAACAAGTTCTCATATATTTTCATTTAAGTGTGAAATTAGATGAGTTTTGGCCCAGTGTTTGATGGGTAATTTCCTAGTGTGATGTCATCAATTACAAACAGGAAGTGGAATTATGAAACCTAACAAAAAAAAAGTGCTATTCTGTGATAACGTTTGTATAATTTGGAGCTAAATTCCAAAACATAATTATATTAACTGCATTTCAGTTCAACGAGTCGGCCGACCTGTAGGGGGCGCTTTGATAAAAACTATGTCTTGTCTATTTGTAAGTAAATACGCAGCATTTTGAAATATATTTTGACCAAGCTTAATGTTTGCAAGCGCCGCAGCCGCCGTTGATTGCATGTCCTCATCTTTAATGACCGGTGCGTCGACAGCCTTGTTTGCGGAGTTAATGCCACGGCAAACAAAGGCGGGACGGTTGTTGACCACGGGGATCCACCCTTCGCCATCCGGCCTTCGTACGCCGCACATCGGGCCGCGCGGGCCGTCGACACAACCCGATCCTTTTCGCCAAGACATGTGGAGTCAATACGAGTCGATAGGCATCTGCGCGCGGATTACGTGTGTCGGCCGTTACCCCCGCCGTAATCAAACTGCGGGGGTCCAAACCAGGCCAAAAATGGACGGAACAAATCTCATAAATGCGATCGTTGAGGAAGGCAGCGTACCTCGAGTTGGTAACTCTAGAACAGAACCCATCCCGGACCAATGTGGACCAGCTGTGCGGCCTAATCCTGGACCTTAGAGGGGATTTGGGGGCGGCCATGTCAACTTTAATTGAGCATTAATTACAAACAGTGCAATTTCCCATTCAGATTGGTCTGCTGTTCCGTGATTATAGGGGCACCGCCGTCTGAGAGGCACAAAAAAAACTGGTATGTCTCCACTTGAGCTGAGGGTTGGACGTGTTTGGGCCACGTTTGACACGCTCCTTTTACAAACGTTTGATGAACAGATAATAAAGGCGACCCAGTGTTCAATTAAAGGGAAAGAACGGCCCAAATCGAAGCGTGAATCCTACACTTTTTACAGCGCAATCATAATGAGATTAATCACACATTTGAAGTCTCGATTAATCCCCGGCCCGACAGTCAGATAATGTGGGCCAAGGATTACCGTTTTATACTGGTGCAAATACAAAACATCAACAAGTAGAGAAGAGCAAAAGAGCAAAAGAAATAGGATGAGGCTGATTACACAATGATTAAGAAGTGTAATTTAATTGATTAAAAGTTGGATGAATTGCCATAAATGTTTCTGTTAATTTTGCATTATTTCTAGTTTGTTCAAAAGTTGGAAATAATTACTTGTTTTCCATCTTTTAATGTTCAGAAACAGTTGATAATCGAGACTTGGAAAACTAAAAATGATATAGATTTTATGATTTGTATTTAATGTATTCATTTGCAGCACTTTTACAAAATACACTGAAGGTTTTAGTCGAAGATAGGACAGTATAGTTTTAGAAAATAAGTTTGAGTATTAGATATATTGGTTTTAATCTCAAAATGCTGCAAACAAAGCTAATCATAACTTGTCTGGTCAATTTGCAGTTGTAATATTTCTGCTTTGTTGGAAATGAGGCTCGATGAAACGGTGTGCAAGTTGGCTAACGTTTCTGCCACATCCTCGACAATCATGGGCACGTTTTGAAAGTGCAGATTTGAGAAGTGGCAGAAACAACAAGCTTTGGACGTATTGAGTGAAGACGTTCACGGCTGTGAACCGGGGCGGTCTCACGCTGGACGCGAAGCAGAGGGAGTCGAGAAAATAGATCAAGATAGAACTTGACGAGATCGAATATATTCCAACTCAGAAATATGATGAAATGAGGGGTTTGGCAACATCTCAAGCTCGACAACGGGCCAAACACATTGAGGAGAGATCTCAAATAAGTCGTGAAGATAGACTTACAGAAGGTATTGGCAGAGCGTAAGCAAACAAAAGTGCTTAGTCCGAGCGGCCGCATTGAAACGTCAGACAGATTTAAGGAGTCAACTTGTGATCGAGCGCAGAAGGTTCCACCAGTGGTAGTTTGTCATCCCTCAAACTTGCAAACACAGTTCAGTGCGGCCTAAAATATCCGCAGCTTTCCGAATGATCCGCACAGAAGGGTCATGTCTTACTTGTGTGAGGCTGCGATTCACCAGACACGAATTGAAAACGCAGTTGGTGGCTTGCAAAAAACTCTAAAAGAAGGGACGAAAATTTGGGCAGAACCTTCCACCAAACCCCCAAAAATATTGATTTCCCTTGTTGTTGACTATATTTTAGGTTCTTGTGACCTAAAGTATTGAATTAATAGACTTTTACAGACCTTGGATTTGAAGTGAAGCAAGTGGGAGCTTTATGGTGCGGGCGAATTGACATTAGAATCTGATTTTAATGAGATTTGTAACCCACACGTGTTTACGATGATGGAAATAAAAGGTCTAGGGAAAGTCAAAATGAATGAATAAATGACCACCCTAGTGTAATCTGACTGCCTTGTCTGTTAAACCCTGATTCTCACTTGATCGAGGTGAAAGGAAACGGCTGGGAACAGACTTAATCCACCTTTTCTGTTGTGAAGATGCACGACCGACTGCAGTCCAGAGTTCAAGTGCCTTCTGCGTCGATGCAGTCTTTGGTGACGCCCGTTACAGCCTTCTTCATTGGATTGTCCACATTGCTCTGGTTTTTTTTGTGTCGGCATCTTGTCTTTGGGCTGAACCACTGTCTTCCTTCTCTGTTACTGTCTCAAGGTGTCGCCGGGTTTAAAGTACACATGAGATCTCTGTGTACTTTAAAACCGTGTATCCGGTGTAGTGAAAGTGTGAAAGTGCATTCAAAATCTTACTATTGCAAATATAAAAATAATAATAATACTTCTATCTTCTCAAATGCTACTTGTTATAATAAATGTTACTGAAAAATATTTAAAAATAAATACAATTTAAATACGATTTGTTGATTGTACCGTGATTTCAGCAAGAAACAGGCCCATTGACTTTCTGTTTGAAATAAGCTCCGCCTCCTCATAGTGACCAACAAGCAGCAGGGTCGTTTAAGAATCATTCGGCGTCTTCGTTTTTTTTTTCAAATCATCCCAACTACGCACGGGGGATGTGGGCGGGGATAGGGGGTAGGTGAAAACAGGATGAAGTCAAACACGCAGGAATCAGTCCAAATACAAGTCTGAGAGAACTACAGATGAGGAAATGCCGATTTAAAAGCTCATTAAAGTTGATTCAAGCAGAATTTGTCCCCTTTAATATCTGTCATTGAAGCTCACATTTAGGGACTTTAACCTATTATTCTTTATTTTTTTAAATATTCCACTGTGCCTGATGTTTGGATATTGTATGATTGTTGTAAGTGGGGGATGTTTTGAGCCCCGGTTCTAAAGAAAGTTCTCCTATGGAAGACACAACAAACTGACTGACTATAAAGAAGCAAAAAGCTGAGATAATAATACTAATATTTCCACATTGAATGATAGATTTAAGACCACTGAACCTTTCCATCTTTTGCCGAGTGTTGGGACCCTTAAGTGTGTCATATATTTTGTAATGTTTGGTGCCGTGGACAGTCCCGGGACATGAGGAAATGGTGCTGAATGGATGGGGGTCACGTTAGTTTACGCGTGGGACTCCCTGAGTGCTCTCCCTCCTTTATTCGCCCACACCGGTCTCCAAACGCCGCACTCTCGACGGGGGGCGGGGGGGGAATGGTGCCGCAACGTAAACACGAGGCTCGGGCGGAAGATCTTAGCCAAGGAGGAAGTCGTGGAGCATATTGTCCCGTCAGCACATAAGCAGACCACGGTGCGCTGTCAGCATTTGTTGTAAACGTTGAAGTGCAAACCCGCGATAGTAAGTCCACGGCCAGAAGGATGTTGTTCTTCAAAAACTTCACAAACATCTTGCCTTTCACACTTGGGTTTAGTCCTGATTCAACCCTGGTTTAGTCCTGATTCCATGCTGGTTTAGTCCTGATTCCATCCTGGTTTAGTCCTGATTCAACCCTGGTTTAGTCCTGATTCAACCCTGGTTTAGTCCTGGTTAAAAGATGCTCAAGTTCTAAACGGGATTGGAGATCGCGGGTTGTGTTCCTCACTTCCGGGGGTCCGAGCCGCTGTGATCTGTTTTGTTCAAATAGATCAGCAGTCAACATAAACAGGACAGAGAAGTGTTTCTTTCATCGATTTCAGTGGCATGAGAATAAAGAATGAAGCGGTCTGAATTTATAAGGTCAGTTGACGTTAGAGCGGTTTTGTCTGTGGTAACTATGGTCTTGAAGCGGTCTTCAAGCGTTACTGCATCATGACCATCCTACTTATTCACCTGGATGAGTTTAGAAGCTTTTCACAACTTTCAGAGCAGAGTTAAGCTAACAACAACTAGCATGCTAACTTCTGCTTCTGCAGGGATTAAAGCGGTCTTTACTCCTTTACCTACTTTAAAACCTTTTCTACCATATGGACGTATCAGCCTGACCACCTGCCTCTTCAGCCTCTCCATCTCCTCTTCACCACATCACTGCCGGGGTCCAAGCGCCAAAGTTCATCTGTTACATGTTTAAACCTCACTCAGTGGTCCGTCGTCTGCTAAGCCTCTTCCGGGGTGGAAAACTAAAAACTAAAACTGGAGGTCGTTTATAGATTTCGGTGTGAATTTCAAACCGTTGGGCGTGGCCTAAGCCCGACCCGGAGACGTCATCATCAAAAGAACAAACAGATGGACACAACAAGAGAGGGGCTTTGGACTGGACTCAAGATGTTTAACTGAACGTGAGATCTTCTCCGCTAAAGCGCAACTGAATGTGTCGCATGTGTGCTCCTCAACCTTCTGACCGAGTGGCAGAGGAAAGCTATACACGGACACAGGGAGAACATGCAAACTCCACACAGAAAGCCCCCCCACGCCCCGCCCCGGGAGTCGAACCCAGGACCTTCTTCTCGTATACAGCAGAGTGACTGAAAGTAGTTTCTCTGTTGTCGCTGTGACTGCAGTGCGGATCGTGTTTGCTAACGGCAGGGGGGAGATAAAGGACACTTCAACTGCTGCATTTACAATGACTTTCCTCCTCCGAATGTGACGTCGCTGCAGCGTTCCTGTTGTTCATCTGGTTTTCTAAAAGTGTTTACTTCATTTTCTTCCTTTAGATGTCAAGTGCAAACTAAATATTTAGCAGAGTTGTATCTTTGCTGTCAGACTGTAGCTACGGTGACGGCGGCCGGCTGCTTGACCTCCATTCTGCACCTTTCCGTCTTCATGGCCGGAGCCTGCAGAGGCGAGACAGTCGCCCCGGAGACAGATTAACCCCCCGGCACCGCCCCGCACAGGTGAGGTCTACGCCTGGTGGTCTCGGGTCGGATGGGGCACGGGCACGCTGCCTCCCGGTCCAAATCCCACGCCTGGGACCCTCGCTCAGGCCACAAATGTTCCCCTTTGTCCGGGGTGTTTGGGGTGTCAGGACGCTGAGGCCTTAAGCCCCGCTCCTTTGTCCCACGGAGGAGGACGGTCCCGGGACGTTAGCGACGGCGGGCTGGGTGTCGTGGGTGTCATGTCGCCCCGCTCTCAGTTCAAAGTCCTGCAGAACAATGGGGCACAATTAGGGGCTTACAGGTGGATCTTTGACTCGGGGGTTCAGAGGAGCAGGTATATTTGTAGTTCTAATTCAGGTCCACCTCAGATCACCTTTCTGTCTGACGCCTTTTGGGAGGTTTAGGACACACAGAAATACACCTACAATATCAGATTTGTCATGTTTAAACGTGTAAATACCGTTGGAGTTACTTTTTGGAATAGAGCAGGGGGTCTCCAACCGTTTCCCCCGGAGAGCTACTCCAGTAACGCTCACAAGAGATTTAGCCAAAAAACCGCGACGGCAAGCCTCAGATGGGGTAAAGTTAAATGCCTGTAAAACGTTAACGCATTTTTGAAGCACAGCACTCTTTTTTGGCGGCACAACAGCCACCAAAACATCACCAAACAACTGTAGAATAATTCAGATCTAACAGCGTGTCTTTGTGTCTGGCTCTTGGTTCTCTTTCCTGACACTTTAAAAAGCCTAAATACATCATAAAGTTACTGTGTAAATCCTTGAAATGTGACACTTTCCCAAGGCACAGCTGACACAGCGTGTTCCCTGCAGCCTGGTCCATACGAGATCCTTTATTGTATTGGCCTTATTCCGCACAGACCACTTTTACTTCTGTTGTTTTGGCGTTTCCGGTTGAGTGGGAATTCCGACCATTTAAATGCAGAACTAGAAAAGTTGCTTGAATATAATATTAAGTAGTTTGAGTTGTGTAAAATGTTTCCCTGAGCAGCTTGAAAATGGCTTTGTTCTGTGTATAATTCATAGGGAATTGTCTCCAAATTGGACACAGTAAAAATAGACATCCAAACACATTTTTATACATAATGTGGACATACATATACACAACATACATAAAGTTTTCTGCAGAAATGTTACTTTTTTTTTAACATTTTATTTGCTTATTTATTTATTTGCATATTTTATGGTTTTAGTTTTAATAATTTAATTTAAACCAAAATAATGTATTCATTTTTGTCATTCACAAGGACACATAAGGGTTGTGCCGTGACGTGTTGAAATCACTTTATGTGTCCTTGTTTTGTCAAACCACTTAAGGCTCAAAACTCACGCCACGGACACAATAAGAACTACCTCTGATAAATAAGAACTACCTCTGATAAATAAGAACTACCTCTGATAAATAAGAACTACCTCTGATAAATAAGAACTACCTCTGATAATAAAAAAGATAACTAAAAAGAAGGATATTAAAGGAATAGATCAGATTTGGACTTAATTTGGAAATGTCCCTGAAATAAATATTTAATATAATAATATAATATAATAATATAATAATAATAATATTTAAATGATATAATAATAATAATAATCATAACAACAACAATAATAATAATAATATTATAATAATAATAATAATGATAATGATGATAATAATAATCATATTTATAATTCATAATCATAACAACAATAATAATAATAATGTAATACTACATTTGGTTATTTTTTATCATATCATAACCTCTCTTGTTCTGTTCTGTGTTCTATATTTAAAATCTTCCATGTACATAAACTTTCATACATTCAAATATATGGTTCTTCAAATATTGGTCAATGGATGGTTATTGAGAAACTAATCTAGTCAGAAGTGAGTCAGGAAGAAAAGTGAATTGGTCATGGCATAAAAAAAAACAATCAAATTTTAAAAATGCCCTTAAAAGTTCAGAAATTGTACATTCTTGATGAGAACCTGAATTAGGAGCCACTGGAAGGGCCTTTTCTGGTGAGGCCCTGCTTGTATTTCATTATTTTTGTTGCTAAAATATATTGAAAAACCTGGATTCTTACTGTGAGTGGGCTTGTCTCTCCACAGATCTGACCAGTCACTAGGCCAGGTGCCGTCAACTGCCTGTTGTCATGGAGATAGATAAGTTTAAAGTCCATATGACAGATTAGACAGCACTTTTCACTAAAACGCTGTGAACACGATTATATTTCAGGTTTTACTAAACATTTAGCCCGTTTGTCCCCAGTTTGACCGTTTGTGTAAAGTTTAGAATTGTACTTCCTGGTTGGACATGAGCACAAATATGACATAGGTAATCACAACTGTTACCTAGCAACCAGACTGTAAACAAGAGCCAAAATCCATGTAAATGACAACAACAGTTCTGATTTGACAAATGATAATACCATATTTATTAAGTGTCAGAAAAGTGTGTCAGTTAAGCGTAAACTGTCTTTGTGTTTCCAATGGCACGTCGCACATCGATGACATCACAGAGGGATTCAGCTCTACTTCGTGTCATTTTCAACATGAATTTCCCAAAACTTCTTCACAAACTGCAACTTAACGGAAGTAAAACCATGATAAACATTCAGCACGAGTTCTACACCACCAAAACTGAGTCATAATAGAAAAACACGAGAACCTTCATGTGGACTTTAACGCAAAGACATCGTCACGGAGACAAAAACAGAAAGCTCGAGACCTTCTTCTGTCCCTCTGGTTGAGTCAGTGTCACTTCTGAGGCGCTCTTCGCTTACATGAGGCCGTGTCTTGTCCCGTGTCTGCGCTCTGTAATCTGTCCTAATAACAGCATTGTCCCGAGTCCGACGCTCCGGGTCTTTGTCCAGGTCCGGTGAAACCAGACCTGGTCTAGACTCAGGGTCTGCGGCTCTAATCCTCACAAACATGCAGCTAATCAATCTGTAACGGGAGAAGTGCTTCTGCAACTGCAAATGTCACTGTTCAATTCGGCGTATTTCGCGTTGTCTTCGGTCACGACTACACAAATGTACAACTCACACAGACAAACGTTATTGAGCCACATTTACTTAGACACTTCAGCTCACACATTACAATATAATAACAAACAGAAAATAAAGAGTGGTCGTAAAAATCGAAATAATTAAAGTAACAAAAATAATGCAGATTGGTCAGATAAAATACATCTATATCAATGCGAATGTTGTGGAAAGTTTGCAAAGTCGCATCTTAAAAAATAAAAAAAATAAAACTGAGCTCCAGTTGTTTTCTTTATCTGTTTATTTCAAATGACAAAAAAATATATATATTCCACGTTCCTTTTGTTTCTTTGCGGTCACAGGACTTAGATCAAACCTGGCTGTCGGGGGGATGAGGGACCAGGATCTGTGCGATCAATCAATTTAGGCAGAGAAATTTAAACATTAAAATTTGCAAATAAATAATTCAAATGATAATTTTTGGGAAAATAATATGAACTGGCTCCAACAAAACCTTTTCTTCGGTGAAGTGCAGATGTTTGGAACACATTAAACACTCAAGTCCAAGTTAGTTTAGTTTTTTGTTGTTTTGTTTTGTTTGATTTTTTTCTATTTATTAATTTTATTTAATTTTATTGTATTTAATTTAATTTAATTTAATTTAATTTAATTTTATGTTATTTTATGTTATTTTATGTTATTTTATTTTATTCAATTTTATTATTTCATTTCAGTTCATTTTGTTTCATTTTATTTTATTTTTTATATGTGTTTTTCCTTTTTTTAAGCATAAAACAAATAACAAACAGAACAGATCCAGAGAGCAAAATAAGGAATAATAAAAGACATCTACCAACAAAAGAAACACAATCATGAAATATTTAAAATAAAAGTCCCGGTTGGTCCACAGTCCGTCAAATTTGTCCATTTCCAAATGAAGTCCAAATGTTCAAATGGAGAAACTCATTGAGATTAAAAAATATACTTTTCAAGAATGTCCTGGCCAATAACAACAACAACAACAACAACAACAACAACAACAACAACAGCTGGACTCATGGCTCTTTTTGGCACTTTTTTTGGACATTTTGGACACTTTTCCGACACCATCAGCTCCAGTCACTCGCTCACACACCGCATTCACTCGTTCACACTGTGGTGGTTAAAGTGGACACAATGACAGCACAATGACATCTCTTTAACTCTCAATAAAAGAGAAATGATTGGCGCGTCGCATTAGCCTCGGATTAGCTCACTGCTCTCTCATTGTCACATGACTCAGCAAAAAGTCTGCAAAACTCAGATAAAACTGATTTTTTTAGTAAATATTGGTCTAATCCGTTTGACACGCACATTTTAACAATCATCATACATGTTTTATTTAACGCGTGGAACGATTGTTTTCCTGTGTTTGTGACTCTAAGCTAAGGTAAGCTAATAAAGCTAGCAACTTCGCAGCTAACGGTTTATTTAGGAGCATTTTGGGGCTCTTTTATTTGCTTTCATTCGGCCGTGTTGGCGTCCAGTTAAAGATCTGTCACTGTTTGCTGCTGTTGTTGTCATTTATATGGATTTTGGCTCTTGTTGACAGGCCGGTTGCTAGGTAAAAGCTGTGGAATTACCTCGACCCATGTCATACTTGTGCCCATGTCCGACCAGGAAGTAAAATAAACGCCACAAAAATGGTCAAACTAGGCAAACATTTTTTATTAAAACGTAATAGTGTCGTCTAAGCAGGACATCATCTTCAGTTTGCACGCGTCCAAAGTCCAAAGTGACACTGAGGGATGAATCGGGAGGTATCCATGACAACGGGACATGTCAGGGACGGGGAGAGAGGCGCGTTCACCTGAGGGTGTGCGGCGTGGCTCTGTTACGGGCGCATTCGTCTGTAACCAATACAAGGACCGGGGCAATGGATCAGGGAGGGACATGTGAGGAATGTAGATCCCACGCTTTGGAAACGGTTTGAAAGAGTTTTACGGCGAGGGTCCTTTTCGAGGGTCCTGCTCCGTTCGTATCTGTGAACTGGGACGGCACAAGGACGTGGGGCTGCGTCATCCATTCAACAATTTACATCCAGAATGCAGAGACAGCATGCATTCAACAAAATAAAGGCGTTGTGAGTGAGTGAGAGTGAGAGTGAATGAATGAATTTATTTGAGTATATTGTATGCTGAAGAAAATGTGTGGGGGGGCAGGGGAGGGGTGGGCAGGGGCAGGTGCAGGGGTGGGGCAGCAAGGGGGCAGGGGCAGTGGCAGTGGCAGGGGTGGGGGGCAGGGGCAGTGGCAGGGGTGGGGCAGGGGAGTGGCAGGGGTGGCGCAGGGGCGGGTTATAGGGGCGCCCTGAAATTTGATTGGTCGTCCTAGTGATCAGGTCACGTCTGATTGGTTGGTAACTGAAAATGAGCAAGATGACTACAATGGAACACTCTGGACGAATGAGGGATTACACCGACATCCTGCTCAGTTCTTCTCACACTTAGGCCCCCTGGTGGCAAAGAATACAATAATGTCATTATACTTTATTATGAGGTTTACGTTGTTAAAGTTATATTCTGTCCTTATTTAAGAGAGCTGTATTATGCTCAGCTGTTTTGTTTACCTGGACAAAGGTGTGAATGGAGCCGTTCTTTAATAATGAGACCGGAACATTCTTCAGACATGTCACAGGGAAAACAATGCTCTCTTCAATGGTCCAGTCATATCAGAATCAGACTGTCACGCCTTGGCTGTTTCTTCTAGTGTGTTCCTCCTGTGGGCGGAGTCTGCTGGAACCACTCACTGCAACTCACTCTTGTGTGGAAGGGGGCGGGGCAGGCTCACAGGGCTTCAGGTGAGATACACCTACATGTCATCACTCATCCACCTGCATCAGATGTTCTCGCCACACGCTGACGGATCATTCCCTCACGTTCGGTGCTGTGGCTTTTTATGGGACAGCTACTGATCTGACCCGCTTTACCGTGTCGTCCGGCCCTCGTGTCGTCCGCCCCCGTGTCGTCCGGCCCCTCGTGTCGTCTGGCTCCTCGTGTCATCCGGCTCCTCGTGTCGTCCAGCTCCCTTGATTTCCGGCTCACGTGTCGTCCAGCCCCCGTGTCGTCCGGCCCCCCGTCGTCTCGCCCCTCGTGTCGTCCGGCTCTCCGTGTCGTCCGGCCCTCGTGTCGTCCGGCTCTCTGTGTCGTCCGGCCCTCGTGCCGTCCGGCCCCCCGTGTCGTCCGGCTCTCCGTGTCGTCCGGCCCCTCGTGTCGTCCGGCTCTCCGTGTCGTCCGGCCCTCGTCGTCCGCCCCCCCGCGTCCGCTCTCTGTGTCGTCCGGCTCGACCTGTGAACAATGTCCTGAACACGAGGCCAAAATCAACATTCAACAAACAAAAAGCCATTAGACAATCAGTACTATGTGATCACACCCTGTCCTGTCTGTCCTGTCCTGTCCTGTCTTCTGTCCTGTCTGTCCTGTCCTGTCTGTCCCTGTCTCTTCTGCCCTGTCCTGTCCTGTCTGTCCCTGTTTCCTGTCTGTCCCTGTCCTGTCCTGTCTGTCCTGTCCTGTCCTGTCTGTCCCTGTCCTGTCTGTCCTGTCTGTCGTCTGTCCCTGTCCTGTCTGTCCCTGTCCTGCCCTGGTCTGTCCTGTCCCTGTCTGTCCCTGTCCTGTCTGCCCTGTCCTGTCCTGTCTGTCCCTGTCCTGTCTGTCCCCTGTCCTGTCCTGTCTGTCCTGTCCGTCCTGTCTGTCCTGTCTGTCCTGTCTGTCCTGTCTGTCCCGTCTGTCCCTGTCCTGTCCTGTCCTGTCCTGTTCTGTCTGTCCTGTCTGTCTGCCCTGTCCTCGTCCCGTCTGTCCTGTCCTGTCTGTCCCGTCGTCCTGTCTGTCTGCCCTGTCCTGTCCTGTCCTGTCCTGTCCTGTCCTTTCTGCCCCTGTCCTGTCTGCCCCTGTCCTGTCCTGTCTGTCCCTGTCCTGTCTGCCCCTGTCCTGTCCTGTCTGTCCCTGTTCTGTCTGTCCCTGTCCTGTCTGTCCCTGTCCTGTCTGTCCCTGTCCTGTCTGTCCCTGTCCCTGTCCTGCCTGTCCCTGTCCTGTCCCGTCCTTCTCTGTCCTGGTGAAGTGCCAGATCCCCGTGTTGATCCTTGATCCTCCTCCACTTCTTCTTCTCCTCCAGAGCCAAACAGCGCGGCGAGGAGCTAACGCTAACGCCGCGCTAACCCAAAGCGGTGATTAGCCGCCGCGCTCCTCTCAGCGACCGGTGAAATGATGACGCCGTGATTACCAGGTTACGACGGCTCCACAGAGAGATCGCGACCGATGTAATGCAGGCAAACCAATACCAAGTAATGCTGTGGCAAGTATCGCGATATTCAGCCGATACCAATATATTTGGTATTGAAATGCGTTGAAACTCAGACTATTTCTATATTTGCTCCAACCCATCGAAAAGTTCGGCGATCTATTGAGGTGGAAATGAGACCACGGCGCTTTCCCTGCCTCGAATCACAGAGCGTTTTATTCTCCGAGAAGCGGGAAGTGCGCCGTTAGCATGCTAACGTTTGTTAGCTTTACCCGGGTCGACAAAACGCTCTGAGAGTTTTGAAAAGCGCCTTTTACGTCACGGTGAACATTTAGGAAGCTCAGACGGCACGAGGGGAAGTGAGCGATACAGTCTGAATTCAACGCTCTGTTTTTCCCGTTTTAAGGAACATTTAAGTGGAGATCGACACAAAGATAAACACTGTTTTTCCAAAATGGATTCAAGTTTGATTTGAATTGAGAGGTTTTGAGTAGCTTTGCTTGAGAATTGCATTATGAATACATCAGTACTTTGGTGTTCATCTGAACGTATACGAAACAAAGAAACCTTTAAAATACCCGACTTTTTCTCTTTGGCTTCGGCGCCGTGTCAGGCCTTCGCGCTTTGATGCCCTTCGCTTGGCGTGTGAGCGGCGCGATCACGCTCAGACGGGCCGAGGGGGGCTTCCACGCCTCCTCTGCCACGTTTTGCCTCTGACGCGCCGCAGAAGGGTCCGAACTCAGTCAACGAGAACGAGACGAAGAGTCAAGAGAGGCTGTAATCTGGTGTTTGTTTTTCAGAGGCGACGTGCCATGAAAAAGCTACTTGAATGAGCTTTTACGGCGTTCCCTCGTCATGATGGTGGCATTTCGATTGATGTAGATGTTTGAATAATCCCGTTTTGTACTGCATTTGAAGCTGGGGGGCTCAGACATGTCACTATGAAGAGGAAGGGATCTGACTGAGCTGTTTAAGATCAATATTGTGGTTTACGATGATCAAAATGTAAAATAATGGGTCCAAAGTGACGTGACACACTCGTTGCTACTGCCATCTTGAGGATGAAAGCTGCATGCTCACGGTGGGCTGTGCCAACAGAAAGTCTCAAAACAAAGGATTCTTTCTCTTGTGTCACGTCCCCAAAGACCCCGTTTGTCCAGAACTGAGAAACTTCTGCCTCCTTCAAGTATGGACCCTCGTCATTTCCAGTTTTACGCTCTGTTTTCCGTGACGCTCCGACAGCGAGAGGAAACGGCACGTGTGACGTCTGCGTCATGTGACCGCGAAGAAGTCACGTGACTGAAACACATGGAGTTTAGATTTTACTAAATACTCAGAAAAGGCACAATATGTTTTCTTAACTACGAGATGTTGGGGATGTTTTGCCTGGAATGTTCCACAGTATGGCACTGGACATCTCCATGGAGACGCGCAGGTGATAAATACTTGCTCAAAGTCCATAAACTGTCCATAAACAAAGTTTAACTTCTGATGTAAAACGGCAAACTTTGAGGCTCAACTTTGATATTTATTTCTTTATTTCTTTATTTCTTACAGACGACAGAACATAAGAGGGGAGAACATGCAAACTCCCCACAGGAAGGGCCAGGACCTTCTCGCTGTGAGGCTGTGATCGTTGCAGGTGAGAAAATGAATGATTTGCAGGTGGATTCTTTCCTCAGCGGTCAAAGGTCAGACGTCTGCTCGGAGTTATCCTGAACTGACCCTGAAATGACCCAGAACGACCCGAGTGTGAGGAAAGAAAAGAAGGAAAGAGCGAGCGAGAGGATGAGGGAAAGGAGGGAAAGAGGAGAAGAGGAAGGAAGGAAGGAAGAGAGGGAGAGGATGGAGGGAGAGGAGGGAAAGAAGGAAGAGGAGGAAGGACAGGAAGGGAAGGGAGATGGGAGTGAGGGAGAGGAGAGAGGGAAAGAGGGAGAGGAGAGAGAGGGGGAGAGGGTAGGAAGAGAGAGAGAGATAGGAGAGAGAGGGAAGAGGGAGAGAGAGAGAGAGAGGGAGAGAGAGAGAGAGAGAGGGACGAAGAGAGGGCGAGGGAGGAGAGAGAGAGGAGAGGGGAGTAGAGGGGAGAGAGGAGAGAGGGGAGGAGAGAGAGGGAGAGGAGAGAAGAGGGAGGGAGAGAGGAGGAGGAGGGAGAGATAGAGAGGAGAAGAGGGGGAGTAGGGAGGAGGAGAGAGAGAGCGAGAAGCTGAGTGCGAGAGAGGGAGGGAGGAGGAGAGAGGAGGTCGGTGAGCAGCAGGTTGGGTAAAGGGAGTAGAGAGTGCGAGAGTTGGCGTGGGGCAATGAGGAGGCGAGAGGGGGGGTAGCGGTCAGGAGAGGAGCGATGAGAGTAGAGAAGGTGAATGCTGGGAGACGAGAGGCGTATGTGAGTAGCGAGAGGGAGAGAGGGAGTGATAGAGGGGGATGGAGGGTGGAGAGGCGGTGACAGTTGGGAGGTGGGAGGAGAGAAGTGGGAGCCGAAGAGGGAGACGAACGGGAGCGAGAGGGAGGAGAGGAGAGAGAGAGAGGGGAGGGGGAGAGAGAGAGAGGGAGAGAGAGAGAAGGAGGAGAGAGGAGAGAGGAGAGGGGGGATGAGAGAGAGGAAGAGGAGAGGAGGGAGAGGGAGAGGAGAGAGGGAGAAGAGAGAGGAGAGGAGAGAGAGAGGGAAGGGAGAGGAGAGGGACGAGAGAGGACGAGAAGAGAATTAAAAAGGACTGAAACTTTAAAACAAAAAAGTTTAAATAATGAATTTTATAAGTGGTGAACAAATGAACACGACTGGGTTCCAAAAGTTCCTAAAGTAAAACTCTTGTATATAAAATAGTATAGAAATAGTAAATACTTTCTCATTTACTGCAGTATTCTGTCTTACCTCAGCGTTAAAGGTGCAACTGTGGCACATTTTTCTCTGGTTTGCCATGCTTGACTGAATTTCTCTGCTTTCTTCGGAAGTTCGCGCTGTGCATTAATCGTAATCCTTGTTCAGCAACAACGGGGGGAAAGAGTTACAGGTCACGTGACATTAAGAACCAAGACTTCTTCTTTGTGGGTTTATGAGTTAGGGGGGACATATCAGCGGAAACACCTTTACACAAACTGAAGAGTCCGCTAATGGTTTCAGCCACTGCACTGTTCCCTGGTCCTTCTACTGCACCTAGTGTCTGTTGTGTGCGTGTACTCTCCTCCTCTCTCTCTCGCCTTTCTCTCTCCCCTCGTCTCTCTCTCTTCTGCACTGGTCTCTCTCTCTCCTCTCTCTCACTCCTCTCTCTCCTCTCCTCTCTCGCTCCCTCCCTCTTCTCCTCTCCTCCCTCTCTCTCCCTCTCTCCTCCTCCCTCTCCGTGTCTCTCTTCTCCTCCCGTCTCTTCTCTCCCTCCCCCCGCGGCTATCCTGTGGCCCCTCCTCTCCTTCCTCTACTCTCTCTCTCTCTGCCCTGTCCCTCTCTCCCCTCCGGTCGCGCTCTCCCCTCTCTCTTATTTCATTTTTCTCCACAGTTATGATGCGTTTTGAATGTCTATTAAGTAACATAAGTTTTCCAAAGTTAAAAGTAAAAGAAAGTTTTTTGCTAGTAATTTTGGCATGCAGCACAAAGTACAAGTAGTACAAGCCTTAATTTTGCAGAGTGGTATACGTTATTGTCAGTTTTAACAGTTATTGTCAGTTATTAGTGTGTTCAGTATTAGTTCATTTCAGACGACAGAAGAAATCCAAAACCCAAAGAAAAGCACGGTTGAGAAGACTGGGCACAGTTAGCAAACGGACGAATAAACCGGCAGGTGGAGTGGCTTTGTACTGCTTCTCGGCCTTTCCGTCACGGCCGCTGCCGCGCGCCCGAGTCCACACTGAAGCCACAACTGGACCCAGAACCTGAAACCCCGAGAGGCGGCCCTGGTCAGCGCGCGGTGTTTGCTCTGCTTTATTGTGTTTTTTTTTCTTTTTCCCTCGTCTCGCTGGCAAAGCGTCTAAACTTTTTTTCATCTGAGGCGGCGGCGGAACATATGTTTCGAGTTTCGGGGCGATTTCTGAGAGGGGGGGGGGGGGGGGTGGGTGTGGGGAGGGGATGGGTGGTGGGGAGGGCTGGGTGGTGGGGGGGAGAGCGAGGGAAACGGGGGAGAAAGAGCGACAGACCCATGTGGCTGTGTTTGATTAGAGCCAGAGAAGGAGCACGCAGGAGGTCCAGGACTGGGCTGGGAAAATGACCCACGTGACCAGGGACGGGAGATTTAAAGTGCCCCCTACAGGTCGGACCACTCATTGAACTAAAAAGCAGTTAAGATAAAAAAAAGTTTAAAAAGTAAAATTGTTATCACACATTTTTTACGCTTATAATTTCACTTCCTGTTTGTAATTGATGACATGTGTCCCTAGTGTGATGTCACTTCCTGTCATTTTCTACAGATTTTTCTACGTTTTCTCCACAAATACCTGCTCGATTGGCGTAAAAGTATAATTTATATGTACGACAGGTACAAATACAGTCAAAAGAACATCGTAAAAACCTGCCACTTTGAAAAAAACTTGTTTATAATGACAGGAAGTGACATCACACTAGGTACATGACTCATTCCAGTCAAAGTTTATGCAGAATTTACACAAAGTAACATCTTTTTTGACTCTCTAAACATGAATAAATCTGCTCTCATATTTTTTTATTTGTCAAATTAAAACAAATGTGATTAGATGAGTTTTGGCCCAGTGTTTGCTGGGTAATTTCCTAGTGTGATGTCATCAATTACAAACAGGAAGTGATATTGTAAACCTAAAAACTTTGCTATTCTGTGATAACATTTTGATCATTTTTAGCTAAATTCAAATGATATTTATCTTAACTGCGTTTTAGTTCAATGAGTCGTACGACCTGTAGGGGGCGCTTTAATAATTCAGCAATTTTAAGTCCCATACCCTAAAAGCAGCACTTGGGACGCCGTCTTCCTCCAGTTTTACATGATTTAATCCATTACGAGAGCGCGTTCGCCGCGTCACTTCAATCATGACTTTACAGTTCTTTTTATGCAGTCATTTCACAACTTTTTTTCCTTTTTAAATATATTCAATCAATTTAAAAACTGCAAACTTGACGATGAAATTGCTCTTCAAATTGTATTCAATCAGGTTCTTTAATGCCTCTCGTCACCCCGGTCTTTAAGGTGTAAAGTTTAATTTAATTCCATGTCTGAACAAGGATGAAGAGAGAACATTTAACATATATATAACAATTAAAAATAGATAAATACAGCTGCACAAACAACAAATGTGTTTTTAAATGATTTTATTACCGGAGTGTACAGAGCTTTTGTTTACAGTCATCAATTTAAATTCCTTAGAAAGCATTTTACATTTCTGTTTTTTGTTTTTTTTTACATAAGAAAAATTCTTGAAAAGTCCAAAATGCAGCGGAAATTGCGCAGTCCATGTTTACATCCTTGAACGAGTCCCGATTCAAATCCAACCCAAGTCTGCTGCAGAGGAGAGAACATGGCGACGAGCAGATCCAATTGTCAACTATATAGCGCCATCTAGTGGTGGAAGAGTGGAGGAAAACGAACCAAAAGCCTACATGAGAAGCAGCTACACGAGTCATGGGGGTCAAACAAAGACAAACGCACAGAATCTACAGAACAATACTTTTTCTTTCTGCGTCTTGAAGTTGTAAAAATTAAAATAAAAATCTACAATCCAATATTATTATTATCATATTTTTTTTTTTTTTTTACCATAACGTTTCACAATTACTCCATCGATATAACACGTATAGAAACACACAATAGGAACCAATGAGCACTGCAGAGGCCTCAAATCTGACGAAAAAGACACCGATCGTCATCTATTTTTAACTAATTCAATCATTTTTAAACGGATTGTTGAACGAGGAAAGTTATGACTTAAACTGACTGGTTTAGGTGGCCACGTTATTGACGGTCAGATTGAGCAAACCATCAATTCAACAGTCGACTAGTCAAACCATTATTTCTATTGTACGCCGAGATCTTTTTAATAGATTCTCAACCAAATAAAGATTGACAGAAGGCTTCTAGATAGAAACTATTTACAAGTCTATTATTGATTAAAAATAAAATAAAAATAATAATAATAATCAGAAATGATTTTAGGTTTTCTGACATTTTTATTTAAAATTGGGGCACCCGACTTTTAATTTTTAATTTTTATTTTTTTTGCAAATGAGTAAATCTGCTGCAGAAACAAATGCGTGTTATTAGCGATGTGTCGAAGGGTTTGTGCGAGCGTGGGACAACTATCGGTGTTGCGGTGTGACAATCTGGTGCCCCAGCTTTAAAAACGCTGCTGTCTTTTGTTGTAAAAGATCTATGTTCGTACGTGTTTTGGAGTCTGTGTAATCCAGATAACGATTACGACTATCAACATGCACCTGAAATCGTTCTTTACAGTCGACGGGGTCATGATGAGTCAGTTAATCGCTGCAGACCAGAGGAGAAGACGCGGAGAAGGTCAGACGGAGATTGTTTTTACGTGACATTTCCAGTTTTCTACGTTTCTGAACCACTTAAGACCAGTCAGTATAGTTTTGTTTTTTTTTAAACAGTTTGCTTTTCAACGTTAGCATTTATTTAGACGGCAACGGTGGTGGAGTGGCCCGTGTGTCCTTGGGCAAGACACTTCACCATCATTTCCTACTCCAGTCACTGTTGGTTTGCGAAAGGGACGTCATCTGACATAAAATAAACCTGCCAAATCACAGTGTGACTTACTTTAATTTATTTTTTTACAATAGGTTAAGCGTTATGAAAAGTTTTAAAATTAAAATTAAAGTAATACAAGTATATAGAAAAGTGTTCAGCCAGTGCACGTAAAAAAAACATTTAATTTATTGTCATTTAATTAATTGTTTAGAAATTTGAACTCTTTGCAGTGCTGTTTTTGCCTGTTTAAATAAAGGCAAAAATAACATGAATATTTCCGAACACGACACACAAACAAAAATTATTTATGAGTTTTGTTTCAAACTTAATTCCGTTTTGTCAATACCATCTGAGTTTACAGTACCGGTGACGAGAGATGCTCCGAAATGAAGAATTAATCATACTGAAAATGGCATTTGACGCGCCTTTTTTTTGTTTTTTTGCGACAAAAAACGAGAGAAAAAAAATTAAAAAATAAGAGCCGTCTTCATGGCGGAATAAACCCGTATCGGCGACTTCCCGTGAAGCCGAAGAATTGAGGAGTAGCCGTCTCTCAATCGTAAAATTATCGTCAAATCAACCAGCTTTTTCCTTTTCTTTCTTTTTTCAATAAAACGTATGCACCGCAGATTGAACAGCACATTTTGAACTAGAAATAAAAAATTAAAAACTAGAAAATACAAACAATAATGCAAAACAAGTTCCCGGCCTTAGAAAGATTCTTCATGTACAGAGGACCTCATTAGCCTCAGCCGTTAGCCTCAAGCCGTTAGCCTCAGCCGTAGCCTAGCCGTTAGCCTCAGCCGTTAGCCTCAGCCGTTAGCCTCAGCCGTTAGCCTCAGCCGTTAGCCTCAGCCGTTAGCCTTAGCCGTTAGCCTTAGCTGGTCTCGAGCTTGGCCATCTCCTGGACGTAGATGCCGATGCTCTCGCTGTCGAACAGGACAAAGTAAACGGTTTTGATGGTGGAAGACATCGTAGCCACAAAGTAACTGGAGATAGCCTTCAGGATGAGCTGCGCCGCCGTCTGCTTCGGGAAACCGTTCCTGGGAACAAAACACGAGGAATAATAAATCATCGTTAAAGCCACACGGTGGAATAATGGTGCCACAGCCCTGTTTTCCCACCCTCACCCACCTAGGTCTGTGCAAATCATTTCATTTGAACTGAGATTGAGACATTTCCAATCGTCAAAGATCATCTTGGGTCTACCACCAATCCCATCACGAAAAGTGTGTGGTTTGGAGTTCAGTCTTTATGTTCTGGAAATTAATATTGAAAATGATATTTATTTCTAAAACGAGAAACTAAAATGACAACTGAAAATATTATTTATACATAAAAAATGAAATTAATTTTGGGAACTAAATACATAGCCTACTAAAACACACTGAAATACTGGTGTTGTATTCAGGTTTTATTTTATTTTTTGTCGGTTTTTCTTCTGATGTATCAATGTTATTAAGTTCGGTTGAGTTTTTGTGTGCGAATGTGAGGTGGGGTATATTTTTGTTTGTTATGACTGTATTGTGTTAATTTTTGTAATATTTTATTGTCGTTAATTACAAAAAACAATAACATGGAAACAGAGCTGTGGGAACATGTACTTGGGCCTTAAAACGCCTGCAATGGACACAATAAATGGATACCTCTGGAACACACTTCTGGCTGTAGAGAAAAAAAGCCATCGCAAAAAAAAGGAAACCACAAACTGAACCACAGTTTGGACTGGGACAAGGACTGGACCAACTTTTTAATTGACATTCCAAACATTTTGAAAATCTAATTTGGACTTAATTGGAAAATGGACAAATTTACCAGATTTTGCACAAAATGGACTTTTTTCGGACTTTGTTAATAGTTTGCTTTCTCTCTATGTCTTGTTTTGTTTCTTGTTCGGTGTTTATTCTTCATATTTTTACCTTTCTAAATTGAAAACAAAACAAATGCTAAAAGAATCCATTTTGTTGAAATCATTCCGTATGAAACAATTTGTTGATTTGATTTGCACAGATTTCTAAATCAAGTTAAACAGTTTCAGACTTAAAGCCAAGTTTCTGGTTTTCTGATGGCAACAGCTTTGGGCTTATCCCAGTAACAACATTATGGACATCCATCAGAAAAGTGCTCAAAATGTCAAATGTAAACGTCTTGGTCGAGGTTCAAGTGTCGCACAAAACGTGAACGGACCAAAAAATGAACCACAAAAGAGCCGAAACATCACGCTCGTTTGGGAGATTGGGAGAAATTTTAACCATCTCCAGGCCAACAACTGCATTATTCCCACTTTCTCGATACATCTTCCACCTTTAGGTTCAAGTCTCGCGCGAAAAGCCAATGGCAGCGTCAGCCAAAACACCGTCGTTTTAAAGATGACACAATACCGCAACCTCGTTAATATCGTGTTCATAAAGTCCTCACCGTCCGCTGCCGATGGAAGGGAAGGCCACGGACTTGAGCTTCTTCTCGTCGGCCAGAGCCAAACAGTTCCTGACGGTTTTGTCCAGGAGCTCCTCGCACTTGTCCGAGCCCCATCCAGGACTGTGGCAGTGGATCACGTACTTGGCGGGGAGACCGAACCCGGAGGTCAGCAGCGCTACAGACGGAGAGAGAGAGAGAGAAGGGGACGAGTTCAGGGGTCCCGACAAGTGAGAGGAACAGGTTGCAATAAAGAAGGTGAAGTAGAACAGGGACGTCACGATTCTCAGGGAGATCGATAATCGTGATTGATCAGGTCACAATATAATCCTAAGAACCAAAACATAATCATCGTGACCATTTTAGAAGCAAAATTAAGCATTTTTGGATCAATCCATCGTCCATGAAATAGACTAAAATCTAAATTACTTTTTAATCTGGCCGTTTTTCGTCACATTTATTACACTTTATTTTGTTTTCCAGAAAGTACAAACTTGAGGAACAAATCACATGTCAGAACCACGGGAATGAAAATAAAATAAAAAGATTTCACGGCCTCAAAAATCGTGAATAATCGTTCAATCGTGAGGTTTTTTCCCCTCATAATAATCGGAACGTTAGAATTTTGTCATTTGTCAAGCGAGTGACGAATATTAAGAGAGAAATATTTGAGGTCCAAAATTGTACACTGAACTTCACAACTTATTTTAGACATCGACCCATATGACTTTTTTTAAATGGTCGATATCGATTGCTTAGAATCCAGAGAAATCGATGGCCGATAATTGATGTTTTTGGGTCATTTTAATTCACTTCAGACATGCACAGTTCAGACCTCCACAAACATGTCCTGAAAAGTTTACTCCATTATTCACAAAAAAGTAAACCTACATGTTTGTGTTGTCTTTTTATAAGTTTGTGTCACATTAACTTTACTTTATCATTCAGAAAGTTTGATTTCAAAAAGCTGGTCACAAACTAAAGCAATAGTGATCCATTTGTATTGTTTTTATCCTGGTTTTTGTCCTGGTCTAGTCCTGGTTTGGTCCCATCTTAGACCTGGTCTAAAGACTCTGAGGTGCATTAGCCCCGTTTTAGTCCAGGGTTTTGGCCTCGTTTGGTCAGGTGCATTTGCAGCAGTGGAATCTGTCTGATGTTTTAAATTGTAAGTTTTATTGAACAAAAGAAACAGTTTCTTGTGTCATTAAATGTTTATGCTCCTGGTCACTAGCTAGCTTACTGCATATCTCAAAGCTTATGCTAACTTTGCGTAAAATGTAGAACATAAAAGAAAAATCGAATTAAATTAAAAGTAAATACTGTCTGATTGCTTTATGTGACAATTATTTCAGTTTGTTTTAATTTGTTTTGTTTTTCCCCCCGATGTTTTAGGCCTTAACAGTAGAATTAGCGTTAGCACTGACACAAACATGTCGCTTTATAAACATTACAAGTGCATTTTGGTGAAGTAAAGTCTTTAACATGTTGAGAGAGACATCTGCTCTGCCAGATCTTAGAGTTTTTATTCACTTTAGACGGACTTAGAGAAAACCTCGGAGGCAAAATTAGACAGGAAGTGCTGACGCTACCGCTAACACTGACGCCAACACTGACGCCAACACTGACGCTACCGCTAACACTGACGCTAACACTGACGCCAACACTGACGCTACCGCTAACACTGACGCTAACACTGACGCTAACACTGACGCCAACACTGACGCAAACACTGACGCTACCGCTAACACTGACGCCAACGCTGACGCCTACGCTGACGCCTACGCTACCGCTAACACTGCCGCTAACACTGCCGCTAACACTGCCGCTAACACTGACGCTAACGCCTACGCTGACGCCAACGCCGACGCTACCGCTAACACTGACGCCAACGCTGACGCCAACACTGACGCTAACACTGACGCTAACGCCTACGCTGACACCAACGCTGACGCTACCGCTAACACTGACGCTAACACTGACGCTAACACTGACGCTAACACTGACGCTAACACTGACGCTAACACTGACGCTAACACTGAGCTAGCCACGTGTTCTTGTGGTGAGACCATTGCACTCAGAAATGTTAACTTTATTATTATTATTATTATTATTTTTAAGTCTTTCGGTTTAGTTGACAAATTGGCAGCGATTATAAAAGAAAGAACACAAAACATTGGTCAAAACCTGAGCGCACAAAAACACGTGAAGATTTTGGCCTCTTCCACATCGACATAATCACTAATGAAGAACATTCCAGCAACACTCGATGTCACTTTTGTACCGTCAGAAGTAGAACCTACACAGAGAAAGATCTGACAGACGTTCATTTGAAGGAAATCCCTCGAGTTCTACAAACTTTGACTAAAAGATTACGGCGGCGTGGGCTCAAAAATTACTTCTCCAAATCTCCCAAAAATGTCCAGGGAGAAACCGTGGATAAAGTATCTGCTTTTGGAGTTCAAACATGGGATTTATCCTCCATCAAACTAGAATCTGCAGCTTGAGGAATTCTGCCAAGGAGTTCAGAAAGCTGTGAAGTTTGAGATGGTCCGTTCGTTATCCAACGCAGAAGTGAGAGAAAAGACTTAAGACACTTTTATTTCCAGATGTTTTAGGGGGGAAAACAGATGTTGGAACAGAGGAGGTGCAAAGTGGTCATTAAGAGTGCTACACGTTATACTCTGCTGCAGTTTAAAGTTCCGTAATTAGTTTTAAACACATTGTGCATGATTTGAATTCTCTTCAGCCTTTAAACGTGCTCTTGAGTATCTTTGCTTTGGCATCTCAAATAAGCACACACTACTTTATCCCTGTCAGCACTCCATCTACTGGCAGTAGAGGGAACTACCACGGCGGAATAAACAAAAGCTAGCTTTCTCCGGACATGTGCGTTAAAGTGTACCGTTGTAATAAACACGATTCGACGGCAGAAATGCGCAGAACGAGTTTCAAAAACAGCTCAGGAGACGTCGGCGCCCACCATCGACTCAAAGTGTTTTGGACGGTCGGAGGGGAGGACTTACTAAACAGGATTCATCCATTTACATTCGAATCCCGTCCGAAGAGGCTGGAGATGCGGTGTACTCAAGTAAATAACAAGACTGCGGCGAACAAAGTAAAAAGCCACAGAATACATAATATAGGCCCTTTTTTAGAAACCATGGAGCCAGCACTTACCCCCGGCCACCTCCAGGGGGCCGTTTTTCTTCTTGAGCTCCAGCACTGCATCGGCGAACTCTTTGCCTCCTTTTTTCTCCAAAGCAGTTCCTACAAAAGTGAATTCACGTATAAATATTTTGAAATTCATTTGAAACATTTACAGCAAAACGACACCAAGCAAAAAGAGGCAAAAGAAAGACGTGCAGGAAATCAGGCCCAAATGTTACAATCAACACACATTTAGGAAGCGTCCCGCCCCCTGGTCCCGCCCCCCGGTCCCGTCTCCCCCGGTCCCGTCTCCCCCGGTCCGTCTACCCGCGTCCCGTCCCCGGTCCTGCCCCCGGTCCCGTTCCCCGCGTCCCGCCCCCCGGTCCCGTCCCCCGGTCCTGCGCCCCCGGTCCGTCTCCCCCGGTCCCGTCTCCCCGGTCCCGCCCCGGTCCCTTCCCCGGTCCCTTCCCCTGGTCCTTGGTCCGTCCCCCGGTCCCGCCCCTTGGTCCCGTCCCCTGGTCCCGTCCCTGGTCCGCCCCTGGTCCTTCCGTCCCGTCTCCTGGTCCCCCCCTGGTTCCTTCCGTCCCGTCCCTGGTCCGTCCCCCGGTCCCGCCCCTGGTTCCTTCCGTCCGTCCCTGGCTCCGTCCCCTGGTCCCGTCCCTGGTCCCGTCCCTGGTCCGCCCCCTGGTTCCTTCCGTCCCGTCCCTGGTCCCGTCCCTGGTTCCGTCCCTGGTCCCGTCCCCTGGTCCCGTCCCTGGTCCCGTCCCCTGGTTCCTTCCGTCCCGTCCCCTGTCCCGTCCCTGGCCCGCCCCTGGTTCCTTCCGTCCGCGTCCCTGGTCCGTCCCCTGGTCCGTCCCCTGGTCCTCCCTGGTCCCGCCCCTGGTTTTATGTCCTGTTTTTTTTTTATTCTGGTTTTCATTCTGGTCTAGTCCGAGTTTAGTAGTGCATGTGTCGTTTAGATCTGGTTTATGTCCAAATGTAGTCCTGACCTGGCTTAGTCAGAAGACCGTTTCTGAAATACTGAGGTCTTATTAAACCCATATTAGTCCAGGGTTAGACCATTTTTAGTCCAGGTTTAGCTCCGTTTGCAGCAATAGACTTTAAAACAGAATTTTACTTAACAAAACACAGTTTTCTTTATGAACGGAACGGACGCGATAAAGAACGGACGCAATTTGAGTCCGTATTTTTGGAGTGATTCACTTTCTCCAAATCTTAAGACTCTGGAGCCACAAGGCTTTGGACTATGGTTCTGTTTGGTCCAAGACTAGTCCTGGTTTAGTTTAGTGGTGGTTTACGTTTAGGCCAATTTAGTCCTCGTTTAAGTCCCCGGTCGGTTCAGTCCCCGGTCGGCTTCAGTCCCGGTCGGTTTCAGTCCATGGTCGGTTCAGTCCTGGTCGGTCAGTCCCTGGTCGGTTTAGTCCCAGGTCGGTTTAGTCCCTGGTCGGTTCAGTCCTGGTCGTTCAGTCCGTCGGTTCAGTTCCCTGGTCGGTTCAGTCCCTGGTCGGTTCAGTCCTTGGTTCAGTCCCAGGTCGGTTCAGTCCCAGGTTGGTTTAGTCCCAGGTTGGTTTAGGTCCCAGGTTGGTTCAGTCAGGTTGGTTTCAGTCCAGGTGGTTAGTCCGGTGGTTCAGTCCCAGGTTGGTTCAGTCCAGGTTGGTTCAGTCCCAGGTTGTTTCATCCCTGGTGGGTTCAGTCCCGGTCGGTTAAGTCCAGGTTGGTTCAGTCCCTGGTGGTCAGTCCCAGGTGGTTCAGTCCAGGTTGGTTCAGTCCCAGGTTGTTCAGTCCCAGGTTGTTTAGTCCTGGTTATGGTATTTGATAAACTCTGGTTTAGTCCCATTTTAGCCTGCAAGTATAGACTGGTTTAGTCAAGTTAAAACATTTAAATAATATCAAACTTACCCCACATCCACAGATTTATAGATTAGTTTCAGAAATGCCAAATGTAAAGGATTATAAATAATGATTTTTATTAGATTTATTCCAGAATTGTTCAAGTCTCAGCCCAAATCTGAACCAACGAGCGGAGGATCATAAACGTCTTGTGCCTACGTTTGTGTGTGTCCAAGTTGTAAAGGAAATCTGCAGTTTGTTACGGTGAAATGACACGATCGCCGCTATAAGAGGCGGGTCTTATCGCCATGAAGAGGCGGGTCTTATCACAGTGAAGAGGCGGGGCTTATCACAGTGAAGAGGCGGGTCTTATCGGCTATGAAGAGGCGGGGCTTATTGCTATGAAGAGGCGGGGCTTATCGCTATGAAGAGGCGGGGCTTATCGCTATGAAGAGGCGGGGCTTATCGCTATGAAGAGGCGGGGCATATCGCTATGTAGAGGCGGGAGTTGGGCGCAGCCCTCTGGCACAGTCGAACAGAATAAAGTCTAAAGAATAAAGTCTAAAGAATAAAAGAATAAAGTCTAAAGAATAAAGTCTAAAGAATAAAAGAATAAAGTCGAAAGAATAAAAGAATAAAGTCTAAAGAATAAAAGAATAAAGTCTAAAGAATAAAAGAATAAAGTCGAAAGAATAAAAGAATAAAGTCTAAAGAATAAAAGAATAAAGTCGAAAGAATAAAAGAATAAAGTCTAAAGAATAAAAGAATAAAGTCTAAAGAATAAATAAAGAACAAAAGAATAAAGTCTAAAGAATAATGTCTAAAGAATAAAGTCTAAAGAATGGAGCTAATATAACAACATGGATACCAACCGCCATAAAACACCGCCAAAGAAGAAGAAGCTATGAACAGGCGGAGCTCCTCACTATGAATAGGCGGAGCTCCTCACTATGAATAGGCGGAGCTCCTCACTATGAATAGGCGGAGCTCATCGCTATGAAGAGGTTCAGTTCTGCCCGTTGTTTCAGATCAATATTGTGTTTTACAATGATGTAAAATGATGTATTATGAATACGTGTTTTTTGGTTGGTTCTCCGTCTGGTGTCGTTCAAAGCCGAGCGGAGCGAACAATCTGGGACATGGATGTCGATTAGTGCTTGCGCTCGCTCGTCTCGCTGCATCTCCTGGTCGTTTACCTACTTCTCCCCCCGTGTACAGGGAGGAGTTTGTGGGGTGCACCACCGCGTCACTGTCCACACAGGAAATGTCCGCTTTCACAACTTGTAACTATGACGACAACAACACGGAGGACACATGAAGGACAACGTGAAGTACAGCATCTGACACTGGAAATGTTCAGGAGGAGGAGGAGCACAAAACAAAAGGATGTAAAACTGGCTGATGCGACGCGATCGTCAGTTCAGACGCGTTTTAACGGAATAACCAGAATTGAGCGGGAAAACCAACATACAAAAATACATAAAGTCAATCAAAACAAGCCACATCTTTTGACATTCCAGCCAGTTTAACTCGTTTGTTTTTGCAGAGAAGTGACAAAAAGGGTTTAGCAGGACTTTGGCACAATTACACAGGCGCCGCATTAACACCAAACCAACAAATGAATGCAATAAGAAGCATAAAGTCAAAATATTTGGCTTTAATTTAGAGAATTCTTGAGCATTTTGTTTCCCCCCGTCAAATTGTGCCGTGCCGATTTTAAACCCTCCTTTCTTTTTTTGGTACAAATGATACGACAAATATCAAAGTTCAAAATCCAGAGCAACAATCTTTCAGTGGGGTTTTGTTTGTTTACGATCAGCTTATTTGTGACGTGCAAGTGTACCCCGAAAACCAGATGCTCGCCGATACTGAAAGAATATCAGTTTTAAAATGAGCTTTATCAGAACTAGTAAATGACCTCACAGTAACATAAAACAGGGCTGCACTATATTTATACAATATTTATATGAATATTGACTAATAAAACAATTGATAATCTCCAGAAATTAAATATATTACAATAATTTATCCGACTGAAATGTACTAAAATGTACAAGAAACAAAGAAAAAGATCTGATTTGTTTTATTTTAGTCAATGTTAATTATTTTGACTTTTTTTTTTTTGCATGTTTTTTATGTTTATGATTTTTTTTTCATGTTTTTTATGTTTATGATTTTTTTTCATGTTTTTTATGTTTTTATGATTTTTTATCATGTTTTTATGTTTATGATTTTTTTTCATGTTTTTTATGTTTATGATTTTTTTTTCATGTTTTTTTATGTTTTATGATTTTTTTCATGTTTTTTATGTTTATGGATTTTTTTTCATGTTTTTATGTTTATGATTGTTTTTCATGTTTTTTATGTTTATGATTGTTTTTCATGTTTTGTATGTAAATGAATAGACTTGTTCATTTACAAGTCTATGAAAATATTGCAATCGAATATTGCCTCTTTTTCCTCTTTTCCCCCTGCAGTTTTAAAAGAAAGCACTATTATTTTGCGTGGAAAAAGAACATATTTAACCATCATTGCGGTATTGAAATTGGTATCGAGTATCGAGGTTGTCGTGGTTACAAGAGTAGCACTTTTCACGCTGGTTACACACGTTTTTGTCAATTGAAAAGATTGTAATCACACATTTCACATTAAAAAAGGTGACGTTGCACTGGACTGAACTCGGACCTGAAGGGCTTGTGGAGAATCCTCGAGTGTCTGAAAGGTCCGTTTGAATTCAAAATCATGTGCAAATTCTCTTGATCTCGAGGGCAGACTTCAAGACTTTTCCCCCCCGTGGTGATTGGCTGAACACGTGAAGGGCATTTTAACGGAGTCGAATTTGACAGTTTGACAGTTCTTTGATACAACCGTAATTTTTTTATTAATAAATAAATAATAATATAATAATAATAATAATAATAATAATAATAATAATAAATAAATATAATAATAATAATAATTAAAAATAACAATAATAATTAAAATAAATAAATATAATAATAATAATAATAATAATAATAATAATAATAATAATAATTTAAAAAAAATAATAATAAATAATACTACAGATTAGTTATTTTCTCTATTTAGCAAGTATTTTTTCCAAGTTTCACCCCCAATTTCTCTAGGGTTTCTAAGGGTTTGTTCACACTTGTACACATCAAGGGTTACGGATCAAAACTGGGACTCAATCTGGACTAGATCAGGAACAAACCCTAAGACTAGGACTAAAACTAGGGCTGAAACCGGGACTAAAACTAGGCACATCAAGTTTATCCTGCTAATCGCTAATCGTGATTATTTCTGTCACAATATAATCAAAAGAAGAAGAATTGTGACAAATTTAGAAGACAAAATGAAGTCATTTACAGTCACTCTTTTGCTTTTTATCATCAGGCTTTTTATGTGACATTTACTTTCCTTTGTCGTTCATAAAGTTGCTCACAAACTACAGGACGGAAACAACAATACGCTCCTTAAAACACTGTCGCCACATTTGAGCTCAAAGCTACATATTATACTGTCATTCAATCACATTTGTTTTGTTGTCCGTGTTTTCCCGCTATGAGGTCAAACGTGTTCAAATCAGAAGCAGAATGAGCGCCTCGAGCGAAAACGGCATCTCCAGGTCCAGTTGTGATTGTACTGACGTTTCAGATGTTATTGCTGTTGCTATGACACTCGAGGATTCGCCTCAAACCCTTTCGGCTCGCGCGTGTCGATTCTCACCCAGGTCGTCCTTGAGTTCGAGCTCGGCGTTGGTGGGGTTAATGACGCCCTCCACATCGAAGCCAGCCAGGTTACTGACCTCACTGTGGATGAGGTTCAGCTGCAGTGCAAAGCGGCACCAGCAGGGGGAGCGCCAGCAGGGGGAGGAGACATGCGGCGGGGGACAAAAGCAAACAGAAGACAGAGGAGAGCAGGGGCCGAATTAAAACACAATCACACCAAAGCCCAAAGGACACCAGGACTTAAGAACAAGAATATGCGACTGATTCATGAACCAGAATATTGATTTAAAAGAAGAATATTTCATTTAAAAGAAGAATATTTGATTTAAAGATGAATTTTTGATTTAAAGAGCGTTTGACTAATTTTAAAAACAATAACATTTGGTTGATTTTAGGTCAATTTGGCTGATTTTAAGCGCTGATTTCAACAACATTTGACTGTTTAAGTACATTTGAGTTTGAAATGTGCAGTGCAAATGAAAACCTTTTGAAGAACTAATCATTTATACTTTTTTTCATCCTGGTGTCATGTGATAATGTTTTAGTGGTTTAAGTGCAGCAGCTTTAACAAAAATAAAAAGTGTGCCGTGACTCAGAAAAGGTCAAAAAGCACATCTGCAGTGTAATTAAAACAATCATAAGACTATCAACTTTAACCACTTACTGTATTTATAGAAGTCACTTTTAAAACATGTGAAAGTCCAGGTATCTTTTTGGCTTAATCAAACTAAGCAGAAGCCCATTAGTACAGCTTTGATTATTGACAATTAAACAAGATTACATTTACATTAGATCACAGAGAAAGTACCAGAATGTGAAGTGTTCATTTCAGGAAACAGAAAAAGAGCTCAGAGCTCAGGGAACAGAAATGATGAATAAACGACAGTGTTTACAATAGTTTTGCGGCCTGGTCCTGATATAAACCATCCATCACATTCATTTTAATGAGGCTGCAAAATTTAAAAAAACAAATGTGCAATACATGTTGAGGTAAAAGCGCTACATGTTTAGGTAAATGCGCGCTAAGTAAATGAGCGCTACATGTTTAGGTAAATGACGCTAAGTAAATGAGCGCTACACGTTTAGGTAATGAGCGCTACACGTAGTAAATGCGCTAAGTAAATGAGCGCTACAGTAACGTTTAGGTAAATGAGCGCTACATGTTTAGGTAAATGCGCTAAGTAAATGAGCGCTACATGTTTAGGTAAATGAGCGCTAAGTAAATGAGCGCTACACGTTTTAGAGAGCGCTACATGTTTAGGTAAATGCGCGCTAAGTAAATGAGCGCTACATGTTTAGGTAAATGAGCGCTAAGTAAATGAGCGCTAACGTTTAGGTAAATGAGCGCTACACGTTTAGGTAAATGAGTGCTAAGTAAATGAGCGCTACACGTTTAGGTAAAAGAGCGCTACACGTTTAGGTAAATGCGCCAGTTTAGGTAAATGCGCTGCTACACACGTTAGGCTAAAAGCGCGCTACATGTTTTAGGTAAATTGCGCGCTAAGTAATGAGCGCGTACAATGTTTAGGTAAATGAGCGGCGCTAAGTTTAAATGAGCGCTACACGTTTAGGTAAATGAGCGCTACACGTTTAGGTAAATGACGCTACACGTTTAGGTAAATGAGCGCTACAAGTTTAGGTAAATGAGCATACACGTTTAGGTAAATGCGCGCTACACGTTTAGGTAAAAGCGCGCTACACGTTTAGGTAAATGAGCGCTACACGTTAGATAAATGAGGCGCTACACGTTTAGATAAATGAGCGCTACACGTTAGATAAATGAGCGCTACACGTTTAGATAAATGAGCACTACATGTTTAGGTAAATGAGCGCTACACGTTTAGGTAAATGAGACGCTACACACACGTTTAGGTAAATGAACGCTAACACGTTTAAGGTAAATGAACAGACAGTAAAAATCAAGTTCAGCGTCTTTCATGTAATTGTGGTGCTTTTACTGATAGATAAATCTAGCAATTATTGTTTAAACTAACAGATTAGTTGTTTAGATCGCAAAAGGCCTGTGAATTTAGCTATTTTTACACAATTTGACCCGACGAAATTTAAGTGATAATCCTAAAAAATAAAAGCAATATTTTTTTCATTATAACAATAAAATATACACGTTTTCTGTGTCGTTTTTGATGCAATTCTTTTGAGTAAAACCCACGTCTCTCAGAGTCCAAATAACAATTACATTTTTAGGGGCTTAAAGCAGCAGGAGGCGTGGCCAAAGCAGGAAGTCAAAAGCAGCTTTAGTGGAAGTAAATTTTATTTTTTCCTCAAAAACAATTCCCACTTCACTTTTAAGCGAGGAATACAACTTTGAAGAAAAAATACCATCGTAGATCATTTTCAAAGTGTGGCAGTGGTGTAAGTTGGCAAAGCGTTTGACCATGAACAGGAGAGTGGCGGGTTCAATTCCCTCTCAAACAAACGCCATTGTAACGTCTGTTGAAATGCACAAACTGTCGATGTTACAGGCAAGTATAGGCGTTGTAACCATAGAATACGCCTGAAAGTATTTAGGCAAAGTAGAGAATCATTACGGTTCGCTGCACCTTTTCCAGCGCATTGTTTAATACTCTGTACTATTTTCATTAGTATTAGCGAAGCCCAAATAACGAGGTGCATCAGAATACGTTGATTTGTCTTATACAAAACAGAAACCGCACCGACGACGTTTAGTTTGAATCCAGATTGAGGCTGCAGGAGGAAAAAGATTGCTTTGCCAATTCAATGTATTTAGGTTTTATATGGAAGAAATATTATAGCGTTGACATATAATCCGTCAAGTACGATGAACGCAATGTAGGTTATCGTTATAGACCCTTTTCACGGTCGGCCCGAGCAGCTCGTGCCGTTCATTCTCTGTGGGAATTAACTTGTCTTGATCAAATAAATCAAAACTTTTAAGGCTAGCATGCGTTAACTTAAATATAAAACACACAAACTTGATAAAAAGCACATAAAATACAAAGTGGAGTGTTTTTGTGCACTTTTTCTAACAGCTTAGTTCAGTTTGTGGAGTTATTTGAACATTATTGATCAAATGTATTGTATGTTAGCATTAGCTTAGCGACAAAAGCACCTACTTTGATAAACACACAAATGTCTCCAGGTGAAGTATTTATACACGAGACGTAAATGTCTGAACATGTGACTGTGATTATCCATCTGGAACTCGCTCTCCACTTTGTCTTCATTAATTATTGATTTATTTTAGCGTGACGCGGCTAATTCCCCATAAGGAACGAGCGGAGCAGGAAGTGGAGCTGTGCAGTTTTAAGGCGACAGGAACTAGCCGCTCGGTTTCCCCGAAAAAGGGCCAATTTGTGTCGGGAAATGTGACGTATGCAGTGCTTTCTGTACGCGGTGGATTTTAGCCACGGTGATCTGTTCTCATTTAGTTATAAAATAAATAAAACCTCCTTTTTTAAACTCTTTGGCTCCACATGTATCGCTCTTCGCACTTACCTAATGCATTCTTAGCCTTCAAAAGCGAGTTTAGTCGTCCCGGGTAAAGCTAACAAGCATTAGCATGCTAACGGCGCACTTCCTGCTTCTCGGAGAATAAAACGCTCTAAAAATAAATGCAGAGAAAGTGCTGTGGACTCATTTTCACCTAAATACATGATTTTACAATAAATCTTCACTGGGGCAAAACTGATTTTACTTTATAAACATCTACAGCGCTTTTAATCAAAACTATAACCGCAATGTTTGATTGAAAAATAAGTATTATTTTGTGTTGAGAATGGAAGGCTATTGTGTTAAACCTTGAACAAAAGGAAGAGCATTTTTAATTATTAATGTTGTATCGAAGTCTATATTGAGCATCGAGTATATTCCTTAGTATCATCATTAATTATCAAAAGAGTTTGACATTTCCTACTTTGCCTAAAAACACCAGGCATTCTGTGCAGTGCCTACGTTTCCTGTAACATGCAACTGGAAGGGCATCTGGCTTAAAAAAAAAAGTGCCAAAACCGCCACCATTTTGAATTGGTAGGTTTTTTAAAAAAAGTGCACTGTGTAACTTTTCTGGTATTTCACCGGCTCGCCTCTGTGGAGAAGTTATTGCTTTGCCTTGAATGTTCCACAGTGTGGCATTAAATGTACACCTCCGTCCATGGAGACAAGAATGTGACGCCACCAGGCCAGGTTACAGGTCAGGTCTGTGGAGAGGCGAGGCCGCTTCACAGTAACAGGTTTTTCAAGGTATTTTGAGCAATAAAAACACATGTCGTTGAATAAATACACGATAAATCCAAAGATAAACAAGTCAGGCTAAACAATAACATCTCCATGGAGACAAGAGCCTCTCCATGTTGAAGGTTCACTATGTAACTTTTCTTCTTGGGGTGGTCAGTAACTAAGTACCTGTTGTTTCTGTACTTTCTAAAAACACGTCTTTGCACTTTTGTGGAACTTTTTGTTACTTTTGCTTTGGTGATTGTGAAGATAAATATAGGCTCAATTAATTCCCTTTTCCAATGCACACATTCTAACTCAAAACTGTATGTCTTTATCTCCCTCTTTTTAGTTCACATATACGATAATAATAATAGTATAATAATCAAGTAAAGCAGCAATAATACTTTTATAACAATGTCAGAGTTTCCTAGATTAATTGTGAAGATTAAGCAGTTCATTGTGGATGTGTGTCTATTATAAAAATACTATATAAAAGAAAAAATGAATCTATAATAAGTCTTTCTAATCTAATCTTTTACATCATTTATTCTTGTTTTACTGGTTCAAACTAGGGCTGCTCAATTATGGCAAAAAATCTAATCACAATTTTTTGAACAATTACTTTGATACTGTCCTAATTAACCTGCAGAGAAAAAGTGTATAATGTGTATTATGTGTTCATTAGTAATGTTTGTGACACTTAAAGTAAAGTTGGACACTTCTTTGGTGAAAGTGCCAGGAGAACTCTTTAAATCAACTCAAAACTGCATTTATGGCATGTTTTCCTGTCGTTTTAGGTCTTGACAATTTGAATTATTGGTTAAAGAAATAAACCGAACCTTTCATGAACTGGCTCCCGGAATTTAAATCCGCGGTTATACATTTGATTAACCCAATTCAGGATCAGCAAAGTTATCACTCGCATAAAAGTGTCATTTCCACAGTGAATACTTCAGTACTTTAACTTAAGTACTTGGACCACCTCTGTTATAATGAAACTGAGAAGACTTTCAGTGTGATCCTTGTCACTTCTTGCATCAGTCTTGAGTCATTCACTGCTGCTTCCGAATCCATCCTTTTCTGACATTTTTTTCTTCTTCTTCTTCTTCTTCTTCTTTTTCCGCCCCATCAAATCGTTAATCTCGTATCTTTCCGAGCTCGAGACTTCAGATTTGCCTTTGGCCACGGGCAAATTTACTTCCACTTTTCGGCCACGTGTAAAAGCCGCGCGTCAAAGCACAAGTGACCGAAGCTCATTTCTACACATTCACAAGTGGGATAAAAGTAGTGCGCTGCGGTGGGACGCAACAATACTGGCAAAAAGCCCCCACGACATTGCATTATCGACGTTCACGCGCGCCGCTGTATTTAGGGATGGGCGATATATCGGTCGCGGGATATTGGACGATACAAACGGCTGATAATTGGCACCGATATGTATTCATTTTGTACAGACTAGTGAGTAGAAATTGGACCGCAAGAGCGATGTGGCAAAAAATGTGGCCGCAAGCGCAAACAATTACGCAACAATTTATTCTACATTTTATTCATTTATTTATTCATTAATTTAAATAAGTGAAAAGGTCAAATGTGAACTTTACTTCAACTGAAAATAGATTTGTGGGCCTTGCTACGGATCTTTAAATCTAAATATCGGTAAATCAACAGCAGCAAGACAAATATCGGATATCGGTATCGGCAAAATAATAATAATAATAATAATAATAATACTACTACAAACCCTCCGTATCGGCCCATCCCCAACTGTATTTTACACGGGTATAGATTATCTTTACGGCTGCACACCATGTAACTTTTCTGCCCGTCTCCATGGAGGTGTTGTCGCGTTGCCTGGAATGTTCCGCAGTGCGCCATTGAACGTCTCACCCCTCGCATTTATTCGGTTTCAGGCGTTCCGTTTTTTTAGAGAAGCGGGCGACATGTTGGTTTCCGGTGTCGGCCGATATTTGGTGCCCGCGCGTCATTCCCAGTTTGTTCCTCAGCTTCCTTTCTTTTTTTTTTTTTTTTTTTTTACAAAAGTTTAAGGTTCTTTCGTGATTTAAAGTAAAATGTTTTAAGTTTTCGCTCCAGTACAGATATGTGTCTTTAAATGAATGCACTATTTGGGTGAAAATGAGTCCACAGCGCTTTCTCTGCATCGAATTACAGAGCGTTTCATTCTCCGAGAAGCAGGAAGTGCGGCGTTAGCATGCTAGTTGTTTTGTTAGCTTTACCGTCGCGGCAAACTATTTTGGACGCTGGGAACGCATAAGGAAAGAGAGTTTTAAATGACCTGTTTTTTCACGTTTTTAGTTCAGTCAAAATCAGGTACAGCGCCTTTAACTTAAGATTGATCCGTGGGCCTTGCTATTGATTTTAAAATCGAAATAGCCGTATCGATAAATAGCGGTTATTGTTCCACAGCAGGAGGACCGATAACAACACTTGCAATGAAGTACTACGAACACGATTGGTGCCAGGAAAGTTACATAGTGCACCTGTAATTATAATGTGATTACTCTATAATCATCTACACAAGATGAAAGCCATGTTCAAATTCTCTTTCCTCATTTCCTGTGCAAGTCCCGCCCACTGAGGAGGTCATTTATCTACTGGTTTTCTCCTCTCTGTGGACGATTGACCGCCAAGGAGTCGAGGAAAGAGAATCAGTACACAGCCGTGGTTGTGTGCGAGGTTGTTGATGGTTTTTTTTTGGGTGGGGTGTGTGGGGGGGGTGTGGTCTGACCTTTTGACCCAGGAAGAGGCTCTTGGTGGACAGGACGGTGAAGCTGTCCCGATGGCGCCCTCTGTGGTGCTGTCCGCCGAGGCCGCCTTGCTCACTTCTCCCGTCTGCTTCTGCAAGACAAAAATCATGGAAGTTTGTCGTCCGCAAAGAGGCGCGCGAATGGTTCGAATCGAGCTTCGAATCGAGCTTCGAATCGAGCTTCGAATCGAGCTTCGAATCGAGCTCGATCGACTTCGAATCGAGTCGAATCGAGCTTCGAATCGACTTCGATGACTCGAATCGACTTCGAATCGAGCTTCGAATCGAGCTTCGAATCGAGCAGTTCATGAGTCGTCGGTGAAAGAGTTCCGATTTTGGGGCGGAGAACGTTAAACTTCAGCTGAAACGACACATTCATTTCAAAAAAAGTCTCCCTCGTCTACGTTCAAGAACTTTCTATTCGTAAAGCAATATTTCTTTCTCACATTTACTCAACTTCAGGTATTTTCATTGCTCAAGTCAGCTCGCTTCATCTGTCTCCATGGAGATTGATACGTTTAATGCCATGCTGTGGGGCATTCCAGGCATGGCAATAAACCTCTCCACGGCGACAGGCCTCCAGAAACGTTACGCGGTGCACTTTGGTCGAAGTACCTTGGGCCGCCCGAGCTTCTTGCCGCTCAGTTTCCTGGTCGCCGGCTTCTTCTTGGGCTTCTTCTCGGGGGCGGGCGACACCGGTGCCTCCAGTTTGCCCTTGGCTCCTCTCTTTTTGGCCAGAAGCTCCGGGTGGATGTTGGGCAGGACTCCTCCAGCGGCGATGGTCACGCCTTTGAGGAGCTGGAAACAGAACACAACGCGCAGTTTCAGTTTCTAAACATTGTTACTCAAGAGCGAGGTTAAAGGCCAATTACAATCCAAATAATGCACTTGGATGAGTCAGACCTGGTTGAGTTCCTCGTCGTTGGCGATGGCCAGGAGGATGTGGCGAGGCGTGACGCGGCCTTTCTTATTGTCCCGGGCCGCGTTTCCCGCCAGCTCCAGGATCTCAGCTGAAGCAAAGTCAAAAATAGCATTGTAAAAACTATTGCTATGTAGCCCTGCCCTCCTACAGGGTCCACATAAACCCCGAGCGGTGGTCTCTCTCACCGGTGAGGTACTCCAGCACCGCGGCCAGGTACACGGGCGCTCCCACCCCGATGCGGTACTTGGGGAGGCCCCTCTTGATGTAGCGCAGCATTCTCCCCACAGGAAATATGACGCCTGCTTTGGTGGAACGCGACGTTTTGGTCGTCTTCTTCTTTCCGCCTCGACTCGACATGGCGCCGGTCTGCAACCAACTCAGGACCTGCAGGCGCACAAACGGACCTCAGATCACACGGTACGGTAACGATAGCAACCGTTTACAATAGTACGTTACTACGGTAGACTGCTGTTACTACGGTGACTGCTGTTACTACGGTAGACTGCTGTACTACGGTAGACGCTGTACTACGACTGCTGTTACTACGGTAGACTGCTGTTACTACGGTGACTGCTGTTACTACGGTGACTGCTGTAGACTGTTGATACTACGGTACTGCTGTTACTGCTGTTACTACGGTAGACTGCTGATACTACGGTAGACTGCTGATACTACGGTAGACTGCTGATACTACGGTACTGCTGTTACTATACGGTGACTGGATTACTACGGTGACTGCTGATACTACGGTGAACTGCTGATACTACGGTAGACTGCTGATACTAGAGCTGCTGATACTAGTAGACGCTGATACTACGGTAGACTGCGTTATACGGTACTGCGTTACGGTAGACTGCTGTTACTACGGTGACTGGTTGATACTACGGTAGACTGCTGTACTACGGTAGACTGCTGTTACACTGGTAGCTGCTGTGATACTACGGTAGAACTACGGTTGATACTACGGTAGACTGTTGATACTACGGTAGACTGCTGTTACTACGGTGACTTGAGACGGTAGAAACTGCTGTTACTACGGAGACTGTTGAACTTACGATGCTGTTAACTGGACTAGGTAGACTGGACTACGGTAGATACCACGAGCTGAGATGGTAGACGGCTGCTGTTAAGAGACACTCCGGGCTGCGCGGATCAGTTGCTGCGGAACTGCTGCGCGGACTGCGCGGTGCTGGTTTCAGGTGTGTAGCCGTCACTGCTCTGGGGGTCCGGCAGAGCACCACTTGAGGCCGGACAGATAACTGGACAGATGGACCCCACGAGGAGATGCGAAGATGGGTTCAGGAACTTTATTGACCTAAACGGTACAGGCAGATTTCAAACTGATTCTCTGATCATCTCGGACAACAATGAAGCGGGCTCTAACCGCTGCTGATCGACCGCCATCTTCAAAGCACACGCAATGTCATAAAGCAATGATGTCACAAGGTGTCAGGTGACATCATAAAGCACGGTTATCATGGCAAGGCGGGAGCACCCCCTACTGGATGCTCCGCAAACTACAAACTCATGGGAACAGAAATGACGGGGCTTTTGTACAAACTACTGTAGACCGTTATACTGGCTACTGTTACTACGGACTGCTATACTGCTGTTACTACTGTTACTAATGACTGACTACGGTAGACGTTTACTCGAGACTTTTTTATTGGGTACTACACCAATACTTTTACAACATTTAGCATGTGATACTTCTAGTTGCGTCTTGCTGTTTGCCAATTATCTCCAACATTATTAAGTTGTGTGTTTTCTGCAGTAAATGTCTCCTGTCAATCAAACACGGACCGCTGAGCTCTAATATTGACATAAGCTAACGGTTGCGCAATATATTGATTCATTAAAAACAGAGGATAATAAACGACTGCATGGCGCTGACACAAAGATGTACAAACAAAGCTGAATACTCAACACTTTTGTCATGATTTAGGATGTATAATTTGTTTTAAAATCTACTTATTTGACTCTACTCTACGACACAAAAATAACAAAACATTCCCCACAAGTGCAACGCACGCGAGAAATACTGAACCCCCCAAAATACTGTTTGAGCCGTTGTTTATAGTCAATAACTCAAGTGTTTGTTTGTCCTACAGGTTAAAAGACGTAAGAAAAAGTTGTTGTTGAAACTTGAAAAGGAACAACGTATTCATAAGTGGTGGATCGCAGCGTTGTTGTCGTCGTGTGTCCGTACTTTACTTAAAAGTTCAGCACGTTCGCGGTGTAAAAGGTTTTGAGTTCAAGTCCCAGCTTTGGGCAAACATTAAAAAAAAACATACACATGGAATTCGCTGGGGAAAATGAAGGGAATTGAACCGGAACTGCTGCCGTAGACCAAAGCAGCACTGGGAACGCTGTGACGTCACCGGCATAAACGCCATTCACGCAACGATTTTGAGCGGCAATTTTTTTTTCCAATTTTGGCGAGTAAATTACATTCTCTCCGGTAAAAAAACATGACAAAGAGCATTTTAAAAAAACACCTGTAAGTGAAGAAATGCAAAAGGTAGATTATACGTTTTAAATGCCGCACTGTGGAACATTCCGGGCGGAGAAATGTTCAGTGGCTTATCGTTTTAAACATCACAACATGAACGCCTGATGATGCTAATAGGCCTATAATAAAAGTCAAGCAATCGCAATATGCAAATTAGATCAATTAGACAAGTTAAGCACAAAACGACTATTATAGAGTTCACATTGTGTTGTTATTGACCATTTGCAGAATAAAGATCTAGTTTTCATTGTAGTCGAGCCGATTAATGTATTCATTTAACCCCCCATGACGGGGGGCTGCCAAAAGACCCGCACACTTTTCCAAACACAACATCGCGTAAAAAACCGTGAAAACCGAGAAACGATTACGACAAAACAATCCAATTAGCGGCGCGTGGCTGAGAATCAATTAGCGCCACAATGGACCGGGCTCTTCCACCTTCTCCATAGCAACAGCACATTTTACGGTATCCACAGTTGACCTTATCGTACGCGAGAATCACGCACATTTTTACGCAGTTTCGCCGCTAAACGGTTTTTTTTTGCGCATATTTGTGGTCAAAAACCAGGCGCCGACGTCTGGCGCGTGTCTCCCGCGCGCGCCGGTGCGTGCGCCTTATTTTAATTCATTTATTTTGCCGTCAATGATCGGTTTGAATTCTCGCAGCTGTGACAGTGACAACCATTTGTGCGCGTCCACGGCACGGCCACCGCGCGGTAACGGCATCGACAGCGGCGTGAAAACACAACGTTTCCCCCCCGTTTATGTCAGTCGACGCGGGGACGTTTCTCGTGTTGCGGTCAGCGGGTTGTTGTTGTTTGTTTGTCGTTTCCCCCCGCGGTGGAAATAACCCGGGCAAGGCGGAGAAGCTGGCAGGCTGCTCCCGCTCCTCCCTCCGTGCCGCTCGCGTTTCCGCCTGCCCGACGCTCTCCGCGATCGGCCTTCGCGTTCAGCGGAGGGGGAAACGGGAAACGGGAAAACGCACGAAATGGCAACGCGCGTCAAACAAGCCGCACGCGTAACCGACTAAACCGTTCCGCGATCGGTCCGAAACACCGGCGGGATTTACTCACAGGAAAACCGGGTGGGTGAAATGCGTCTGCTCGCGTCTCCGGTAACAGCCTGGGCAGTGTCCTCCCGCTCGACTCCCACAATCCACAGCGAGCCCCGAGCCAGCGCTGCTGCCCGCGGAGTGAGCGCGGCGGAGAGCGGAAAAACCTGCGCGCTGCTGCTGAATCTCAATCCGCGGCGGACGGACGGACGCACGGACGCGGGGAGCGGATCCTTAACCCTTTACGCGGCGGTCGGCACGGACGCGTGACACCAGCTCCGCGGAGAGATGTCGAGCCCGTGAGCGGAGGGATTTCGGTTTGAGTTCCGTGGTGGAATTTTCATGAGAAAAGGGGCAGTGCAACAACGTGTGCGGCGAAAGAGCTCCACCCGGTTTGCGCTGCACACTTCACTGTTGCCGGAAGAACGCGTGTATGCTTATTTAATGCGCGATAAAGCCTAATAATCAATCAATAATCCATGTTTTTTAATACACAAACAAAGTGAACAAAACACAAAACGACCAGAGAGTACAAAATCTAAAGAAAAACACAAGTGCACGTCAACTGAACATAAATACAAACATAATGACGGGACATTTCAGTGAAAATAAAAGTCCCGTTCGCTCCAAAGTCGTTCAAATGTGTCCATTTCTAAGTGAAGTCTGAGTGTCATTATTGCTTACATTTGTCTGATGTCTGTTCCCATGTCAGTCCTTGATCGTCGGTGATGTCTGTGTCATCCATTTTCTCCTGCCACCAAAAGTATCCACTGCGCGTGTCCGTGGCAGGAGCTGCGAGGCCCAGATACATCGTTCTGAAGTTGAGAAAGCCTAATAATTCATATAGAAATAGATTTATTTTTTATTGACTCGTTTTGTTGTCTGTTTTTATTGATTTTATTGGATTTTTTTGGTAAAGTGTCCCGTCGACCCAAACAATAAATACATGAAATGAAGCGCAGAAATGTGTGACATGTGTCCATTTTCACTAAGAGTTTGGCACTGCAGACTCTGAATATAAGAGTTACAAGTTGTCAAAAATGATTCCATAGTGTCATTACAGTTTGGCAAAAAGGAATAAAATGACCAAAAAAAGACCAAACGGTTCAATATTTTGCCAAAATAAATAAATAAATAATAATAATACATTTAAAAAAAGGTTATTCTCCGACTTTATTTAGTTTTGGGAAGTTCACAAATGAGGTTGGATTTGGAAAATGATTGAAATATTATTGAAAATTAAAAGGTGTATTTTATCCAAGCCATGCCACATTTTCCATATATATACTTCTTATTTTATCAGTAAATTTTTCATTTTACACATGCCTTATTTGACATATATACCGATTATTATCTTCATTGTTGTAAGTTGCGCCTTAATGGAACTTTTCTTAATTTTTTTTTTTGATAACTTACTTTATCTTATATTCTAACCTTTAGGAATGGCTTGTTGTCCTTTTGTAAAACTGTCATTGCTAAAATAAAAAAGGAACTGTAATGCTAAACTTGGCACAGAGGGCGGGGCATGTCCAGTCTTGCCCAGTCATGTCTTGTCCAAGCTCCAAATCGAGACAGTTTGCACAAGTAAACATTATGACTCATGATGAAATTACAGTAATAATCTCCATGTTTTATCTTTAAATGTTGACTGTAGAAATAATAACCAGCAGTGAGCATATTACAGTCCATTCATTTTTCTGGGGACAATGTTATCAGTCAATTCTTCCTCCAACAAAACCATCTTTTTATATATTATAGTGTGTCAAACTAAGGAAAATACTCCATTCTCGATACAATGATAATTAAAAATGCTCTTTTTTTTAGACTGACATTTTCGACATAAAATACTTTCTGGTCTTATGCTAGTTCTGATAAAGCTCAAGGTTAAATATCGTCCAGTAAAAGGGATTTATTTTGTATCGATACCGTTTTACAAGTATCAAAACGTCTCACACACAACAAATCTGACCATAATCTGACTTCTGGAGTTATCGGATTATTGAAACGTCACGTAAACAGCGGTTACTTCTGATTTCTTTTGGACTGTTCCACACCCACCCAACGGTTTTGACCAGGGAAATTACACAGAGAAAGAGGAAATAAACGTCCTTTGGCGTTTAAATGCTCAGATCTGATTATTTGCCTGATCGTTATATTTCCCGATTTGCACAGTAAATGCTCCGACAGACTAAATTACAACGTGTGCTGAGCCTATTCGGTGTCTGTAAATGGAACTGCAGCTTATGTTTCTTATTTTACTGTCCAAAGACAAACAGCAGACAGGTGCAGTGACGCCTCGTGTCCAGCAGTGGTCAGGGCAGAGCCGAAGAGCAGCACTGTGGATGGATTGGATTAAGAATGTGATTGACACGACACGGTTCATTACAGGTCATTCTAATGCAAGTGTGTTTGGGTCTGTCGTCATTGTCGTTTCAAAATCAATGGCAGTTCCGTGACTCGACCAGCGACATAAACCACCACCGACTCCAGGTAAACAGTGACCCTAACGAGGAGGGTGGAACTTTGGAGAAAATCTACTTTCAGCGCGCCAAGAATGCGGTTTGTTTTTTCCACACGTTTGGGATTCCGCCATTCTCAGGCCGATTATCCAGTAAGAAAGTCCAATGAACTCCGCACTTTGAGTTGCCAGATCCTGCCACAAATAGAAATTAATAAAATAAAATAAATAAAATAAATAAAATAAATAAAATAAATAAAATAAATAAAATAAATAAAATAAATAAAATAAAATAAAATAAAATAAAATAAAATAAAATAAAATAAAATAAATAAATAAATAAAATAAATAAATAAAATAAATAAAAAAATAAATAAAAAAATAAATAAAATAAATAAAATAAATAAAATAAATAAAATAAATAAAATAAATAAAATATGTAATTAAATAGCTACTTCTGATAAATCTCAGCATCCCCTCTCCACTTTAGGCCCCCCTGGTGAAGAAGTTTGATGCATTTAAGGTCATTCATTTAACACTTGTCACAATAGAGTAACTCACGGTGCGAAGAGTAAACAGAACTAGTTTTTGGTGAAGAGCGTTAAGTCACTGGCGGTCAAGTCCCAGTCAGAAGTCGGAGTCCATCTGATCAAGTCAGTCAGAATTCACAAACTATAACTTGAAAAGCAACAAAAACAACAAATAATAATGGTAAAACACTGTAAGAACTGTGAAAAAATAAGGAATGCGTAATGTAAAAAGTAAGAAAAAGTCATCAAAACAGCGACCCACGTCCAAAGCTCTGGTCAAAACAGCTATTTCAGTATTATTATTATTATTATTATTATTTTCTTTTTCTCAGTCTTCTTGTAGAACTTCGATGAACACACAGAGCATTTTTCGAAATGCAGTCCCACCGGATCACGAGGCAACTCTCTGGTTATTCACTGTGAACGCCATTAGCTGTGAGATAAGCGCGGCTGCAGGTTATCAGGGTGATGCGTGGGCTGTTGCATAAAGAGGCATTATTGACACAAAACATGTAGAAAAACATGTATTTTTTTTTTTACAACCTGTTACGTCGTCAGTTTGTTTGCACGTGGCGTAGTCGCAGCTCTGAGCAATTTATTCTCTGGAATTGTGAAAAAGTGAAGCGGAACGTCGCGCAATTACGATGTTTTTGACCCTAAACGTGGAATAGAAGTAAAAAGGTGTGATTCAAATAATGACTCAAGCGAAACTACTGAATACTGACAGTTTTGAGCAGAAAATGTGTTTAAAATGTGTTTTTCTGATTTTTTTTTGGTTTTGTTCGCGTAATCGGAAAGATAAATGATGCGCGGATGTTTTAAAAGACCGGGCACAGTGATTACGGAAATAAATCATCTATGAAGAAGGTGTAAGTTTACGCAAATGCTTGAAGAATTGTGTTTTTTGTTCTTTTGTCACACAGAAAATACTCAAATGGACGTGAAACTTCTCCAAAACATTAACCTGCGTGAACACTTGAGGTGGGCAATATATCAAAAAAATGTAGATAATAACATGTGCTGTTTGGAAGATATGCAACCTTCTGTTATTGAGTATATTGTTTATCCCTGCATTCTTTTTTTTTGTCAAATATGCATTATTTGCTATTCTGTTCAGCTCTATTTCTGAAGTCACGTCGCTTATTGATGACATAACAAATTCATAACAACAGATGATTTAACGCGCCACACGGACCGCACCAGACTAAGTACTAATGACAATAACACGTGGTCCGGACACGCTGTGCTTTTAAAACACACGGGGAGTTTGACCCTTCACCTGAAAACAGCGGGAGAACGACACAAAACACACACACAAAAAAAAAAAAGCTAACAGCAAGCAAAGGGCTCCGTATTTCCGGGTCAGCTGACTGCGCCGCGGCCAATCAGGAGTCCGCCTCGGGTGTAAATAAACGGTGGCTTTAAGTCCGCGAGCGCAGCCCGTGCAGCCGACAACGACACGAGAGATGACGGCGGACACGCAAACGCGAGGTGAGCAGGGAAACTCACGGGCTTTGTCGCGGTTCTGAGCCGGAACACGTCCGAATAGATGGAATTGCGAAGCGGTGTCGAGTCGATATAGAGTAGTTTATCCGTAGTTTTTGTTGTTGTTGTTCTTTTGGCGTTTGGCTCGTGCGTAATGGTGCGTTAAAAGGCACAATGAGCGGATGTCGTTCTCTGCGCAGTTTCTGAATATGACCCACGGTTTCTTCAAGTGCTGTAACGACGTACGCAGCCTGCACACGAGCTTTGCAGTAATACGTGTAAATTATTATTTTTTTTTAAATACGATTTTTGTTCACTGTGAAAAAAATAAAAATAAATAATAATAATAAAAAATATAACCTCGAACCAGATCTGTCAGGGGATTAAAATTATTATTATTATTATTATTATTATTATTATTATTATTATTTTTTTAGTTATTATTATTATTATATTATTATTATTATTATTTTATTATTATTATTCTTTTACTTCAATTGTGTGTTAACATAAATTATCATCACAGTCGAAAAGGAGCAGAGCGGAGAAAACAAATCTTCTAAATAAATATATATTTCTTGAAATTTCATTACAACAACAAAAGCACAAAATGGTTCTGAACACATTTCGTCTAAAAACAAACTGGTTTTACGTTTTACATTTACAACATGCCACACTTCAATGGGTGAGTCTTTTTTTATTTTTTTTATTATTTCATTCATATGATTTGATTGTTATTGCTTTTCAACTTCTGCCTGCAAGTGCTTTATTTTTCAATTCGACATGCGCCCTAAAATACAGTATATTTTATTTATTTATTTATTTGCTTAGTGGTTGTACAAAAACAAACAGATACTCCCTAAACATTAAAACACACCTTCAGAGAGTCAAGCGTGCTGCAGTTTGGGTGTTTTTCCAGTTTCGCCGCCTTACGTAAGAACCTGTCCGTCAACGCGTCTGTTTTTGGGCCTAATTAGTTGCGTTTACATGGGTTCATTTGGCACCTTTTTTGTCGTTGGTTGTTGTGGAGCTGGAAGACGTGCACCTCCTCTTAATGTGCGCCGCCGTGAACACGTGGATTGCGTTTTAAATTTGCTCTGACTTTTCTGCTTTTCTAATCCGTCCACAAAAAAAGAACCCAACAACCTGAAAAACCGTTCCAATAACTGCACCTTCTCGTCCTTTTGTCCGTCCTGAACCGTGACGTGTGTGTCAGTGTCATGAATAACGTTAAACAAATGTTATGTAATGTTGTTTTTTTAAAAGATGTTTGCTCTTTGTCTGAAATGCTCTAAAGTCTGGCATTTTACTCGCATTTATTAACTGTCAGACGTTTTATTAGAATTGTTTTTTACTGTAGATTGACTGATATTTTGGTGTTTTTTTTTATGCCCAATACCAATATTTTAGAATCCAGAGCCGTTAAACTCTGTTACGGTCCATATCTTGCACTGTTCTAACAATAAAACAAACAAAAAAATAATGGTCTTTTAGTATGAGCCTCTCCACAGATCTGACCTGTGACACGGGCAGGCGGCGCTTGCTTGCTTGCTCGTCTCCGTGGCGTTTAATGCATTGCTGTGGAACATTACCGGCAAAGCAATGACACAAATTTGTAGTTTGTTCCCCGGAAATACAATAATGAGTTCTCTAAAGCTGCAGCGTGATCGGTCATACACTCGTACACAAGTATAAGTTGTATTACTCCTGCTCATTAATAATATATGGTACTGCGACTGCCTTTTACAAGTCACTCCTTATTCGTTCTAATTTACGTCTGCTCCATCGAGACGTTTGAGTTCCAAAGGTGCCGTTCGGACACGCGCTGTTGCAGAACATATCCGTTTCCCCGTCGCAGCGGGCCACGGTTCACCCGCTCCAAAAGGTCAAACCAAAAAGACATAAATGCTGAAATTAAATCCATCTGGGAAAGTTCTGACTGCAGCTTTGGAGAACGCTCAAGAAAACATGTCCTTTTACAGTTCACACTCTGGCCCTGGTCTGGCCCTCTGGCTGGCTGGCCTGGTCTGGCCCTGCCCTGGCCTGGTCTGGCTTGGCCCTTTGGCCCTGGCCTGGTCCTTGTTTGGCCCTGGCCTGGTCCTTGTTTGGCCCTGGCCTGGTGGCCCTGGTCCCTGGTGGTCCTAGTTTGGCCCTGGTCCCAGTCCTAGTTTGCCCTGGTCCAGCCTAGTTTGGCCTCTGGTCCCAGTCCTAGTTTGGCCCTGGTTCCGCCGGTCCTAGTTTGCCCTGGTTCGTTCCGAGGTTCCCGGTCCATAGTTTGGCCTTGGTCCCGAGTCCTAGTTTGGCCTGGTTCCAGTCCCAGTTTGGCCCTGGTCCCAGTCCTAGTTTGGTCCAAGGTTCTTGTCCTTTTACATTTCTTGAATTATTACTTCTGACCCTGAATCAAATTTGGGTTCAAACTAATTCTACCCAAAAAATATTGTATTGTTTTCCAATTGTGCTATTTTAATGTTATTTTCTTTAAACATTTTAACAAAATATCAACACGTCAAAAGAATAATAACATGTTTAAGTCCGTGCAGTATGTTTTTTGGATTGTTAGTGGACAGAAAATAATCTAGATTTTTGCCTTTTCCTCTGTCGTGACCGTTTCTCGAGCCGTTTACGTTCTGGATTCTCTCTAAATCCCTTCCGTGCGAGCGGCTGCTGCAGATCACCGTGAAAATGGACCGGACATTTTGAGCGGAGTTCGGATTAGGGCGAATTATGGAAACGATTTTACTCTGGGTTGTGAAGACGAAAAAGGGTTCGAAGCGGATTAAGAGCTGGTAAAAAAGCGCGCTCGTGTTCGCGGCGAAAAGCGTTTTGAATTGACGCGTTTTGTTCTTCTGCTTTCAGAAACGAGGGAAACCGTCGGGAGTCAGGTGAGGCAAGCTCGTCTCCAGTCTAATCTGCATTACGTGTCTTTATTTCAATTTAAAAGGCAGTTTGTGCATTTTTCTCACACAAAACACAAAAAAACAACACCTTTTTTAAAGTAGCACTTGTTGACAAACACTTAATTATTTGACATAACAAGAGTTTTGGATGGATTTGACAGACATTACATGATAAAAACATGTTATAAAAAGGTGTTTGTCTTGGTTTTTTTTTTTTTTTTTTTTCTGGCACGTTAGAGTTGCGCTTTCTGTTTTTAAGTTCACATTTTAAACGGGAGATTCGAGGACTAAGACTGAAACGTTGAACATGTTTGGACAGATCTAAACTACAGGCTCGGACGTTTTCATGTAGAATAAAACAGTACGTATTTAGTTTGTTTTTCGGCACTGCTAATCCATTAAAAATTGGGATTTTGATTGTTGTTTACTGAATAGAGCTGCACAATTAATCCAGAGGAATTATGGAAAGTGACATCTCGGTTCATGAACTGGATCTTTTGGACCGCTCTGGGTTTTATTGCGTTTTCGTCCATCATTTGTTTTGACATTCGGTGCATTTTTGTGGCGTGTTTTTGGACTCACTTTGAGCCTCTCCCAAAAACAACAGAAGCCGTTTTAGTGTTCTTTTTATAAACCTGTTTTTCGGACCATTATGACGGCGACGGCTCAACGCGCTACACTCTTCGAAACATTTTAAATCAGATCAACCTTGGCGCTTCGACCGAAAAGACGGAGCGAGACGCGAGTGATTTGTTTGCGAAAATGATAATAAAAAAAATAAAATGGGATTGATTCATTGTTCAGCTCGAAATGTCCAAAATAGTTGCAATTTTGTCTTTTCTATTTTAGTGCGATTTATCTCATGTCTTTTTGTTCAAGAGAATCGACAAACGCTGAAGTAAAACTGACAAATTTGATAAAAGAATCGCACGTTTCAGATGCAAACTAAAGCAGTGGTTTTAACGCAGAATAATCATTTCAGCAGTCGTCAAGTCAAACGAGTTCCATTTCTATTGCACATTGGTGGAAATTTGGAGATTGAAGACTTCTAAATAATGAATATTTCCATATAAAATGTATCACGACTTTTTATTTTTTTTAATTTTTATTTATTTTTATTTATTTTTATTTTTATTTATTTTATTTTTCATTTAAATTAATTTATTTTTTTAGTCACTGCAGGGTTAATGTTTTGTGGAGGAAATGGCCGTCATGCCCTTTTGCGTTGCCATGTAACGCGCCCCTTTCTCTCCCGCAGCAGCCCGACGGCCCCGGAGGACTCTGGGACTCGGTGAAGAAAGCCGCGTTTGTCATCGGCTCCGGGATCCTGTTTCTCGCCGCGTTTGGGAATTCCCTCACATGGTACGAGGAAAGAAAACTGGACTTTGCAGTTACTCTTTAAAGGGGGCACGTTATGGGGGTTTTTTTTCAATGTTGATCCAAAACGCCTCGGAGGTTAGAATCAGGTTCATCCACTTCCTGTGCAAAACTGCGGAACTAATAGGCACCGCCCAGCCTAGCCCCGCCCAGTTTAGCCTAGCCCAGCCCCGCCCCTCGTCATACTGGCATTTCACCTTTTTTAACAAGCTGCAGTTTATTAGTGCAAAAATGCGTCACAATCACTGCTAAGTTACAGGCACGTGGGCGGGGATAGGGGGTGGGGGAGACCAGCGATTTTCTGCGCACATGAGCCTCAGTTGTCGGCGGTGGCGAATCTGTACTCGAGTAAAAGTAACGTTATGTGGCTCAAAATGCGGCGTACAAGAGCAGCCGACAAATCTGTGGAAGTAAAAGTAAAAAGTACTCGTGACAAATACTACTAGTTATTCATTACTTTTTTGTTAACGTGGGTTTTTTTTTGTAGCATTTTGGATGAATGTTTCATACAAAATTTGAAAAATGAAGTGGTTTGAACTGAATGTTTTTGAGAGTTTGTAGATTGTAGACTCTATTACAAGTACATGTTCAAAAAGGTAATATTACTCTAAAATGTAAACAGGATTACCTCGACCATGCAGACCTGTTAGTCGGGCGCAGATTTACTCCTACACCTTTTCTTTAGTTTCTCAAACCTTTGTCAGAAAAGTACTCTGAAAAGTACTATATCTGGACCAGTTACTTCTACTCTTGAGTCGTTTCTTGGACCAAACGGTTCTTTCTGCTTTTGGGTCTTTTATATCTTCAGTTCAGGCCTATTCAACTGACGTCCTGCTACATCAGATCATAGTCCTGGTTTGATTCTGCTTTAGTCCTGGTTTGGTCCAGCTTTAGCCCTGGTTTAATTCTGGGGTTGTCCTCGTTCAGACCCGTTTAGCCCTACTCCAGTCGTGTAGTTCTGTTGGTATAGCCTTTTGTATTCTGTTTTTTTACAGATGATTGTTTTCATGTCGAGCTGGTGTTGGGGATGGTCTGTCCGACCCCAAATCGTGTCAAAAGTTGGAGATAAATGGGTTTTGATACCATTCTGTGGAACACTGTAGGCAAAGCAAAAGGAATAAGTGGAAGAAAAGTTACATCGTGCACCTTTAATGACCCTCAGGTGAAGTAACTATCCCAAGAACAGGAATGAGGATCTGCACAGACTTCAGACCGGTTCAGATTATGTTCCCAGTGCGCGCTGGCATGAATCCTCCAGAACTCGCTGGGTTTGCGTTGATGTCTCTGCTCCGTGCTGTTCTTTTGTCTCAGGCACCTGCAGAAGTTCTGGGGCGCGTCCGGAGACTTTTGGCAGAAACACTGGAGTACGCTCTGCACCACGTTTGAGGGACACGACCAGGCGCTGTTCTACATGGGTAAGACGCGTTTACGGTGCGTGCGAATGACGTTTAAAGCATTTATGACTCTACACATGTGTGAACATTATTGTATTGTATATTTTGTAAAAAATTGTGCTGGTAGTGAGTTAACAAAGATAAAAATGCATTTTAAAAATGGTGACGTAGAAAAAAAAAGTCACTCAATCTGTGGGTCTAATCTGATAACTCGGATATTTATCCTAATCTGAGTAAGCCCTGCCCACTGGGCGGAGCCTCCTGATAATGGCCTGCCCTGTTTATCTATTAGTTTGCACTGTTTTAAGTTTCCCCTGACACTAATCTTCTTTGTTACCCTAACAGCCCTGTAATGTTTCATAGAAATCCTTTTGTTAGCTGGTGGCAGCTCCTCATCACTGAGTACCTGATTAGCATCCTAAATTGCCAGGGCTTCAAAATGATGTATATTATGCGTGAATTGAACCTTAAACCTCCATTCCTGTTGAAGGAGGGATTCTCCTTGACTCGTCTCAGACCATCTCTTCTCCTGCTCAGAATCTCCACCTCACTGTCTTCAATAGAGTGGTTTGTGGCTTTGCACGGTGCTCTGGGGTCCTGAACTCGAGTGTCTTCTGTGCTGATAACACACAACTTTCTTTCACTGCATTGGACAGAATACACTAAATTGCTCTGTTTTTGTGTCGCCATCTTGTCCTTAGGGTGAACCAGTTTGTGTCTTTAAGTGTTTCCTGGTTTGAAATGAAACTGGAACTTCCTGGACAAATTGAGGGATTACACCCACTAAAATGTCAAATAGTAAATGGGATTAGTGGTCTGAGATGCAACCTCCCTCAGTCTACAATTTCCTCATAAGACCTCTGCAGTAATTTAAACCAGTAAAATGCTAACGAGGCACTTGACGAGCTCGGAGGTGGAGGTGGGCCAGACCTTAATAGGCCTTAATGACAAAAGCTGTACGAGTGAAACCGGCAGACTTGTAAACGAGCGTGGGGCAAGTTTCAAGGTATAACTCCTCCCCTTGGGCAGGACCAATCAGAGCTCAGGACAGAATAGATAGACTTGAGAGAACGCCCACTGGCGAAGCTCTGTGGGGGAAGCAATGCATTCATTTTAATGTAGAAGAGCTGCTCTTTCAACCCACTATTCAACAACCACACGAACAAATGCAGACTTTGTGTGTATATTTGGCCACAATATATATACTAAAGACATAGAAAAGTACAGTGGACAAACAACCCAAATTTGTGTAACTAAAATAGCGACGCAAACGCCATCACCGTAGTTTAACTTCTACTTGAACAATCTGACTTTTCTGGGGTAACTCCAGGTCAATGACCCTCATTAAAGGACAAATATATGCATTGTGTTAAATCAGAGGGAAAAAAGTCAATTCTCCCTCCATCTGAGTGTCAAAAACACTCCTTAATCCATAATTCATCGCCAGACGTGTTCTGAGCATTTCTGCATCAAGATCACGACATTACAAACTGCGTGATAGCGTTAGCATTAGCATTCGGGAACCTGCCTTTTAATGTATTCTCTCTTATGTAATTCTCTCGTGCAAAAACTCATTTTCTAGCGTGTGAAAAGCCCGAGTGACATTAAGTCTGCCAAATTAAGGAACAAGAGCATGTTCAAAGGCCAATAAAGGACAAATATTCGCATTTGTTTGTTAAGTTGAAATTGAAATGTTTTTTTTCTTTATCTTTTTTATTACGTGTATATATTTTTTACATTGATAGCTTTTCAGCATGTTTACAGTATTGCAGTATCTGCTTTTTAAAATGGTTTACTGTTCTTTTCTGCCAGGGCCATGCTGGTGCCCACAGTGGTGTTCTGGTCGACCAACGCTCTGCTGATGTTCGTGGACGTCACGGCCAAACCCGCGTTCATCACAAAGTACAGGATCCAGCAGGACAAGAACAACCCGGTAACTCGCCCTTAACTAATGCTTAACTAATGCCTTAACTAATGCCTTAACTAATGCAATTGATCGGGATGAATCACAATTGACGCAACAACGATGAACTGACAATGGATTGATCACACAGATTAAGATGATCACATTTAAAAAGCGTGCAGCGCGATTACTCATGATAATCGAGCGTTTTAAAGTCCCTTGAAGGTGGAAAAGCGCTATATACTGTAAAAGTCGAACTATAAGCCGCTGTCTTACTTTATACAATGATGCGGCTTATTCATAGATTTTTACGGGCTGACGGGCTCTAAAGGGCGCTCTAAAAGGACCGGGGACGGGCTCGGACCGGGACGAGCTCGGACGGGCTCGGACCGGGACGGGCTCGGGACGGGCTCGGGACGGGCTCGGGACGGGGCTCGGGACGGGCTCGGGACGCGCTCGGGACGGGACGGGCTCGGGACGGGCTCGGACCGGGGACGGGGCTCGGGACGGGTGCTCGGACCGGGGACCGGGCCGGGACCCGGGCCGGGACGGGCTAGGGCCGGGACGGTATGGCCGGGACGGGCTAGGACCGGGCTCAGGGACCGGGCTCGGACGGGGCTCAGGACCGGGCTCGGGACAGGCTCGGGACCGGGCTCGGACCGGGGCTCAGGACCGGCGGGCTCGGGACCGGGCGGACGGGCTTCGGGACGGCTCGACCGGGCTCAGGACCGGCCGGGACCGGCTCGGACCGGGCTCGGACCGGGCTCGGGACCGGGCTCGGGACCGGGCTCGGGACGGGCTCGACCGGGCTCGGGACCGGGCTCTACAGGAAGCTCTCTGTCTCGCTCACTCGCGCAAGCACAAGCGCAGGAGCAGAGCCAGACGTGGGGAAGACAGACGCAGGTAAATCTGCTCGACACGCGTGTTCTCTGCGTGTTTAACGCTTCATTACAATCAAAACGACTCGCAGTCACTGAGGAAGCGAGTCCAATGAGGAACTGGACTTGCATCGCGTCGAAATGCAAAGTTACCCGTGGATACGACGTGTACCGTCTTTCTGTGTAAATATCTCATGTTACATCGTGGACAGGTGCGGCCTATATATGTAACATTTCTATGTAAATTCAGTTGGCGCTGCTTAGATTCAGGAGCGCTCGATAGTCTGACTTTTGCCGTAAATTGTGACCATTTTCCATCACGTTTCAACACCTTTTTTGTTTTGATTGACAGCCGTAGTTGTATATTTAGACCTTCTTGAGTCTAAACTTTACTAACCTTCTTTGTCCCTCTCACCTTTCCTCTTTCACGCTATTCAAAATCTGTGATAAGGGTTTGACAACTACGTTACCTCTCGCAACGACTTTGTACTTCAGCAAGTTCATGGTTTTTTTTTTTTTTTTATGGCCCGTGTGTCGGAGGTTGTGAGTTACTCCTGAATAATCCCAAACGTTTTATCGTTGAATCCATCAAAAGTGCACTGAACTTTGCCCTCGATCGCCACTAAATGAAACTCAGACTTGCTTCGTCGTTCTAAATATTGTTTATACGTTTCCCTTTTTCAAAATGATTTTTACATTTTTTTTATTGTTGTTGACAGAAATGTTTTGCTTCTTTAATCATTCCTGTGCTTCTTTTTTTAGGCCAATGGGAAATAGTGCAATTTAAAAAGGACTTAAAATCTGAATATTAATGTTCTTTTTGATGCACCAGGATTATTTGGCGTGTTTGACGTTTCGGACCCTTGTCGTTGCGCTGCGTCTCCGTTCAAGCCAGGGCAGTTATTACTCTGATTTTAACCGTTATTACAATCAAATAATCGTGATTTTACACAAATGAATGGTTCTATTTCAATTTTCCATTTTTTTTTGACAAGGGGGTCAATTTAACTCAGTCAAAAAAGCTCAAATCAAGACGTTTGTTCCTGATCTAGTGCTGATCTGGTCTTGGTCTAGTCCTGGTATAGTCCCTGGTTTTGTTCCGGTTTTGTTTTGATCTAGTTCTGGTTTAGTTTTGATTTAGTCTCGCTTTAGTCCTGGTTTAGTTTTGATTTGGCCCTGGTTTAGTCCCTGGTTTAGTTTAGATTTAGTCTCGCTTTAGTCCTGGTTTAGTTTTGATTTGGCCCTGGTTTAGTCCTGCTCTAAAATAACAAGATAAATAGTCTAAAAGAACTAAACAAAGTCCTGGTCTAGTCCTTTTTTTATTTAGGCTGCGTTCACATTCAAACTTGGACCAAATCAAGTCTGAATCAGAATAAAACCGGGTCCAAAACACGTGTGAACGCAGCCGTAGTCCCAGTTTTTTATGTTTTTGTGTTGAAAGTGTGATTTGTATTTTTATTTTAATTTTTTATTTTTTATTGCGTTATTCTCATTTTATGCGTACAATGTTGTTTCGGACCCGTCCATGTGTCCACGCGTCCAAAGTCCAGCGTGCTCCTGATTGTGCCTCGCTCTTGGACATTGATCAGATAAACTTTGACTGATTAGAGCCTCTCAATTATCGACCGAAGATGAAAAAGCCGCACAGGAAACCGCCTCCGCAATCGCTTTTGTTGACAAGATAACTTGAAACTTTACAACTGTTTTGCAGAATTAAAGAACAAAGATGAAACGTGTATCTGCACTTTTGAGCTTGATGTGGTTTGTTTTAAAAGGTTTTGCATTTCTTATCTTTCTTTCTGGATGTTTTTTAGAGCTCAAATGATCTATCTACATCTACAGCTATTGTTTACAGCCTCATTTGAATTCTTTGCACCTCCGGCTGTTCACTGGGTTATTTTAAATGTTTACAACAATATTTGAATTAGGTGTAAAACATGAAACATAAATACGAATTGTTTAAAGTTGGTTTAATGGGCTCTGTGCGCAGATGCTAAGCTAACCGTTTCTCACAGCTAATGCTAACTTTTTAATAAAACGTAAAATAGAAAGAAATGGCCAATTTGAAGTGAAGACCACCTGATTGGTTTTATTTATAGATTACTTCAGATTGTAATTTGAACTAGTTTTGTTTGTGTATTTATTATACCTCAAAATTAGCATTAGCATTAGCGCTGACTGTAACATGTCGGTGACCTTCACCTGCAGCTCGTTGTTCACTGTGTGATCTCGAAGTATTCATTCGTCTTGGCGTGACTTGGCACAAAACCCCCATAGAGCTCAGATTAGAGCCGACGTACTCGCGCTAACGCTGCGTTCAAGTCGTTCTCGGAGGTCGAATTTGCGCGCTCCGACTTGTAAAATTCAAACGTTGCCATGTCAGACATCCGACAGTTAAAGTCTTGATAGTTCTTGTGCTATTTTTTTTTTAACCTTTTTTAGTTCCTCCTACTGTCTGTGAACCTGCTCCTGCCGTTTTTTAAATGCTCTGTGATGCTAATGTTGCTAACGTCAACGCAGCGCTAACATCAACAAAAGCAAAACTTCACTCTTAGACAATGCTTTAAACTAATGTAATAATAATAATAATGTAATGTTAATAATGTAATACTGTACGGGTGAATTAACTATATTTGCTCTGCATTTTGGCTGATTTCCTTTTTTTAGTCCTTGTTTTGACTGTAATCAACCGTGCAAAACGTGACACACATTTTCAAAGACACAAAGTCACGTTTTCCTGTGCTTTGTCGTGCTTTTGCTCAGGTGGACCCGGCCAAGCTGCGTCAGGCGCTGAAGACCGTCGCGTTCAACCACGTGTTCATCTCGGGGCCCATGGTGGTGGCGTCGTACCACCTGATGTCCTACAGGGGGCAGCCGTGTGGCCCCGAGCTGCCCACGTTCCACTGGGCTCTGCTGGAGCTCACCGCCTTCGCCGTCATCGAGGAGCTGTTCTTCTACTACTCGCACAGGTACAAAGACGGCGCCGCTGAACGGGCCCTGGGCGACGAAGAGCGTTTACAACACGAGCCCTTTTGAGTGACATTTATATTAACGCATTATAAAACTGATCTAGACGACAATCGTCTAGATCTTGGGGAAAGTACAGTTTAGTTACAGAATACTGAATACTATGTTCACTCATTCATTCAGTGAAGTTTGTGGTCGTAATGACACTTCAGCTTCAGAGTTGGTTGGTTTTAGGAAAGTAAAGTTCATATTAAAACTGGGACTAAACTAGAACTAAACCCAGACCTAAACATGGACAAAGCCAGGGCTGAACCAGGACTAAAAACAGGACCAAACCTTTATCTACGTTTAGAATTAAACCGGTTCACACCGGGACTACACGAGTACAAGTTGTACAAGTACAGTGAATACGCTTCCTGTTCATGTAGTGAGTGGGTCTGTGCGATTGGAGTGTAGAAAGTGCTATAAAAATGTGATGTCTGTGATTGTGATGTCTGTTGCGACTGTGATGTCTGTTGCGACTGTGATGTCTGTGGCGTCTGTGCGACTGTGGCGTCTGTTGCGTCTGTGGTGACTGTGGCGTCTGTCGTGACTGTTGCGACTGTGGTGACTGTTGCGTCTGTGGTGACTGTGGTGACTGTTGCGTCTGTGGTGACTGTTGCGTCTGTGTGACTGTTGCGTCTGTGGTGACTGTGGTGACTGTGATGTTCTGTTGCGTCTGTTGCGTCTGTGATGTCTGTTGCTCGTCTGTCCTCAGGACTCTTCCATCATCCGAGTCTGTACAAGACGTATCACAAACAGCACCACGAGTGGACGCGCCGATCGGCATCGTCTGCATCTACGCCACCCGCTCGAGCACATGGTCAGTACAGAGGACGGGACTAGAACGGGGGACTAACGGGGGACTACGGGGGACTAGAACGGGGGACTAGAACGGGGGACTAGAACGGGGGACTAGAACGGGGACTAGAACGGGGACTAGAACGGGGGACTAGGACGGGGGGACTAGAACGGGGGACATAGAACGGCGCCGACCCGTGGCGTGGCCTCTAAACGCCGCCGCTCTGTCTCAGATCTCCAACATGTTTCCCGTGGCGATCGGCCCCGTGCTCCTGGGCTCCACGTCAGCACCACGTGTCTGTGGTACTGCCTCGCGCTCGTCAGCACCACCGTGTCGCACTGCGGCTACCACCTGCCCTTTCTGCCCTCGCCCGAGTTCCACGACTTCCACCACCTCAGGTACGTTGTCGGCGCCAATGCATGCATGCATACACATACCACTATACACACATATACACACACGCTATACATACACGTACATACACATACGCGCGCACACATACGCGCGCACACATACGCACACATACGCGCGCACACATACGCGCGCACACATACGCGCGCACACATACGCGCGCACACATACGCGCGCACACATACGCGCGCACACATATACGCGCGCACACATCGCGCGCACACATACGCGCGCACACATACACACGCGCGCACACATACGCGCGCACACATACACACATACACACACACATACACACATACACACACACACATATACATACACACACACACATATACATACACACACACACATATACATACACACACACATACATACACACATATACACACACATATACACACACATATACACACACACACACACAGACCATGACACAGTGAGAGAGAGAAATAACCGGTTCAGTTTGTGTCGTCCAGTTCTTTGTGGTGGCCTTTCCAGATGTATCCATTTATTGTGTCCATGGCAGGAGGTTTGAGGCCCGAATACATAGTTCTGAAAGCTCATCTGTAGCAATGGCTTGCCTCCTGACAACCACAGTTCCTCCAACAGTTCCTTCTGAATAATGGGCACTTTGAGTTTTTTCATAACGCTTTCTTTTTCTGTCAGAGCAAAATGACCAAATACATAAAAAATAATGGGAAAGAAAGTAAAGTGGTTGTTGAATGCATTTATATAATTTAGATATTATTCCCTTTTTGAAAGTTCTGATTTTATAAACCTCAAATATTTCAGTCAGAGGTTTATAATGGTCACGACTTTGTTTAATTTCTTGATTGTAAATAACTGTAATAAAGCTTTTCACAGGGATTTTCTTTTACAATTTGATCAAAATGTTTAAACCATTTTGTTACCCAGACTTTAAATCTTTGGCGTTTGGCGTTGGGCGTGACCTAAACGCTTCTCGAATATGCAAAAAAGGCACAACTGCCACTGCACACTGGATTTCCCTGTCTGTGTCAATAAAACGTCTTTATTGACACAAACTCTACCATTTTAGATTTTTGGACGACAAAAGAACTGAAAACGATCGCGGTCGACTTTAGAATGTAAAAGTCCAATCTGCATGTTGATGGTTTAAACGTCCGGTCCGGCGCTATGCTAATGGCGTGATGGTCGTTGTGAACTCGACGCTCTTCTTTTGCCGCCGCAGGTTTAACCAGTGCTTCGGCGTGCTGGGGATCCTGGACCGACTTCACGGCACCGACTCAAAGTTCAGACAGACCAAACAGTACGAGCGCCACACGCTCCTGACCAGCCTCACGCCGCTCACCGAAAGCATCCCCGACTCGCCCAAGAAAACCCACTGAAGCCCCTCCCTCTGCTGGCGCTGGGGCCAGTCGGAACGCCTTTTGAAGGGTTTGAGAAATTGTATGCGTAATTTTAGTTTAAGCAAAGAACCAAGTTTGAGCCAAAAGTCTGTGTTCATATTCAAAATGAAAATGCACAATTACAAGGTTCATTTATTCAACATGTGCAGATTAAGTCTTAAACGGCATAACGAGGTAATCAATGCTTTAAGTTTTATTTATCTTGTTTTGACTTTGAGTATATTTTGACTTTTTTCATTTGACTTAAAATATGAAAAAGACAACAACAAAGCTTGTTCTATTGGCAAATCTTATTTTAAGAAAATCAAAACAGTCAAATCAATCTGATTTTACTTGTTTTTTTATGTGATCATTTTACTACTAGTACTTTTAAACTTATTTTTGAAAATCCCTAAACTTTACTTGGCGATTTTAAACTATTTTTAGGAATAGTAAAGGGTTAAATAATAATACAAAATAATAATGATAATAATAATACATAAGAGTTCATTTGCAAAAACCAGAGTGCCATTAATTAAAGTCAACTTACTCTTTTTCAGACCGTGTTTTTGATTTATTTCCTTCCTCTTTGAGCAAATCCTCTCGACTTTACACTTTTAATATGTGCAGAAAATGATATCAAATAGAAAACATATGTTTGAATGAGCTCCCAAATCTAAAAATATTTTAAGTCCAGTCCAAAAATGGTGTGATTTTGCAGATGCTTCACTCACTGTCGCGCCACAAAACTGTTTAAATAAACTAAACGTGTATTTAAAGATTGTCTACCAACGACAAGCAAAGAACCATTTCTATGACCAGTTTCATCCTTAAAGCGAGACACTTCAGGTGAATAACAAGCACAGCAGCAGTTAGCTAACCGTTTCTCACAGCTAATGCTAACTTTTATTAAAATGTTAAATATTAAATAACAACCAATTGCATTTTAAATGAAACTGTGGTTGTTATGTGACGATGATTTCAGTTTATTTTAATGTGTTTACTTGTTATACCTCAACAGTAGAATTAGCATTAGAGTATTTATTCATTTTAGACTGACGCTAACGCTGACGCTAACGCAGATGCTAACGCTGCAGAGCCAGCCGCGTGCTGCTGTGCAGAGACCATTGGGGGAAAAACTCTTTTCATTGTAAAGTTTTCTCACATTAAGTCAGAATTCACCTGCAGTGCCTCGCCGCAACAAAAAGTGCACTTAATAGATTTTATTTTACTACTATATAATTAGTGGTCGTGTCTAAACAACACGACAAAATTCTTTTAAGAGGATTTACCACTAAAGACAATAAAAGAATGTACAAAAACGATAATCACTTTTTTATGTCGTATGCGTCTTTATAACCGGGTTACCCTCCTGCTTTAGCTTAAGCCAACTACTACGAGACAAACGGGGAATAGATTGTAGTAAAATCAATATTCCTGTTTCTTACGGTGGAAACTTAACTTTGCACTTCTGATTATTCAAAGCACTTGGAAACACAAAACCTCTTTTTGACAATTGTATTTTGATAAAAATGATTTAATTATAAGTGTATGTAGTGTTTTTGAGATTGTATGTTTGGATCTTTAAGTAAAATGAGTATTTAAAGCCTGTGTGATTGTGTCTTCAACAGTGACATCTGGTGGTGATATTACAAACTGTTTTCTGCACCGTCATTACTCACGCACTCCAAGCAAAGGCTGCAAACAACCATTATTTTAGTAGTCGACTTGTCAAACGGTTATTTCTGCTGCACATTAAGACTTTTTAAACACTATATGAACCAAGTAAAGGTTGAACTTTGGCGACTGGAGACATTTACATACGTTTACACACGGGAAATTCCACTGTTGCAATGCGCAGTTCAAGAACAACAGGAGAAGAGAGACGTGCAATAAAAGATGAGGTAGATTCAAGGAATGTTTAAGTTATTAACACAATGAAAGTAGAGCAATAAATAAACTGAAGACCATGGTTGTGTTCACTGAAGTGACAAGTGTATTTTTAATATACAATGCGTGGTTGGGTCAGGAGGGGGGTTAGGGTCAAATACTCTGGGTTCTCCGCCTGCCACTGTCCAAACACATGCGTTATGGAAATGAGAGGGTGAATGTTGTCTGTGTTAACGCTGTGACGAGCGGCCCAAAGTCCCCCAAGACCCCTAATGAGAACACGAACACAAGAAGTGGCTTTGCTTCATTCCAAGCTCTCGGACAGAGTAATGACTGCAGAGAGAACCATGTTACAGGATGTGTCGTTCACACAGCAAGGGTCCTGCAGGGGGCGGCACTCGTGATCCAGCTGGACCCCTGTTCCCCCGCCTCAGTCCAGGAGACGGAGCTGGACTTCTTGATGACCTCCTCCTCTTCTTCGTGGTCATTGCGTTTGTGACAGTTATATTCCGATTGATTCCGTCATACCTGAGTTAAATCCATTTTATCCTGCAGCTGAGGCTCACGCGCTCAGGAAACTCCCCGTTTTCACCTACCCCCTATCCCCGCCCACATCCCCTGTACTTTGTCCTTAAACCGCTTCTGATCAATTTTGCCGTGGACAATGAGCTAAAGGCAAAATGACGATCTACTTTCATGTGGTTTAACGATCGTCAGTTGCGGCGTACATCGTCCCCGCGTTTTCTTAGGAACGTCGCTCATTGATGACATCACAGAGGGGACGCAAACCTGTCACTTTAAAGGGCGCGTGAGAGGTTATGATTTTCTAGTTTTGACTTTATTTGGTGTCTTTAAACCATACATTGTACATATATAGCTTTTCATCAATCAAGAGGGTATTTGTGGGGAAAAATGTGAAAATACTATAGAAAATTACTCATTCCAGTGAAAGTTTATGCAGAATTTACACAAACTACTTTGACACTCTGAACATGAATTCAACAAAATAAAGTCGCTCTCACGCATTTTCATTTGCCAGATTAAAAAAATGGTGACATTAGATGGGTAATTTCCTACTGTGATGTCAATTACAAACAGGAAGTGAAATTATAAACCTAAATAAAAAAAAAAAGTGCTATTCTGAGATCACATTTGTATAAATTTGAGCAAAATTCCAAATACATTTATTTTCACTGCGTTTTTGTGCAATGAGTCGTCCGACCTATAGGGGGCGCTTTAACCTGGGCATGTGCCTTAACGGTCATAAAAAAATAAATGAATGAGTCCAGACACGAGTGGATAAGGTTTTTTTGTCTGTTTTGTGTTTTTTTTCTTTATTAAAGGAAAAAGCATAATTACTACAAATTACAAAGAACACTAATAGCGAATCACATCAGCCTACAAAGCAGATATTATGAATCTTAAATGTTATGATACATCTCATTCAAGTATTTTACATTTTTCCATTTTATAGATTTTTTTTGTTCCTTTTAAACACAGCTTTTTCCCCATGACGAGCCGAGCATCTCGCCACGCGTTTCATCAACATGTTTCAATGGTTTACAGACACTTTTGATATTGTATGGCTTCGTGAAATTGTCGTCCTTTTTCCGGTCCGAAGACTTTTTTTTTTTTTTCCTTTAGCGACATCGAGCACCATTTGAAATTCTACGGGGCTGCGGCGCCACCTTCGGTTTATGCGTCGCACTTCGGTCACGCGGGCGGGTTGAACGTTTTTCTGGTATTTTTGAGTTTCCGCAATCTGTCCAAAAGTACAAGAAATCACACGAGTTTTTTTTTTCCTTTTTTTTTCCCAATTGTCAAAATGCATTAAGAAAAACTTAGTAAACGAGCTAGCTGCTAACGTCTCAATTTTAGCAAACGAGCTAGCCGCTAACGTCTCAACTTTAGCAAACGAGCTAGCCGCTAACGTCTCAACTTTAGCAAACGAGCTAGCCGCTAACGTCTCAACTTTAGCAAACGAGCTAGCCGCTAACGTTCAACTTTAGAAACGAGCTAGCCGCTAACGTCTCAACTTTAGCAAACGAGCTAGCCGCTAACGTCTCAACTTTAGCAAACGAGCTAGCCGCTAACGTCTCAACTTTAGCAAACGAGCTAGCCGCTAACGTCTCAACTTTAGCAAACGAAGGCTAGCCGCTAAGCTCCAACGTTAGCAAACGAGCTAGCCTCTAACGTCTCAAATTTTAGCAAACGAGCAAGCCGCTAACGTCTCAACTTTAGCAAACAAGGCTAGCCGCTAACATCTAAATTTTAGCCCCCCCAACAAAGTTTGCAACTTTTTACTTATTTTTTGTCAGTTTATAGTCAAATTCAGCTTAGCATTTCCACATACAAACATGTAAGTACAGTTTTCATCTATTCGTGTCAACAAATCTTATTTCGCCCAAATTTGCCATTTACATTTGCAGTCTTCAGTTTTTAACCCTTTTCTAGTTAATAGACTTACAAATGCCATTCTGAAGATATTTTTGAGTGACGCATTTAGATTTCACAAACAAATAACCTGATTAAGTGTGTGAAAAAGCCTCCAAATCCTGTAGCTTTCCTTTGTTAAGAGTAAAACAAGCAACATTTAGACCCGTTTTTCACCATCACCTGCAACTATTTTGATCCAATAGCTCCAAAACTTTTGCGAACGCTCGATTAAATTCATGGAAATTACGTTAATTTGATTTTGGGAAGAAGAAAAAGCAAAACACTGACCAGAAGACGGCGATGGAGCTGGGAACAGACCGATCAAGCAAGTTTTACCGTTCAGACTTTGGCCTCAAAAAAAAAAAAAAAAGGTGCAATGCGTAACTTTCCCAGCGTTGGACTTTTATTTGGCGAGGTGAATCGAGGGCAACGTGACGACGACGTAACCAACTCGTGTCTTCTCAAATATCTTGGCAACTGTTTTCATTCTTTTTTTTTTTTCTTTCAAGAAAACTGACTTCAAAGTTCCCTTTTGCCGACGCCACACCCAACCGCCGAAACCCCAACCGCCGAACCAACCGCCGAACCATCTCAACATAAAGCAAGAAGAAAACACTGCAAATATTTGAAAATTAAAAGCATTAAAATATAATCATGAGACAATTTTTTTTTTCCTTCTTTAAAAAAAAAAAAAAAAAAAAAATTTAAGTACATGTGTCTAAGGCAATTATATATAATTGATCTATTAACAATAAAACAAAGTCGTTATCGTCGGGGAGAGTTTGGATCTCTTCTGTCAAATTCACATTCGAGGAAGGCCGTGAGCCGTCTCCGGGCCGACGTCACGAGTCTCTCCGCCAAAAACACTGTAAACGGATCGTCCTTGTTTCAAGTTACTCCAGATTTGTGATTTCCAGTCATGAAAATAAAAAACAAAACAAAAAACGGACAGACGGTGGATCGCGCCCGGTGACGATGAGGCTCGCCGCTTTCCGAGTCGTTGGGAATTCGTTTATATGTTTGTTCCCCCCCCCCCTCTTCTAAACATTACCGAGCCGGGAAGCACTGGTCGGAAAACTCGTCCCAACGTTTGACTTCGTTTTGGCGCGTTGTCCATGATGATGATGTTGTTGTTGTTGACGATGACGACACATTTTCGACGGTACGGGCTTGTAACAGGCTGTTTTGGAAGACGGTTTAACGGCAAAAAAAAATTAAAAAAAATAACGAGGGACGACATTTTGATGAGTGAATTTGGCAGACTTGTTTGGGATTTTGTCGATATCTGATGCTGTACGGTCAAACCAAGAAGGTAGCGGCACATTTTGAAGCAGTAAAACCATTAAAATAAGGCAACTTTCAATAATAGTGTCCGTGGTGAGGCGTTTCCTCCACTCGTTTGGTTCATAGTTTGTGTTTTTCACCCCCAAAATGTCCAGCTTTTTAAGTATTTGCAGCCGTCTTTTGGGGGTAAAAGATCTGCGTCAGCCGCTAAAAGGTTTCAACCCACTTTGGTCCAAGGTGGATGTAGAGGAGCGTCACGGGCACCAGGGGGGCGCGAGCGAGGCGTGCAGTTTGTTACTCAGTTTTAGTTTAGTTCTCCCCCCCCAAAAAAGTTCCTCCAATCAAAAATAAGATTCATTTTGACATCGACGAGACATGAGAGGGGCCCAGAAGTGGAACAAGAAATTAAATATTTAAGAGAAAAATCCAAGAGCTCACATCGTCATACGCCGACACGTGATTGGTTAGAAACAAAAACAAAACATCAAAATGTGATGTTTGCCTCATCAAGACAAAAAAAATAAAAAAATGAAAGTAAAAGAAATCGCCGGCGTTACGATGAATCCGTTTTCCGCGGGGTTCTGAGTAACTCCTCGCTGCTCCTTGTGGTGAACCAGCGAACTGCAGATGTTTTTCCAAGATATTTTTTGCGTCCGTCTGAATCCAGGGAGCTACTTGGGTTCAGCGGCGTCCTCCTTGGCTGCGGCGGAGGTGGCGGGGGAAGGCGCGGCGTGGCTCGGCCCACAGAAGGGGGCGGGGCTCGGGTTGGCGCTGGCGCGGCTCTGGGGTCGGCTGCCGGAGGTCTGAGACGGGTGCCTGCGTCGGCTGTCTCCGCTCGAGGAGTGTCGTCTGCGGCCGCCGTCCTCCATCGGGGGCTAAGGGAGAAGAGGGGGAGCGGTTACAGCGCGGGACAAAGCCCCTCCCCACTACCTTTAACCTCCTACTTCATGAAGTACAATGCTATAACATGTAACCTGACCCGTTACAACCACGTACTTGGTAAATGCGTAGTACTGTCAAATAAAGTGTACTTATATACAGTATAGCTGATGACTAGTGTGTAACGTTTGAGCTGGAGTCCCCACCTGCTCGTCTCCATGGAAACGTTACAGCATTACATGAAAACTTGTACATCGTAAAATTCGGACTACAAACCGCTCCTTTTCATTTCATTTATAGATGTTTACGAGCTAACGGCCTCTAGGGGCGCTCTAGCCGGAAGCGCAACAGTATGACACATTGAAGAAGACGACAACGACCGGCGGTTTTAAGTTCGCAGGAGGAAGATATGAAGATAGCCATCAGACAAAGTTACAGGTCAGATCTGTGGAAAGGGTTCACGTCCGTCTGCATTTCCAATCGAAGCGACAAAAACACGCGCAGAAAAGATGCACCTGTTCTGAAACAATCAATAAGGGTTTCTGCTTGTGCGCTCGTCACTCACGTCGATCCTGAAGTCCTCCAGGCGCTTGAACTTGCTCAGACACTGCTGCAGCTTCGAGTCGATCTCCAGACTTTTGGCTTGTTTCGAGTATTTCAAAAAGGCCCAGAACTTCTCCAGTCCGTACAGCTGACCTGAGGGCGAGAAACGAGAAGTTACAGCGAAAAGAACCGCAAGCAGGGGAGCCTTTTGCCTCCTTAGAGTGTGTTATAGGCAAACATTCGGACAACCTGGGGTCATGTGGGTCATGTGGTCAACCAACGAAAACGGCGAGAATCGTGATCACATCGAAATTGCTTGAAAGGTTATACATTTGTGTTTCACGTTGTACATAAAATGTGCCTCATGTTTTCATGTGTGAATCCAATCCGATGTTTGTTTGGCTTTTTTGCCCAAATGTGACCTGGATCTGCATCACGTTTTGAGGGGTCTTCAGAAGGTGCTGGCTCGCTTTAGGTCCACAGAGCGGTTTAACTCGAGATGATTGATTGTTTTTGCGTTTACACCCGAGTCAGCGTTCTCTCCTGTCCGAACAGATAAACCGAAAATAACCAGTCCTCGCCAAACACAGACTTGACGTGGTGACAAACCGCGCGTATTACTAGCGACGGCGGCGGCGACACGCACTAGCTTTGCTTGGCCCAAGCCGATCGGCTCCACAACGCAAGTCATGGGCCGTTTCCCGTTCACGAGGCGCGACGCTGGCGCATTTCCAGGGCATAACAATGCTTCTGCCACAATCCAAACACTACGCATGACGAGAAGTGAAATAAATGCAAAAAATTGAAATAAATATGACTTTTTTTCTCATTTACTCGAGCTTTAGCGTCTGAAGCTAACATGAAGCTAGCGGATAAGAAAACATTAGTTACCTCTTTTCTTTGTGCCAATAGGAAACATTTGATTATTTTATGCTATTACAACATTTCAGCTGTAGAGTCATACATTATTCACGATGGAAGTCACTGCGTCGGTGGCATAACGCGGTCTCGCTGTGACACTTTCCGTCGTAACATACGTGCACAGTGTTTGAAAATGGTCTGCACGTTTCTCACCCGCCGCTTCGTAATCCTTCATCGTCTCCTCCTGGAAGTCCTTGAAGATGTCGGGTCTGAACTTCTTCTCCAGACCGTAGCTGTAGTACCGGAAGAGGCATTCGAGTCCATATCTGTGGGGGGGTGGGGGGGGTGTGGGGGGCAAAAACAAAACGCCATTACATGTTGGTCGTTTCTGTCGGTGAAAGGTTTTAAATCGAGTCATGTTTCGGGTTCCAGCGCCGGTTTGAACCCGCTGGACCTCGACGGCACAACGTTTATAAAAGAGCGTCTTTGAACGAGAAAGAAGAGTCTCGCGGCTAATTTAGAGCTTTGTGGACACGGAACAGAGAAACCTGCAGCCAAACCGAGAACCTGCAGCCAAACCTACACCGCGCCGCTTGCCCCAGACCGCTTGCCCCAGACCGCTTGCCCCAGACCCGCCCCAGCCGCTTGCCCCAACCGGCTTGCTTGCCCAGACCGCTTGCCCCAGACCGCTTGCCCCAGACGCTGCCCCAGACCGCTTGCCCCCAGACCGCTTGCCCCGACGACAGACTATATAGTTTCCAGAGTGTCCTCCGTTGGCAAAAGTACATTTATACCCATTCCTTTTTTTAAAAATATACTTAAATATACTCCTAATTATTACGTCTGTCGTGACACGGGATCAATAAAGTGCCAATGAAGGGCGTGGCTTCACCTGTATCCCTCTTTGCCGTCCTCCACCACCAGCTGACGGAACTCTTCGTACATCTTTCGGTTGAAGTGGTCTCTCAGGAAGAACGACCAGAAACGGAAAAGCGTGTTCATCTCCTGCGACTGGCCGATCCCCAGCCTCTTCCGCTCTGTGATGAACAAAAACACGCGCATTAGCATGATTCAATACTGTACCACACGCATTAGCATGATTCAATACTGTACCACCGCATTAGCATGATTCAATACTGTACATGCATTCATGATTCACTGTACCACGCGCATTAGCATGATTCAATACTGTACACGCGCATTAGCATGATTCAATACTGTACTGTACCCACATGCATTAGCATGATTCAATACTGTACCACGCGCATTAGCATGATTCAATACTGTACACCGCATTAGCATGATTCAATACTGTACCACGCATTAGCATGATTTCAATACTGTACACGCGCATTAGCATGATTCATACTGTAGCATGTAGCCACCACGCGCATTAGCAATGTAATTCAATATACTGTACACGCGCATTAGCATGATTCAATACTGTAACACGCGCATTAGCATGATCAATACTGTAACCACGCGCATTAGCATGATTCAATACTGTAACACGCGCATTAGCATGATTCATATGTACCACGCGCATGTAACACGCCATATTAGCAATGATTCCATTACTGTAACAAACGCGCATTAGCATGATTCATGTAAACATGTGACATACTGTAACACGCGCATTAGCATGATTCAATACTGTAACACGCGCATTAGCATGACTCAATACTGTGACACGCGCATTAGCATGATTCAATACTGTAAACGCGCATTAGCATTCCAATACTGTAACACGCGCATGAACCAATACTGTAACACGCGCATTAGCATGACTCAATACTGTAACACGCGCATTAGCATGATTCAATACTGTCTGGAGCGTTTGACAAATGCTTGACACGGAAACAAAAACAACTGGGCTGAGTTTAAAAAGGAGACAACGTTTGACTCTGTCCGTGTTCCGTGACCTCTGTCGTTTGTCCTTGTCCTTGACCTCTGTCCGTTTGACCTCTGTCCGTTTGACCTCTGTCCGTTTGACCTCTGTCCGTTTGAACAGTGCAATACAAGACTAAAGCATTATTATGGTTTATAATCATTATTAGCTTCTTTTGAGATGGATTAGAATGAGCTGTTACCATGGAGACAGCTGGTAAATGTGTTAGATGCGTTTAGTCCATGGTCCAGTCCCTGGTCTCGTCCCACTTTTGGCCTGCTTTAGTCCCTGGTCTCGTCCCACTTTTGGCCTGCTTTTAGCCCCTGGTCTCGTCCCACTTTTGGCCTGCTTTAGTCCCTGGTCTCGCCCCTGTTCTCGCCCCCCTGGTCTCGCCCCTCTGCCTCGTCTCGCCCCTGGTCTCGCCCCTTGTCTCGTCCCACTTTTGGCCTGCTTTAGTCCCCGGTCTCGCCCCCGGTCTCGCCCCCGGTCTCTCCCGGTCTCGCCCCCGGTCTCGCCCCCGGTCTCGCCCCCGGTCTCGCCCCCGGTCTCGCCCCCGGTCTCGCCCCCGGTCTCGCCCCCGGTCTCGCCCCCGGTCTCGCCCCCGGTCTCGCATCTCGGCCGGTAACCGGACTGCAGTACCGTTGAGGCAGCGCCGGCGGTACTTGTGGTAGACGTGTTGTGTGAAGCCGTTCTCCTTGAGCAGCTCGTGCGACGGGTGCTGGAACTTGGGCAGAGACTGGGGCGTGGCTCCGATCGTGCCCAGGACCGGCGTGGCCTCGGACGGACTCGCGTTGGAGCTGACGGAGGCCGTTCTGGAGCGGTGCTCTCGGGAGTCCATGACCCATCCCACGTGGCACTCCAGAGGCGGGTTGGAGCTGTGCCTGGTCTTCCTCTTCCTCGGCGTCTGAGAAGAAGAAGAACGGTGAGAGTGCACGACACACACGATGACGTCATAAAAACAGCCGGTCCACTAAACTGCCTTTAAAGCAGAACTAAGTCACATTTTCACCGTATTGAACATCTTTGGAAGTCCCTGCGATGGTGAAGTATGTATTTTCGTGGCGTTTGAAGTGTTCGTCGTCGCCCCCTGCTGTCTCTGAGCGGAAAACCAGCCTTGCAACATTTGCTGACATCGACCTGAAGAAACCCTACTTTTATTTATTTGGAAATGTTAAATGTTTTTGCATGAGATTATACAGTCTTATTCTGATAAAGGGGAAAAAAAAGATGTTGCGTTTGTTCTCTGACTGTGTATTTTCAAAAGTGAGCTGCAGGGGGAGCTCCATCACCAAAGTTACGTAGTTTTGCTTTAACTGCAAAAACTGAATATTGTCTTGGCAAAACAGAAGAGTCTGTCAGACAAAAGCCTTTTCCCCCATATTTCTTCTGTATCACAATAAGACAAAACATTTCACATTGCCAAAAATAAAAAGAGCCAGGGTTTCTCAGGAGAGTCGTCTCCGGGTCGATGTCGGCAAATGCAGCAAAGCTGGTTTTCCGACCCGAGACAGCAGGGGGCGACACTTCAAACACTCCAAAAACACATTTAACCATCACAAGGACTTACAACTTTCCGAGGGATGTAAAAGATTTAAGTTCCCGACGATACAATTTGATTCATAAACGATTAAAGCGTCTTGAATGTCTTTGTGCCAACCCATGACAAATGATTATAATAAAGTTTAACGTTGGTACTTTCTCGGCCGCGATACTTCTTTCAAACACCGTGAATCCCCCACAAAGTCGCCTGAAGCGGCGAAATCAAAAAAACGCGTACCTTGGCGTCGACGGGCCGGCTCTCCTTCACGACGACGGGTAGAAGCGCGGTGTCATGGTGGGGTCCTTTTCCGGTGCGAAAATTGCGTGCGGGGCGTGCGCGGCGTCCTGTTGCTGCGGTAACCGGGCGACTCGGGGACGGTGGGGCGTGGTTCCGGCTTGCGTTAGATCTGCGGGCGATCGAGGCGGGAGATAGCAAAGGTGTAGTATTGCGAGATTGATTTGGTGTTCATGTTTTCTTAATTTTTAACAGCAAGGGCCCCCAATTTTCCCATTTTCGCATCGACTTGTCTTCTCCGCGGGTGAGAGCGCCGAAGAGCTTGTTGCGCAGAGCGTCTGTGGACTGAAGAGAGACAGAGCGGGGGTTGCCAAAGAAGATTAGTATCGCCATGGAAACAAAGACACCAGTTCAATATCAAGAAATTGGCTCGATACTTGTCACAATAATAACCATAAAGCAAGATAATACAAAATCGTTGCGCTGCGATTTATCAATATTTATTTTCAATACACAACTGCGCAACCAGAGGGCGCACATGTTCCCTCAAAACAATGTTGATGGAAAAAAAATATGTTTATCTCAAAAAGGCTGAGCAAACCTGAGACACTGCAGTATTTGTGGACTAATATTGATCTTACATGTCACAATATCACATTTTAGAATCACGATTATTGTGAGAAAAAAAAAAACATCACGATTCAAAGCGATTATTCACGATTTACATTTTTCTTAGTCTTTCGAAGAAAGTTCGATTTTGTAAAGCTGGTCACGAACTTGAGAATTGCTGACAAAAGACAAATGCAAAGAACTTTTTTGTATCAAAGTCTAATTTTTTGACAATATAGCGTGAACAACAAATATTTAATTTTGCTTCTAAACTTGTCAAGGTTTTTTATTTCTTTGTTTTTACGATTATCGATGAACCTAATAATCTATCTATTGCTCTTTTACCCGTTCGTAAAGACAAAAAAAATTATAATTGTGACATTTTTAAATATATATTAAAAAAATATATATATTTTTTAATTCATTTTATAGAAAAGTGACCAATTTTCTACCTAATTAAGTCTTTTTTTTTTTATTAAAAGTTTTTAGAAGCAAAATGAAGTCCTTTCTGTTTAGACTTTTTTGAACACTTTACTTTTAGGTTGACTTTTTTTTTGAGTCAAATTCAGAAAGTTTCATAAAGCGTGTCACATATTGAGGAGCAGTGGAGAAAAGAAAATGTAAGGATTTTATTGTTGTTTTGGTCGTGACGTGAATAATCGCAAATCTTCGTTAAATCGCGTCGTTTACACACTCGTTACACTAAAAATTGAAAACGTGCCCCCGTAATAATTATCTTAGAAGTAACTTATTCGACTATGTACAGCTCGAAAAACAATCTCATCACTGATCCACGCCGATACTCGATACCGATACCAGTAGAGTACCGCAGCGCATTATTATATTAAAGCAAAGACGATTAGTGAATTCGTTTTGTAACAAGTAACAAAATGAAGCGCAAGTGGCCTTACTCTGCTGCGGTTTCGGGGGTCCGGGGGGCACTTCCTGGTTGGGGTCAACGGGAGGTTCAGGGGTCAAACAGTCGAACTCCTCACGGCTGATCAGGTGGACCTTCTTGAAGTTCTCCACCTCTTGCTGCAAAAGAGAGACAGAAATATGAAGGAGAAAAATTTAAAATACGTTTTTTTATTATTATTTTTTTAAGTTAGTTAAATTTAAATAAATAAAAAATAATAATTACAAAATAATATTTAAAAATACATTTTAAATTAACAAAAAAATAAAATCATATTTTTAATTTATTTATTTTTTAAAAAGTTGGTTAAATTTAAAATAAATAAAATAAATAAAATAAATAAAATAAATAAAATAAATAAAATAAATAAATAAAATAAATAAAATAAATAAAATAAATAAAATAAATAAAATAAATAAAATAAATAAAATATAAAATCATTTTTGAGCCTTCAGATTCTACAAAAAGCTGCTGCTGACATAATTTTACCAGGAAAATAGGGGAAATATTGGTGCTCCAAGTGCCACAGAAGAAAATATTTGGCCTTTAAAAGCACCGCTAGATCTATAACACGTCTATATAATGACTATTCCATGATTAAAGTACAGCTAAATAAGGTCTAAAAATAAGATTAAAGTGTAATGTATGTAGTTCTGTCCAAGAAAAAATCCAAATGATAACATAAATGTGGAGAAAACCAACTGACTCTGCAGTTCTGTTTATAGTTAGTTGGGGAAAAAAGTGTTTTGCCTGTAGCGTCTTGCCTCAATTATTATTTTTTTTAAAGTCAGTTTTCTCTCTCAACATTAGTTTTCATATGGAAACAAAATGGTCCAATCTGCTCTTAAATGTGTTTTATTATTCTAATAATAATAATAATAATAATAATTGAATTTTCTGGCCAATTTTCAGTTGGATGTAGTTTACTCGCAAACCAAATAAGAAATCCAAAATCTACACACAAAAAACCCCAAGGAATTTAAACCTGGCTCTTTCCATTTTTCAGATTTAAATGTCCCAAAATATGTGCAATTTCAGCCGTTTTTACACTTAAAGTGCCTCATTTCTATTTGAAAACGTGGCATAAAGACATTTATACATCACATACATAATACATTTTTTTCTTACATTTATGTGCGTGAACTACTACTTTCAAATTGTTATCATTAAATTCACATCACGTCTCGCCTAAAGAAAACACTAGAACTGAGCTTCAGTACAAAAACGCACACAGCCAATTTGACAAGTTTAGTAAAAAATATTCCACTTTCAACTTTGCACACTATTTAAACATGTAGAATTTAAAATAAAGTGAAAACATCGTCAACTCACTCCTGACAAACCTTCTCTTGAGAAGTCTTGAGATCGAAATGCAGCAACAAAACATGGCGGCCAGAAAAGCCCGATTAAATCTCATCTTTTTCTCTCTCGCGTCTTCCCTGCTCTGCCTCAGACACAATCCAACACACAACTACGACTTTTTGAAAACAAACCCCGACTTTTTCCAGTCCCCAAAGTCCACTGGCACCTGACCTCGAAATTCAAAACAATAAGACGTCGGAAATAGTCGAAACCGTGTCCAAATGTCAGCTACAAACCGTGTGCGTGTCCATCTTGAGAGGTAATGAGCCGCTTGCATAAAGACAGGTTTGTTTGTTTTTAACAGGCCGTTTCGACGTTTGCCCGTGAGCGCGTGAAGAGTCCACAAAAAGAGCAGAACAATGACACAATGAAGGCAAAAAAAACCCCAAACAAACAAAAGAACTTCTCTGACCTCCACACGAGCGTTCTGTGGCGTTCAGAGCCACACTGGGCTTTGACAGAAGAAAACTGCCACTTCACTCCAGAAAAGGCGCCCAAAATGTTCCGCCAACGACCGTTTTCAGGCGGTTAATGGCGGGGCCGCGGTCGTTAATCAACTGAACAAACTATAGTTTTATCACCGCAATCGTTATCTGGACTGTACGGCCTCTAAAAACACACACGGAAAGATCTTTTGAACAAGGACGGCAGCATTATTAAATCAAAATGTGAAAATAAATAAGAAATAATCAACTTTCTTTGTAAATGTTCTCCATCTAGAAGCCGCCAGTCGCCGTATTCCAACCTTTATTTAGCTGACCATGTATTGTGCGGTTTAGGACCGTCACTAACAAAGATGCGGGTAATGAACTAGTCAAGCCATTATTTTATTTATGATGTCGTACATTGAGACTTTAAAAACATCAACAACCAAATAAAAGGTTGAAATGTGCCAACTGAAGACCTCTAGATAGAGAAGATTTACAAATAAAGTGTACTATTCACAATTTTACTAATGAAATGGTCTTTTTTAGAGTCTGTATCGTCCAGATAACGAGCAAACTACGACTATGGTTCTTTTGTTTTATGGGTTCAACTTTCGGCTGATTTTCCCTAAATCGACAAACAAAAATGCCTCCCAATTCAGACTGAAGCCGTTCCTGAATCCTTTGGAGCACAAACAAACGTCTGGACTCTTCGTTAAGCCGAGACTCTGCGGTTTTGGCGTCCGATGACCGATCGACTCCAATTATAAGCGGAAACGAGCACTGCCCTGAGGAACGCCGGCTTTCAAATCCCACGTCACGAGAACACATTTTAAAGCACGATAGATCGCAAAGGACTGATACCACACTGAGACAAAATAGCCCCGTAAACTACCTATCTAGAAGAAAACATGCACTGAAATGAATAAATCGCACAACAAATACACACAAGTGCTCATTAAGAGTCCGTTTTGAGTCATTGAAGTGACTTATTAAGGCTCAAATCTTGTCGTACTAAAAAGAAAGTCATGAAAATCAACACACACAATAGATATTTTCTTCTAAAAATACAGTTTCAGCTTTCATGTACTGAACGATAAGTTAATGAAGTAAATAAAGATGCGTTCTGAAAGTACCTTGATGGTGGCGTACTCGGGCTCGTACGTGTCGTCCCATAGGTCCTGCTCGTAGTAGAACAGCCCGTCGTTGATGACCTTGACCAGCTCGTTGGTCAGCTTGGCGCGCGATGTGTGGTTGCCGGTGCGGTCGCCGCCCGGGTGCTTGCGGAGGTAGGGCGGCGTCTGCGTCACGATCAGGATCTTGTTCACGTCCTGGTCGTCGATCTCGCCGTCCGTCTCCTCGTCGGACCAGTCGGTGAAGGTGTTCCGGCGTCCGTCCATCTGGGCCATCTCCTCGTCGAACATGAAGTCCAGCTCCTCCGGCTCGTCCTGCTCCGCGCCCGCCTGAAAAAGAAGCCGCAGACGGGGGAGGGTCAGGAGCCGGCGTCCGCGCAGTCCCTACATCGCCCGTGAAGACGAACGGCAAAAGGTCTCGAAACCTCTGAACAGACCCTTGCATCTGACCCAAAGTGAACGGACACGACCAAAAGAACTCACAATCACAGATGTTTACACAGAAAACTAGTAGTCAACCATGTAATTAGCAGGTTAAATTCCCAAATCTCAAACTAACTCGCTCCAAACGTTCTTTCCGCTGTGATTTATTACACATCCTTTTTACGCACAATGAAATAATTGGTCGACGATTACAAACGTTGGTCCGATTAATCGACTGAATGACTAAAAGGTCGACAGCCCCAGAACTATTTTCATTTTAAGTTTTATCAAGCATTCGAGACGCTTTGGTTGACAAGCCGATGACAAAACGCCACCGCTTGGGGAAGGGCGGGGCCAACGCTCAGGAACCGCGAGCTCCACAGCCGTTTGGGGTTCAGACGCTGGAGGAAAACATCGGTTCTGTGTTCAATTGTAAGGGTTAAAAAGTCTTTACTAATTTAAGTCTCGATGAAGGTTATGTTTTTCTAATTATGATTTAGTTTGGTGTAATAATGTTTATCATAGTTTTGCTCCTGTGACGTTGCAGTTTGTGAAGAGACTTTGAAATGACAGTAAAGTACAGTTAAGTACAGTACACTTTAACTGACACTTTTCTGACAGTTAAAACGATCTTTCAACAAAATAACGATGTCACATGGTGTTATTGTGTGTCAAATCATAACTGTTGTGTCATTTATATGGCTTTTGGCTCTTGTTTACAGTCTGGTTGCTAGGTAACAGCTGTGGAATTACCTCTACCGTTGTCATACTTTCTGCTCATGTCCAAACCAGGAAGTGCAATTGTAGACTTTACAAACTGACGACAAACGGGCAAAATGTTTAGCAAAATCTGAAATATGATTGTGTTCACTGCGTTTTGGTGAAATGCGCGGTCGAACCGGACTTTTAAGTAAATCGAATAATCGTTAACTGGTCCAAACCTGCCATGGGCCGAGACAAGAGGTTTTAGGAGTCAGACAAAGCAGAATCTCACAGAAATGACTCGGGGAAATGGGTAAATGTCGTGTTTTTTGATGAAAACGCCGCTTTGGACTGTAAATAGCCAAACATCTGGTTAAACTGAGTAACAATGTAGTATTCACGGGCCTTACGCAAATCTTGAATGTATGGAAAAAAATAATCGTTAGTCTTTTTTTGTCATATCGCCAAATTTGACCCGATGCCGATTCATAAATTAACAATTTTATCATTGTTTGTATTTGTCCTTGTAGTTCACGTTTTGCCGAGATCAGAGCGTTAAAATCGTCCTCACCGTTTATCAGAGAAGAGACATGAAGAACTCATCACTTCTGCAGCAAATGCGACAAACTAAACTTCAAAAACGGAATCGCCGAGAAACGCACCACAACAAACGACGAGTGAACAATGAAAACTATTCCGATTTGACAAATTTCAGGCAGCACAATCAAATGTGTTTGGGCATCTCATTTTCGACCGTGCAGCTTTTGTTTCGCTCGGTTTCACTTTTTACAGGTTAAAGAGGAAACCCGAAACCAGCTTGTTTGCTAACGGCAGGGGGAGATAAAGGACACTTCAACTGCTGCACAACAATTTGTTTCCTCAAAATACAGACTCTGAAACATCTTATTTAAGGTGAGACGCTGCAGGTGAATAGGAAAAAAATCTTGAATTTAAAAAGATAATAATAATAATACTAATAATAATATTTTTTTAAAAGGCATTTTATTTGTTAAAAATAGCTAAAATTGCACCTATTTGGGACATTTAAATAAAAAAATAAGGAATCCAAAGACATTTAAAATCATTTTTTTTAATTTAGCCAATTAGCCCAATTTTAGACTTAAAACTTTGATAAAAATCCTTCCGTATGATCTGTCAAAATCTTGTTAAGTCCCAGTTTATAAAGTTTGGTGATACTTTAAGGACTGATTTTTATGTCTTTGTGCAATTTAAGAAACAAACGTCAAATAATGAAAAACAATGTGAAAACAGATGGTGTCGTTTCCACATAAAAGCCTATAATGTTGAGCGAAAACAGACCTGAATAAATAAAATAAATAAATGATTTAAATGAGTTCTGCCTGCAGTGTCTCGCCTTAAGGAGAGAAAGAATCATTTCAACTGTTTTTGATCACAAAGTCTGTCTCGGTGATTTAATGTGAACATAACTGCTCCGTTCCCATTGTTCATCTGGTTTTCTACAACTGTTTAGGGAAAATATCCAACTGCGATTATTCTCACAAACACTGCGATTTACGTGAAGAATTCTGTTCAAACTTGACATTTTAAACGCGTCCAGGAGCATTGACGTTGGAGAGGAGGCTGAATTATGCACTGCTAGACTAAGAAAAACAAGACTAGTGAGACTAATTTAACTAAACTAAAGATGTTATGTCTATTCGATCGACATCTACAACTGTTTACTCGATTTTATTCTTTTACGTGTCAGGTACAAACTTTACATTTTGCAGAGTTGTAGCCTTTTACATTAGTTATCGGACTGTAGCAGCTTTTTCACATTTTACGTTTGTTTTGAGTTTTTACAGGAGAAAACGTAATTACTTCCCATCGAATCTAACGCGTTAAATTCAACTGCTAAAACTCAGAATGTTCAAGAATGTCAGCCGTTTAACTTCTACGGCAGGACTCGAACCGCGGACCTTTCAGCTGGAGGGCGCCGCGTCTTACCTTGGCGGGCGGCGCGGTGGGGGTGGGCGACGATCCTGTAGGGGGCAGCGGAGAGCGCACTTCCTCTTTGTCCTTCTGCTGAAACGAATGGGTCTGAATCAGCCGCCGGCGTCGAACGGAGACGAGGGAAACGAGACAAACCAGGAGGGATAAATCAAATTAAAATGCAAAAACGGAAAACATGAAAAGGTGAAAATGACGTTTGATCCATCGAGAAATCCAAAGTGAGGAGATGTAAGACTCCGAAAAGTGTCCAAAAAGTGTAATCTAAACTGATATTAGTAATGAAAATTAGTGTTAAATAGAGTCTGTACTGTATATCGAGAAGATTGGTTAATTGTATGGTTCATTCACGTTTTGTGCAATACTTGGACCTTAAACTAGACTTTTCCGGACGCCTTTAACGTAGTGAAAGAAATGTGCTGCGATCAGAGGTGTTTAGTCTTCCTCATGGTTTTAATCAGAGAAGAGACATGAAGAACTCATCACTTCTACAGCCGGTCGGTTATTCAGGCTCAAACTGAACTACACTTATAATCCGGGCTCAAACTGAACTTCACTTATTATTCAGGCTCAAACTGAACTTTATCCAGACTCAAACTGAACTACACTTATTATTCAGGCTCAAACTGAACTTCACTTATTATCCAGGCTCAAACTGAACTTTATCCAGACTCAAACTGAACTACACTTATAACCGGGCTCAAACTGAACTATACTTATTATCCGGGCTCAAACTGAACTTCACTTATTATTCAGGCACAAACTGAACTTCACTTATTATCCGGGCTCAAACTGAACTATACTTATTATCCGGGCTCAAACTGAACTATACTTATTATCCGGGCTCAAACTGAACTTCACTTATTATCCGGGCTCAAACTGAACTATACTTATTATCCGGCTCAAACTGAACTTCACTTATTATCCGGGCTCAAACTGAACTATACTTATTTATCCGGGCTCAAACTGAACTTCACTATTATTCAGGCTCAAACTGAACTTCAACTTATTATCCAGGCTCAAACTGAACTTTATCCAGACTCAAACTGAACTACACTTATAATCCGGGCTCAAACTGAACTATACTTATTATCCGGGCTCAAACTGAACTTCACTTATTATTCAGGCACAAACTGAACTTCACTTATTATCCGGGCTCAAACTGAACTATACTTATTATCCGGGCTCAAACTGAACTTCACTTATTATTCGGGCTCAAACTGAACTTCACTTATTATTCAGGCACAAACTGAACTTCACTTATTATCCGGGCTCAAACTGAACTATACTTATTATCCAGACTCAAACTTAACTTCTTATCCGGGCTCATACTGAAATTTTAAACTGAACTTGAAATTTTAATCCAGGCTCAAATTGAACCCATTATTTTAAAAAGTGATGTAAAATGGTGGGGGGAAATCAAAATAAAACTTGCGTAAACGGAGAGGCAGTGGACAGTGGCAAAGCGGTGCAAGGACAGTCGTAGAATCAGGACATCTCTGGGGCAGCAACCAGTTAATCGATTAAGCGCAACTAATCGATTATTTTAAATACTAAGTGAGTAATCACAAAAGCGTTAACTGGACTATGCACAGATGCCATGACTTGAGAAAAGACGTTTTATGACTCAAATTGAGCCGCAGCTGCATGAAAATGACCACCAGACCCTCAGTGTAAAAGACGTGGCAGAGGAAGTGACCCTAGGAAACAGAACTAACCTTGGGTCTTGCTGGAGACGGCCGAGGCCTCTTCTTGACCTCGATCCAGGATTCTGAGTCCAGGTCTGGGAGACTCGCAGACAGTCCCTTGGGCATGGTCTTCAGGTTGGAAAGTTCCTGGTCCGGTTTGGTCTTCTGCACCGGCGTCGAGGCTCGCTGAGAGTCTGAACGAAAGCACCCACCGCATTCACCGATTAGAAAAACAGACATCTTACCGACATTTTAATTAGGGTTTTATATGTTTTTTTGGTGTGTCGTCTTTTTTTTTTTTAACCATACTTTTTTTTGCCAAATGTATACTCATCTGTTCAAAATAAAGACCCCGATCATTAACTTCAACAGTCACCAACAACGCCAAAGGCTGCGTCCGAATGTCCACACGATGGGATCTGTCCAGAGCCAGTTTTTTTAAATGTTTGCGCCTCAACAGTAGAATTAGCGCCAACATTCAGACACAAACGCGTCCCTTTATTCACCTTATTGCGCCAACTTTTGCCTCTTTCCGGTTGAGCAGGAAACTAATTCAGTAAACTAAAGTCTTTCACATGTCGACAACTCCCTGTTCACTGCCTGATTTTATAGTATTTATTCATTTTAGTCTGGCTGAGCGACTAGTACTGACACACCGAACTGGCAATTGTAAAAATAAACATCCAACTGCTGCTGCTCTTTTCTCTTCGGGCACGATTCAGGGCTCGCGCCATTTTTAGCGCTGTCCGAAAAAGTAGTGCACTCAAAAATGTCCCACAACGCACCTTGAAAAGTGGTGTCAACGCACTGAGTCGGGGGGAAAAAAAAAAACCCCACAGCGACAAGGTCTTTAACGGGACACAGCTCGACTGACCGAAGCAGAAGAGCCGTTCAAACAAAGCACTGACGACGTGCAATCACGAATAAACCACTTAAATAAACTGTTACCTGAGCTTGAGCTGCAAAAAGAGCAACGTCACAGACAAAAAGTGGGGAAACCCAGTCTGTTTGTTGTCCAATGTGAGATCCGTGTTAAATAAAGCTCAAATGATGATTATTAGGCCATAAAATGTGTGCGTGTCAGACAGATTTGACAAATGTTTATCACAGAAATCACTTTTGTTGACGTTTGGCTGCCAAGAGTAACGTAAGCGTCAAACGTTTGTCTTTCTGCCACGAACAAAACAAGCGGTGAAGCCAATCGCCATTTAAACGTGCGCAGCGTGTTTACTTCATGGCATCGGCAGCGTGTCATTCGAATGCGGTCAACAACGTGCGGCGCTGAATGTCTGCGTCTGGAGGAAAAAAACAAACAAAACCCTTGCGCTGCGATCAGAGGTGTTTAGTCTTCCTCATGGTTTTAAATCGGAGAAGAGACATGAAGAGCTCATCACTTCTACAGCGGGTCATCGTCCAGGCTCAAACTCGACTGAGAAGAGTCGATCGTCTGACGTGAGGCGTAACCATTTTCAAACCGAGAGGGGAGGATGTAGTTGTGCAAATATAACAAATTGTTCTCAAATAAAGCCTATATCAAACCAGAATATAGAACCTCAAGACCCGCCTGTTCCGAACTGATTTTAATCCTTACATTCACTGTTTAAAAAAATCTATTGTTGCTTAGTGTTCTTTAAATTGTCTGTTTTTATTACCGTTGTGTGAAGTTAAGTGTCTTTGAGTGTCTTAAAGTGATACAGAAATAAAATGTACGGTTATGATTATTACGACTATTATGAGTATTATCTTTATTTATTATAATTATATATTTTTTTCATTATTTATTCATATTATTATATTTTATTGTAATATCTACTACTACCACCACCACTCTCAATGATTCACTCAAGTTTGTGTGGCTGCGCGACGTGGCTAAAGCTAGCGTAGCAAGAAACTACTTCCGGTTTCTCCTCAGCTTTGCCTCTTCGCCACGTTTAACCTCTCGTCATGCAACTCGATGGGCTTGGCCAACGTTAGACGCGTTATATTTTGTGTGTCGCGCGTCGCTAAAAGGAGAAACAGCTGATGCTAGCTTCGTTTCGCTAGCTTCGTTTCGCTAGCTTCGTTTCGCTAGCTTCGTTTCGCTAGCTTCGTTTCGCTAGCTTCGTTTCGCTCTGTCGGCTCAACAAATGAAGTTATCGTCGCAGGAAATACGATGTTTTGTTTTTGCTTTGTTTTTTCACCAGGTCGAGTGTTTGGCGAGCAACGTTTATTTTCCGTTGGGTGTGGCTTGTCGCCCGTCGCGGTGTCACCTGCGAGGTCGTCGGCTGCGGTGCGGGGGATGAACTCGGGGCAGTCGATGAGCTGAGAGAAGTCGGTGGCGTGGGCGTTGTTCGGCAGATTCAGACCCGGCAGCGGCCACTTCTCGGGGTCCTCTTTCCTCCGGATCTTCATGTCGATGATCTCCACCTCCTGGCTGTCCTTCAAAGCCTGCCACGAAAAAAAAAAGGTGTCGAGTTATTAAACAGTTCAAGAGTGAGTTCGCTGAGGAAACACTCATTTGATCTTAAAACTATTGAGGTTTCGGGTGGTTAATGATCCGGTTGTGGTTCGGAGCCGAGTTCAGATTTTGAAAGAAGGAATTTCACCATTTTTGTGTTCCTAGTCACTGACTAACGCAAAAGTCTCATTCGTCGCCGTATTATTTTAAGTAACTTTGGCGATAGAGCTCCCCCTGCAGCTCCATGGTGAAAATACACTGTCAGAGAACGGACGCAAAAGCTTTTTTTTTTTTCCACTTTCATTATTGAAGTAAGAAAGTATAAAGACATTTAACACTGCCAAAGAGTTTCTCAAGAGAGTTTTATCTGGGGTCGATGTCGGGAACTGTTGCAAGGCCGGTTTTCCGCCCAGAGACAGCAGGGGGCGACGGACATTTCATCACAAGGACTACAATGAGGTAAAAATGTGACTTAGTTCTGGGAATGCCACAATATCAAACTTTAGGAGTTGCGATTGTTTTATTATTCTCGATCACTGACAGTTTCCACCCGCATATGAGCCAAATGCGCAAAAGAATAGCAAATAACTAATGCAGATTTAGTTTCAGTTTCCATCCAAGCGTTCGCGTGCATATTTATGTTGTTGGTTGCCCTGGTTACGGGATCGGTCTGACTGTTCTGTCGTGACACCGCTAACCCCCGCAGAGGGCGCACCGTGCACAGTCTGCTCGGTTTGGCTTCGCTAGAGACGCACTTTATTTTGGTTGTTAACACTTTTACAACGCTATAGACACGTTTTGCCACCGAACAAAAGACAAAAAAGAAGTTGAAAGAACAAACACTGAAGCATTTTAATGTTGAACACAAACTACCCCTGAGTTTTTCGCCCACAGAAGATTAGAGAGCGTGTATGTGTTATATATTGGTTCGCATATTAAATGTGCAGCAGGAGAATGAGTTTACACAGCCAAGTAATAAACCGATGGCAAGTTCTGAACAGAGTAATAAAACATTATGAACGGCACTAAACACACACGCGACAGCCGTCATCGTTTGTCCAGGAGATTTATTTTAATGCACTAATTACACATTTATTAGGCATAATTTGATTCTTATTTAATGATCTTTAGTGCCGTCCCGTAAATGGGTGTGTTTTTGTTTTGTTTTGTTCTGCTGAGATCAGAGTTGTAAAGTTGTCTTCAGCTTGATTCAGAGAAGAGACATGAAGAGCTCATCACCTCTACAGCGCCGCCTTCTGGCTACACAACAACATGAAAAACTAATGCCAACACTGATGGATTCTGCGTCCAGTATTTTCATTTAAGTAACAGTTTTATAATGGTATCGTTTTGAACAGAATGATTATTAAAACACGACACATGATTTGTTGTGCTTAACCTGCAGTAAACCCCTTTAAGTTGCCTTGACTTTACACTTATATCTGAGAGAAAAGCACATGTGCGAGCGCTCTCCGTCATAAGCAAACGTTCCCAGACCTCCAGAATGAGCCTGACGTCGGTGGTCAGCGCCTGGACCCGGTGGAAGCTGGCGATGAGGCCGATGGGCAGAAAACCCTCCTGGTCCATCTTCCGCCGCAGAAAGAAGTCCCTCTCCAGGTTATCCAGGCTGAAGTAGTACTCGCTGCAAAAAAAGAGGGGAGTAAAAACCTTCAAAACATCTCAAGACGAGTGCGTTTTATTCAGGATGTGGTTCGTTTAGAGGTTTAATACGGTAATGATCCGGGTTTAGATCAGAGCTGTAAAATTCTTCAATCTTTCAATCAGAGAAGAGACATGTAGAGCTCATCACTTCTACAGCTAATACTTCAACTGGTCAACAAAAGTTATATTTTAATTACTTTTTGGAGATAAGTGCAATTGCGAGTTGTTTTGGGTTTATTACAAACTCTTCAAATAAAACAAAAAACCCAAAACAAAACAATACGTATAATGTTTTGGTGTGAATAAAACCAATATTTGATTTGAAAATGAGGACACAACGTGCGATACACAAACTTCATGATTTATGTGCAAACTTTAGGATGCGACGGCTTCTCGAACGGGACAAAAACTCACATCTGCCTCTTGATGTAGTCCTTGAGCAGGTCCTGGTCCGCGGAGTACAGGTCGCTGCTGCTCATGTTGTCGTAGTAATAAGTGACGGAGTTCCCGAACTTCTGCGCGTACGGCCCGTCTTTCACGTCGTAGGATTTGTAGCCGTAGTGGTACTCGTAGTGACCTGAAAAAGAGGGGGCAAACCACGTGCTTGAGAGCGAGTACTTTGCTTTAGACCAGGGCTATTCAACCTAAGGCCCGGGGGCCAAATCAGGCCCGTCAAGCCATTTAATCCACCCCACGATCCATTTTCCAAATTTGAAAAAATCTAAGTCTTGTTTACTTGTTTAATTCTGGGTAAGCACTCGATTAGACCTGGTTTGGTCTTGGGTTTAGTCCTGGTTCAGACCTGGCTGGTTCTAACTTAACTCTGGTTCAGTTCTGAGTGGGTGAGCAATGTTGGTAAAGTATTTTGTACGTTATTTCCCACAAAAATGTAATCTAGCCGTAGTTATTTTTTATGTATTAACTAAATGTATTGAAATGGCGAGACCCAAAATGTTGTTTCAGTGTCGCGTTCCGGCCCAGAGACCGCGGCCCGCCGAGAAATCTGGCCCTCGGGAAAATAAGGTTGAAGCCCCCCCCCCGCTTTAGACAGTGCCGAGGTTCAGACGGTATCGCTCTCGAGGGCGGCGCGGTTTGAGACAGATGTTTCTGAACCATGTTGTGATTGTGAAGATGTTTCGCCGTTTGTGGAGGAAATGAGGGCACTTCAGACGTTGCAGCCTTTGCGATGGCGAAACCTTCATTTGCAGACTTGTAGCGTCGTGACGAACATTAGATGAGTTTTGGCCCAGTGGTTGCTGGGTAATTTCCTAGTGTGATGTCATCAATTACAAACAGGAAGTGAAACTATAAATCTAAAATATTAGCTATTCTGGGATAACATTTGTATAATTTTTTAGAAACATTTTAAATTTATAAAACTTCAAACTGCATTTTAGTTCTAGGGTCTAATTCGCTGATTGATCTGGTGGTCTAACGCGTTTCAACTCTTCTCATGGACATTTGTACGGCCTGAAAGCCAAAGTGTATTACGCAAGCTAAAGTCCGGTCTCACCTCTGCCGGCCCCTCGGCCTCTGCCCCGGCCTCTGCCCCGGCCCCGGCCTCGGCCCCGGAAGCCGCCTCTGAACGGGGCCCCTTCGCTCTTCACGCTCGACACCTCGTCGTGGTCGTCTCTCCACTCGCGCTCGTACTTCTGCGAGTGCCAGTCTGAAAGAGGAGAACGTCCACGAGGTCAGGAGAAACACAAACGCACTTTTCAGAACCAGAGCGTCGCAATTACCGTACCGAAACGCCAAGACTTCCATTATTTAAGTAGCATCTTTTCCTCTAAAAACTACTAAATATCTTGTTTTATTCTGCTACAAACATTAGGGATTCTTTGACTAGTTTAAAATGTGAACTTTGAACAGAACGCTTCAGTTAAAGGGCCCATGACAGGTTTATACGATTTTCCAATTTTGACTTTATTTGGTGTATTTATACCTGTTGTACATATAAATGATAGTTTGACACAAATCGAGCAGGTATTTATGGAGAAAACGTTGACAAATCTTTAGAAAATGACAGGAAGTGACATCACACCAGGGACACTCATTCCAGTCAAAGTTTAGGCAGAATTTACACAAAAAACAACTTTTTTGACTCTTTAAACATGAATTCAACAAAATAACGTTGCTGTCATTTATTTTTATTTGTCAAATAATTAAATTGTGACATCAGATGAGTTTTGGCCCAGTGGTTGCTGGGTAATTTCCTAGTGTGATGTCATCAATCACAAACAGGGAGTGAAACTATAAACCTAAAATATTAGCTATTCTGGGATAACATTTTTATAATTGTTTCGCAAAATTTTAAATATACAAAACTTGACTGCATTTTAGTTCAATGAATCGTCCGACCTCTAGGGGGCGCTTTAAAGCATGTCCAAAACGCTGAAAAACCGACATTATTCCCGACTCGTTCAGCCCCGACCGTGATCGAACGAAGGCGGTTTAAAGTCAAACTGCGGAACATTCCAGGCAAGCAAAGCCAAAACGATCAAATGAACCTTTGCGGATTGGAGGATTTTATATCGTCATCCAATGGTTTCGGCCCGATGCGTACATAATTGATAGAAGTCCGGAGCAGCGGTCGTGTTTCGGAGGTCGACGCAAACGAGGATTTTCGGAGGTTAAAGACGCAACACGGTTAAACGCTCTTCAAAGTCGTTATTCTACGAAGCGATCGGCTGCAGAACGGACTCATCTTTCCGTTCGTGACCAGTACCTTTAGCAGAAGACGGGCTGGAGCGGCGCGGCGCGTGCCTCTTTGAAAGCAGAAGTGTGCGCTCGCTCTGACACGCCCACTTCCTGCTGCTGCGTCGTAAATGATTAATCACATTTTGTTATCAAATCGCGCTCGTTTCAAATGGTCACATCAGTCACTAAAAGCGTGCGGAGTCCAGACTTTGGAGGAAGAAGAATCCAACGGGGTTTTTTTTTTTCTTTTTTTTTAAATGGCCGTCTGTAAAAGAGGCGGGGCCACAAAGGGAAGCGTAAACAATATCGTGAGTGTCGTTTTGAAGAGATGTCAAATCTGAATATTGATTTTATCGTTCAGTGTCAAAAACGCTACAAAAGAGTGGCTTAAAAATGAAAAAAGGTGATTTTTTTTTTTTTTAATGAGTGTAAAGTGATATTTCTGCACTTTTGTGATAGATTTTTAACTGATATTTAAACCTCAACTACTGCATTAAAAAGGCTCTTTTCTTCTGTTCAACTCTGCGTTTCCGTCTTGCTGCAAATGTTAGAAGCTCCCGAGATGATGAACTAAAAGACGTCTTTCAGGACACCTCACTTTATTGTAGTTTAGACTCCACAAACATTACATTTCGATTAGCTCAATAGTGTCCGCGCTCGCAATTTGATAATCTGTGCGAAACTTTACCCGCGACGTCGACAGAACGTTGCACATTTTCGTCTGTTTGTTTTACTTTTTGATTGTAGAAAAGGTCTGTGGCGACTTCACACACTTTGTCCGCACACTGGCGTCAAATGGACGCCGCGGAGACATTCTCAGCGTCGCCGCGCGGGCTAAAGACGGTCCAAACACAGGACTTGGGACGTCACGATATCACGGTTTAACGTTACGATTATTGTGAGAAAAAAACGAAAAGAAACAAAACCACGATTTAACGATGGTTCACGAATATTGAGACTGTGACCGAACAACGACGACATTTTTTATTTAATTTAATTCCTGCGGTCTGACGCGAGACTGCTTCTCAAGTTTATGAAATTTGACTTTCTAAAAGACAAAATAAAGTTCAATGTGACAAGATAAAAACAGTTACATTTAGGGGGCCATTTTTTGGGCGATGAATTAAAGAAATAAAATTAAAAAAGACTTAATTTTGCTACTAAAAGATTATTTTACGGTTCTCGCCATTATATTGCGACTTGAATAATCACGTTTATCAATTAACCCGATAATCTTGACGCCGCCCCACAAGTCCTGGTAAAAATGTGGCCGTTTAAGAAAAAAAGAAAAAGCTCACCTCGCAGGTCGTTGCGGGCCGTAGGGGGCACTCTCGGGCTCTCGTTCGGGCGGCTGTTGTTCCGCGACGCCGACCGTTCTCGGGGTCCTTCCGACTTCACCTCGATCATCAGAGGAACCCACTTCTGCTTGTTTCCTGCCCACGAACGGCGAGCGCACAAACAACAAACAACAAACAACAAACAACAACAAGTCAGGTGGTTCATGGTGCTACACAACTTTTATTATTTATTTAAACACAAGTCTTTTTGATTCGTGCCCCGTCAAAAACAAAATGCAAATAAAAAATAAAAAAATATATAGAATAGATAAATACATCAAAACACTTACAAATAAAAGTGCTCTGAATTCATTAAAAGGCATGAAACAATTACATTTAAATAGTTTGTGTGTTTTGTTCCACTTCTGAATATTAGGAGTCGTTTAAACAGATGCGTGTTCGAGACCGTCTTGTATTTTTGCCGTTTTTGGTGTGTTAAGAATTGTGTGTGTCAAATTTTCAAAAAGTTGCTGAAAGGCTCGGTATTGACTCGGCGTGAGACCGCATCTTAAAAACGCCCTGACGTGTTAAATCGATGAATACTCGATCTGATGTTCAGTAAACGTGTCCGGGTTTCTAAAACGCATTTCCAAAGACGAACGACAATCTGCTGCAGTACCACTATCCCCCAGCAGATGCCAGAATTGACACTGTCGCCAGTAGAATACTATTTTTCCTCCTCCTTTTTTTGGTCCTTTTTGAATGAAAGCGTGACGTGGCTCTGAGTTTGTGCTGACGGACCAGAGCGGAGGGAGGAAACAGGAAGTGTCGTACGGCGCTCGTTCAGACTTTACAGTGGCGCGGCGTTTTTGCGATTCTCGTGCCGCAGACGTAAATACACGGCCCTGCAAAAAGGGACCATGTTTCTCCCCTTTTGAGGCCGCGTAAAAGTACAGAAATGTCAAGTGTCTGCGGTCGTGTGCAAAATTGCGAACGCTGCGCTTTCTCTGTTCTTTAATAACAGATTATTATACGTTATTATTGCATTTTAATCGTTTCCTGTATAAACAAACGGCATGAATGGCCTGGGGTTGGGCCTCGCCACGTCGAGCAGCGCAATATATGATCTTTTCAGTGTCTGATTTTACAGTTTGTTCACTTTTTGGCTCGATACTTGAACCTGAGCCATGAGCGTTTTAGCGATTTTCTGATTGCAAAAAACAACAACAAAAACAAAACGGAAATAGCATCAAAAAAGATTGATGTATATTCTCTTCAACATTACACACGTCAAGAGGAATTAATGTTGCTTTGAAGTTGTGCCAAATGTTGAAATGGAGTATGTTGTTAAGAGTAACAACAAAAAAAAGCTAAACGAGGTGATATTTCTGCACTTTTACAGACATTCCACATTTGTCTGATAATTAAACCGCAACCAACAGGTTTTAAAAATGCACATTTTGGTCGCGCACTCCCGACGCCACGCCCTCTTTTAAATAATGTAAGGTCTGAAGTCGTTTGAACGATTAAAGTCCACATGACGTTTCTCATGTTTTTTCTCATCATGACTTAGTTTTGGTGGTGTAGAAACTGTGGTAAATATTTATCATAGTTTTACTTCCGTTAAGTTGCAGTTTGTGAAGAAAATTTGACAAGTTTAAAATGACAGGAAGTAGAGCTGAAGCCCTCTGTGATGTCATCAGTGTGCGACAGAGACAGTTGACACTTAACTGACCGTTTAAACCATCATTCAACAAAATAAAGGCGTTCTATGGTGTTATTGTGTGTCAAATCAGAACTGCTGGGTCATTGATTTGGATTTTGGCTCTTGTTTACAGTCTGGTTGCTAGGTAACAGCTGTGGAATTACCTCTACCTATGTCGAATTTGCTGCTCACGTCCGACAAGGAAGTACAATTATAAACTTTACAAAAATGGTCACAAACTGGGGACAAATGAGCAAAATGTTTCGTGAAATCTGACATATAAAATCGAAAATGTGCGGTCGGACCCGTCGCACGCGGCTCTAACGGAACATTTGACCACATCGGAGCGTCCGAAGAACCAAACGCACTGCTGAGGACAGAATTTGGAACAACATACACTACGTTTTGGTGCAATTTGGCAAAACATTTGTAGGTGACCATTTTAGTCAATCAGAATTTGTCCTTGTCGGCTGATTATTTCATTTAGATAAGTATTTTTTAAACGGAACAGCAGCAGATACAAGACTTTGAGTGAGCCAGTTGACACTTTGGGAGTGAAATTTGCGTTTAAACGGTCTCTTTGTACATTTAAATACACCGTTTTCCGTGTAAATAGTTGCTTTTGCGTGCAGTTTGGGTCAAATACACACAGACACGCGTCAGAGCGTTGAGCGCCTTTAGCCCCAGTACCTTTCTTCTTGGGCCCGTTCCGCTGGCCGTCCTCATCCTGGTTCTTCTCTTCTCCGGAGTCGTCGGATTTGGCCTTGAGGTTCTCCTTGCTCTCCTCGATGCTCTCGCGCTTCTCCTTCAGCTCCTTCAGCTCCTTCTTCCCCGACGACCGCTTCGGAGGCTGCGCGCGCACACACAAGCGGACAGACAAAAAAAAAACAAAAAAAGAGAAAAGAAACATGATCAAACTCGGTCACGTTTTTAAACACACGTCCAAACATTATTTTTTTTGCAGACAACTTGTGACCACGGCTTCTGAATGGTTCTTAGGAGTTGAAAGAGCAGACAATAAGCATGAGATCATCTGTGGGGGCGCGACCGGTTTGTTTTAGACTCATGTTTGAGGGCTTTTGTTGTAAATAATCGCCTCAGACGTGTGGACAAACTGCGAGTCCTTTAATGTTTAACGTGCGTATGATGGGTTATTATTTTTCCATTTCTGACTTTATTTGGTTTTACGCCAATCGAGCAGCTATTAAAAGTGACTAAAAGTTGATAAATCTGTAGAAAATTACAGCGACACTCGTTCCATCCAAAGATTTATGCGACATTTACACAAAATAAACTACTTTTTTGACTCTCTAAACATGAAATCAATAAAATAAAAGGCATTAGATGAGTTTTGGCCCAGTGGTTGCTGGGTAATTTCCCCGTGTGATGTCGTTAATTACAAACAGGAAGTACAATTAACTTAAAAACACTGCTATTCTGGGATGAAACGCGTCTCAATTACTTTTGCAGCCAAACTATTGCACACAGAGATTTTAAAACACATTATCAACTAAATAAAAGGTTGAAATGTGGCGACTGAAGGCTTCTACATCCGGAATATTTACAGATAAAGAGTGTCATTGAGGAAAATCAGACACCGTTTATACGTTTCAGACATTTCGATTTAATAACGCTGCCGTCTGGTGTTAGAAAAAGTTCTTTACGCGTGTGTTTCAGAGTCTGTTTGATTCAGATTACGAATATCAAACAGGGACCACGTTTATTTTTGGTTATAATCGACTTGTTCACGGTTCGTTCTTGGATTAAATTGAAATAAAACTGAACTTCGGTGCCCGGCGAGTCACGTTTCTTCACATTAGTCGTTGCTGTGGCCGTAATAATGACGCCGGCGAAGTGGTTTTGTTTTTTTCGACAGAAGACTAAAGTGTGGGATTTAAGGGCTGGTCGCTGCTTTTGGGACGGCCCCGCGTTATCTCCTCGCACAGACCCGACACGTCCCCGTCGCAAACACATCTCTGAGCTCAAAACGAAACACGCAAACGTACAAAACGGGTGCTGCCATTCGATTCAAGGGTTAATAGTAGGATCACGCCGGTCGACCAGTCAAACAATGACTGAAGACGACTTTTATATACATTTCTAACCAAATACAGGGCGAAATGTGGCGACTGAAAGCTTCTAGATAGAGAATATTTACAAATGAAGCGTGTTATTGAACAAAATCTGAAATAGTTTAGTCCATTTTTGACATTGAGCTAATCAAGTCTGCGTCTTTGTAATAAAAAGGCATTTTCGTTGTCGTTTTAGAGTCTGAACAGTCCAGATAACAATTACGAAGCGCAAAACATGACGATTTTATTATGCCTTATGGTTATGATTAGTCCTGATTAGTGGATTTAAAACGTTGCAGCCACACTGTGCAATCGCTGCGCAATTACAAAATGGTCGTAAGGGAAAAATCAAACGAATGTTCAGGATTATACTTGATACGTGCTCGTAGACATAACAAATGGATAAAATTTATAAATAAGGTCTATACTTTTCTCACATTTTGACAGTTCTAGTTTGAAATTATCTTGACTCATAATTATAAGAATTATAATTATGCGGTGTACATTTTCAAAGTGTTTTCTCATTTATTACAAATTGCACACTCCGAAATGTAAACTGTTGGTAATATTTGGAATTTTTTTTTAAAATGTCCAGGGTTAGAAAAGGGTTTAAAGCAGGGATATTCAACTTTATTTTCCTGAGGGCCAGATTTTTCGGCGGGCCGTGCAAAACACGACACTGAAACAACATTTTGGGTTGCACATTTCAATACATTTAGTTAATACGTAAAAATTACTACTGCTAGATTACATTTTTGTGAGGAATAACATATAAAATACTTTACCAACATTGCTCACCCACCCAGAACTGAACCAGAATTAAGTTAGGACGAGACTAGAACCCGCCTGGTCTGAATCAGGACTTACCCAGAATCAAACAAGGACTAAACCCAAGACCAAACCAGGTCTAATAGAGTTCTTACCCAGAATTAAACAAGTAAACAAGATTTTTATTTCATCAATATTTGGAAGATGGGTCGTGGGCTGGATTAGATTGGTTGACGGGCCTGATTTGGCCCCCGGGCCTTAGGTTGAATAGCCCTGGTTTAAAGAGTAAGCAATTCACCAACATTTAGAATTAAAAATCAGATTTAAATGTATCATCTTGATAAACGTTAAAGAAAAGACTGAAATCTGAACTCAAACGACAATCCCGTATTTCAAAACCCACCGCAGAGTCAGCAGGTTTTTTGATCAGGATATTTTACTTTTGATGAAGAAATTACGTAAATTAAAAGGACCTATGACAAGTTTTTTCTAATTTTTACTTTATTTGGTGTATTTGTACCTGTTGTACATATAAAGGATTTTTACCAATCGTGTCGGTGTTTGCGGAGAAAAGTTGAAAAATCTGTAGAAAATAACAGGAAGTGACATCACACCGAGGACACTCATTAAATGTTACACACAAACTACTTTTTTGAATCTCTTAAAACAATTTCAATAAAATAAAAGTTGCGCTAGTATATGTTTTGCGAAATAAAAATAATTGTGACACGTTTTGGCCCTGTGGTTGCTGGGTAATTTCCTAGTGTGATGTCATCCATTAGAAACAGGAAGTAGAATTATAAACCTTAACAAAATTGCTATTCTGGGATACAATTTGTATAATCTTTAGCTAAATTAAAATATATTTATCGTGACTACATTTATTTTAGTTCAATGATTCCAACTGCAGTTTTTGTGATTTGCCGACGGCGACGATTCAAATTCAGATTCGGTCGAGTCTGGGCAAATGAAGAGACATAAGTGCTTTGAACATGCAACACACACGTTACGGCGATGAGGTGAATGCAAAATGAGTTATGGAGGGTTTTGAAATGCTGGAGGTGAACAGAGCGAATCTGCTAACGATGCTAACATTTCAAACTCGATACTAGCGAATGGGCCAACTTTCGACACAATAGAGACCGTTATATTAAACTGATAATTGCCCTTTTTAGCGTATTGGCTATCGCCCGTAAATCTCCAGCATAGGTTAATATTTAGCTAGCGACATTATTTTATTGAGATAATATCGTGAATGTCGTTTTGAAGATGTCCAACATTCAACTGCGAATAAACCTGAGCAAACGGATTAGCGCAGGGAAACATCAAAGCTAATTTCTTTAGAGTAATATTTAATGGCTCTTTAAAATAAACACCACGAGACAAACTAAGGCTACAATGGACATAATAATTTTAGGCGTTTCTGGCTGTTTAAATAAAAATAGAATCAAGCTAACGACTAGGGTGATGCACGATAATTTGGTAAATGACTCAAAATTGGCCATGACGACACCCGCGCTTTAAAGTAGCAACTAGCGATGTCACGATATCACATTTTCGCGAAAAGAAGCTGCTGCTTAGTTGTATTAGTAATTGTAAATACTTAATTTTCTCTCTCACAGATTGTGTAAAAGATCATAATTCCTCTAGTCTGTGAGCAGTTTTTGAAATTAAACTTTCTGATCGTTAATAACCTAATAACACACTTAAACGGCCATGTATAAACACTTAACATTCAGGTTTACTTTTTAAGAGTATAGATTGAACTGGAATTACTTAACTTTGCTTCTGAAATGGCCACGATTATAATTTTTTTAACCCGCACAACTATAATGTGACTCAAGTGTTATAATCTGTATTGTCATCCATCTGTATGTTAAAATCCCTCATGTTTGTGTTAATATGATCCATGTTCCATCTTCTCTTAGCGTTATTTATTAGTAACAGTCTCGTTAACAGTTTTGGCCGCTGGTTTGGACTTACAGCAGCTCTCCACGAGTCTCTGACCTGCCTGACAGAGGACGGGCTCGACACTGCCTCCATCTGAACAAAGGGGGGAACAGCAGTTTAGACACAGCACAAATGAGATGGACACGGACACAAAACACTGGACGACAACACACACACACACAACGGCAACGATGACGCGTGCGACGGGGCCGAAAGCTCTGGGGAGAGAAGACGTCAACATTTCACTTTCAGACGATTACCAGGATTAGAGTTCCGTTTGAATAGTTGGATTCGGTTCACATCATTACACGGTATTAACTTATGAGAGAACGGCTACGCTAACGCAAGAATCGTATTTTGATCATCGTTATCTGGACTATTCCACAGACTCCACAACGTATAGGAAAAGAGCTTTTATAAACAAAGACAGTGGCATCATCAATACCACTTTATTTGTAAATATATTTTTTCTGGAAGCCTTCAGTCGAGATGCATCAATGAGGCGATCTCAAAACTCTAGGATCCGACCATATTGCAAATTGACTTGTGAATTGCATATTTGTGATTAAAAAGGCAAAATAATTGTACAATTCCCACCCAAAGTGACAGATGACTCACTCTCCTTTCCGATGTGGTCCATATAAATCCTTTACCCAATAAGAGACAGTGGTTCCTAAAGTGGGGGTTGCGGGATGATTTGAAGATGTTAACAGTATGTTTTAGTGAAATTGGGTCAGATAACTACAAAAAAATAAAGCTAATTGAATATATTTCGTCAATTTCATTTTACTGTGAGGGAATCTGTTGCAGTCGAGTTATTTGGGGGGGGGTTCCGGCCTGAAAAGTTTGGGACCCCTGGTCTAAGACACCATTGACTGACTAATCGACTACACAACAAAAGGTTCGGAGCAATACATCAGCATATTTCAGCCTTTATTTGCTTAAAAAAGTATGTAAAAAGTCTCAATGTACAATAGAATTAATCCTTTGACTAGTCGATTTCTAAAATAACCAGTAGTTGCAGTTCTAATCCAGGCTGAAAACGGTTATGTTAGCTTTTGTTTTATCCGTTTGTATTGTGATTTTAATGCCTATTTTGCGGCCTAAACTAATCCAAGAATCCCAGGTATTTCAGAACACGTTTGTCGAGGTCGAAACTAAAGCGTTGGCCGGGTTTGAGTCTGAAGACGGCTCCACGAAGACAGAATATTTTGTGTGCGTGCATGTCCCATTATTCAGTCACATCTATTCATTCGGTCTACTATTTCAGTTTGGCCCACATTACACTCCCTCGTCAATGGCTATTTTTACTTTCAAATGTTGCATAATACGACGACTCTATTAATAACGGCCGAGCTGACACGTGAAGTCTAAATATTTAAACTTAAAAATGACTCATTCATATCTACAAGCTTGCATGTGAAAACGTACAAGTTGTATTCTTGTAAACGTAAAAACTATTTGTCCGCCATTTACTGCATTTCAATTACGGCGATATTTACATTTGTTGACTTGTTTAAAAGGACAAATTCTGTATTATTTGTCTTATTATTGTCCTTTAAGCATGTCAATACGTTTGCTTTGGCATCTCATGAACGTTAAAAAATAAAATCTACAAAACGCACATAATACTTCATATGCGTCAGGCATTTCACAGGTAAGGAATTTAATTAAGAGTCCCATCTACTGGCAGCAGAGGCAATTACAACCTGAAACACTAATGCAGCCCCACCGTTGTGATGTGTGTGATTAGAGGCAGAAATGCTCAGAACACCACAGTGGGTCTCACACCTATGAGGTCACAAAACTGGGAGAGGACTTACCAAACAGCATTCATAAGTGTGAATGAACCTAAATACAACGCAATGTTTTTGATGAGGGATCTGCGTTATAACGTGTTTAAAAGCTAAAAATTAGAAAAAAGAGAAGAAAAAAAAGGACCAAACTAAAATAAACTGGGACTAGAGATTGTTTTTAAAATGTATAGTTTGTAAAAAATGCTGCAAAAAACCCACAAAAGTTTTAAAGGGATTAAAAATAAGATTCAAATAGCATAAAATATCTCTTCAATTTTGTGGGTAATTTCAGCCCATTCACAGTCTAAATACAGGTTTGTCTAAACTTTATCTTGCAGCGCTCCCATCCGCGCACGCCTCTCACCTCGCGCATTGCTACGTGACAGTTCGTGGCTCTACTGTATAAATAGCCCCAGGATCCAGGGGAGCGTTTATCTACGGGGATCCCTAAAAAGGACATCCCTCCCCGGGTTTGGCCCCTGCCCCTGTTGCCCCCCTAAACCTGGAGCCTGCTGGGGCTATTCCTGTCCCTCTGACGCGACATGCACGCCAGCCTGTCGAGGTAAGCAGAGTCAAGGCAGTCGCTTCATTTTTTTACATAAATGCTATGCTCGAGCGGGAGATAAATCGAAACATTTACAAAAATAAAAATGATTAAAAATGACATAAAAAAAAGAAAGAAACGTTTAGTGTAATTTAAAAAACAAGAGTATAAACTGATATTTAAGGGCCATCCCTAACGATCGTTTAGGTAGTCAACTAGTCAAAAGATTGAAAGATTGAAGTAAAAAAATACTTCACACTGATTGGTTGAAGCGGAAGCAGCAGAAAAATCTAAATTGTGTTAAATCCAGTGTTCAGAAAAAGCACGCCACGTCGGCGCCGCCATGTTTGTTTTGATTTACGCCAAAACCATAATGCTGCTCTGCCATTGGTTCCGGTCCCGCCTGAGGGTCCTAAATGCTAATGCTAAACCACTGGTGCGGACTGCAAATGAATCAGCGGGAGCCGAACGAGACGGATTCTCAGCAGTTAGTGAACTCTCAAAGATCACCAGAATTCATCTTGTTGGCAAGGTTCTCTAACGAGTATTTCTTTTGTACATTGAGACTTTTTAAATACATTTTACCCAAATAAAGCTTCTAGATTTACAAATAAAGTGCATTATTGATGGACATTTCTGTTGACATTTTGATTTAATGCCACTCTTATAAAACGTCTGTTTTAGAGTCTGTTTAGTCCAGATGTTGATTACGATGATCAAAACACGGTGAGGATGATTCGTTTATAATCGACATTAAAGTCAGTCAAGTGCTGCAGCCCCGACGATGTAACACTCTTTGGAAAGTCGCTTGTTTTTATTTTTTATACTCGCTCCAAAACAAAACAAAAACAGAAGCCCAAAGTCGCTATACGGAAGAGGACTAGACAAACCACGGCGGTTAAAGAGAGACGAGGAGTTCAGAGACACATGATTGGCGGTGGGCGTGGCCTGGGGTGTGACAGACGGGTGACAAAGGAGCGCGGTTAAAGATCAGACCTCGTATTGTTTACATGAGCGAGGGGGAGGGAGGTGAGGTAATGCCCTAAGCCGTCTACACGTTGCAAATGTGTTTCTCGTTTCACTGTTTGTGCCCCTACAGACATAAACAGCAAGTAATGTAAACTATCTAAATCTAAAATATATAAATGGACAAGTCACCATAACACATTTTTCTAAGGGCGATGTTAAAAATATTTTAACTATTTTATGCCACAACCCTTTTTCTAAAACGTAAAATATCCTTTAAAAATATGAGCTGCAAAAAATAAGTAGCGGAATGAAACTTATTTACGATCCAATTAGTCATAGAACTTACCAATTTAACTTTGTACAGGTCAAATCTTACTGTAGAGCAAGAAAAACAACAAAAAAATACCCCACTTGCGCAAAGAAACTGTACACAATAAATACTGAGCTGTCATTTGCGGAACAATAAGTCGATATAGTAATAATAGCGACAGGCCTTTTGATGGAAACTCTCCGAAACACAACCTTTTTGACCCTTTCAAGACGTTTCCTGACACATTTTGTATATTTTCAACACAACTAATTCAAGCAGATCGCAGCAGAGGTCAATGACGGTTGTTGACATGGCGTCACCCCCAGAAAAGTAAACGCATTCTTCTGTAGATGTTAAAATACAGCCGGCGACGCTAGCATCGTCTCGTAGCATTTAGCCCAAAGCTACCGTTAGCATTACTGGATATTTACACAGATTTGGACCTTTGAATCATGTTATTTGTCTTGTCTGTCTTTCCGTCTGTCTATACGTGGTACAATATATATCCTAAATCCTGCATTTGCTTCCGCCGCATAGGTACGTTAGCGAGCGTTTCACCCGTGTCCACGTTTTGCTACATGACCGCCGGTGCAGTGTTGCCGTTGCTCGCCGTTTTGTGGAATATGAAACCTCAGTAACAGTCGGGCCCTCTGCGAACGTGAGGTCTAGTTACATGCCCCCCCAAAACATTTATAGCGGACGACGACTGCACGGTGCTGAAAGCCAAAGAGTTGTCAAACAAACACAGCCAATCCAATCGCAGGAACGGTGTTGGACGGCGTCCGATTGGTCCGTTTAAGGTTTAATTCCAGACGTAAAGACGCACTTTTTGTATTTTAATGACATGAAGATGGGATATTCTAAAATTCGAACCGCAGCTATTTTTTGTGACACGACTGGAAATACAGGGTCGTCGCTAAAGAAAGTAAAAACATTTTTTAATTATAGAATTCCAGGTGTATGAATTCGACAGGGGAAAAAAAAACGTGTTTACCTGAGTGTCTTTTGTGGCGATTTCTCCGGGCGTCGGCCAGCTGTTCGTGTCGCCGAAATCCCCAACCTGCCAAACAAATCATGGAGGGAAGAAAAAGGAGAACATTTCGTCAATACGGACAAGTATCGATACTAGAAAATGACGGATGACATTTGACCTTTCCAGTTTTAGCGTCGATCGAGCCATCGCAACTAATCGATTGACTTAATTCTCAACTAATTTAGTAATCAAATCACCGTTAACAGGTCTATTCACATTTTTCTCAAGGCACGTTTTGGAACCCACGTTTTACAGGCATGTGCGATTAATCGGTCGCTGGCGTCTTGGTCGACCAAAATTTGGATCAGCTGACCAATTATTGAAAAGAATTTATACTTAACAAGATTAGTTTGGGATGAATCATAGAGTTTAATCTAAACTATATCTACAGCTAACACAAATACACAGTTTACGAGTATTTTTATATAGATATTTGCTTTTGCACAAACTCTGTGGACCAAGAGTGTCTTAAGTCGCGTTACGGTTCTCATATTTAGTGTATTCGATGAAACACTCCGTAAACGTGCTCCACCAGCATCCTCAAACTGCTTCACTTCAGCTTCATCTGGGTCAAATTAGTTTAAATCATCTTTTCATTGCGTGGCATTTGCGTTCCAACAACTAATTTAAAGAGTAATCGCTGGACTAAACGATTAGATGAAAAATGAAGGCAAAGAGACAAAAATAAATTAATTATCAAACCTAATTAAATAAATAAAATGGTCATGATTACCACACACTTTATAATTAAAAAATATGCTTTCAAAAAACGGGACGGGTCTTTTACATGAGAAAGACTCTGTGTGTGCGAGCGCTTACCTTTCCTCCTCGCCTGGTTTTAGGTGGGTTTCCCGCTTTCACCACTTTGGCTGGACCAGTCGATTCTGTCAAAAAAGAAAAACACATTTAACAAATTTTCCCACGAAAACATTGTCCAAGCCTCACAAACGACGACAAAACAGGGATTAAACAAGGCCTAAATGTCTGTCCTTATTTACCAATTTACCCCAGATCCGCCCACTGCCACGCCCACCACACCAGTAAAAGATGTAATATAAATCAACCCCAACATGCCACGTACCTCGGCAATCAAAAAGGGAACTCATCAAATCAGCCACAGCTCAATCAAAAGAGCAAATGTGTGCCCAAATGTAAAAATTGATCTGCACCGTCAATTTATCATTTTGTCAAAACATTTACAAAACAAAAACGCTGGCTTCACATGAGACTAAAATGTGTGCACAGATGGAGAAAGTGAGCATTTTCTATTGGTTTAAGCCTGAATGGCCCAAAAACCAAAGCTGTATTTTCACAAAGCCGCAACAGAAGTCATTTATGATCAAATTATGTCAAAATCTCGTCGAAATAGTTCTTTTTTTTTTATTTAGTCACAATTATGTTGATTTCTCTTCGTTCCTGGTTTGTCAAGACTTTGATCGTGAAAAGCAAAGTCCGTCGTAATTAATGGCTCGTGCTAGATGATTTCGGTGGCAAAATCTACCTTTTTTTCCCCCCTCTTTTTGCTCATTTTAAATTTGCTATACATCCAGGAGAATTAACATTTGAGAGAAGACAGAAGAATGAACTGCTCAACGAATTCGGACGATTCAAACTGCGGCGCCAATTTTGACATTTTCGTTTTGTGGCTCAATCATAATCCTCTTAAAATATTTCTAGGACAAATGCTTTTCAAATACCACGGGCGTAAGTGTTTTTCAGATAGTGCCACAAACCCGATTAACTCTAAATCGACCTCTGTGCAAAACAAACGCTGGAGGATCTGATCAGAATTGACTGATGTTCACAATCTGTTTTGACATTGTTCTGCATTTGGAGCTTGGGGAAAAGGATCCCATTGCAAATTTTTCTGCGATAAGATTTGCGATTTCAGTTTTAGTCAAAAGGATTCTGTTCAAAGTGCAGATTTAGCGCAAGAAACCGACAAAACACTGTATTTCAGAACAAGTTTGTACAGATCTAAACAGGAGAGTAAAACAGGATACGGCGGCGTTTGCCGTATGCGTGATTCAAACTGCAATTACAATTCGATGATCGCGCACCCCCATTTCTGATTCAGAAGACTTTGATCCGTGTTTTTGAGATCGGGGGTTCAGAAACCTTTCACGTTTGGACCAAAATAAGAAGTGGATCAGGGCTGGGAATCACAAGGTCCTTCACAATTTCATAGGAGGCACGTTTTATGGCAGCAACAGTATTTCTTTGTTAAACTGCTGCCTGTACAAGCCGTTTATGAAATGCACTTTACATCATTATAACAGTGAATGCTTGAGCCGTGACGGTTACAGTACACTTCACTCATCCTTCCACTGTAGCTGGAGGAATTTTACCTTCTGTGCATGTCTCTGCGACCTTGTTGCCATGAGGCATGAGTGCGAGCCACTCTGCCACCAAGTATGAGGTAAACGCCCAAACTATGAAGTATCTTTTCCAGAACTGCAGTATTGTAACTAGAGCTGCAAAAGGGGTGAACAATTATCTAGAAAATTCCCCAAAATAAAGTTGGTCAAAATGCTCATTAAGACAATATTTTTGCCAATTTATTAGCTGAATAGAACCCCCTTCTCATTGAAGCGGGGACAAACCCCGGACTGGAGCGGGGACAAACCCCGGACTAATGCAAGTTTAAAACAGGTCATGACCAAGGACTTAAACACATATTGTCTGAATGTAATTAACATTCGCTCCCAAAAAAGTGTTGAGATATTTTGTTAATATCGCCCACCCCTTAGGCCCTTTCACGTTGACCTATATTCCTCTAATCTGAGTTTACAAAAGGTGTTTTTCAATGCTCTCACTTGGTCACACTTGTTCAACACAGTCGCACGGTTCCCTGGGAGTTTGGGCTTTTGCTTTTTTGTTGCGACACCAAATAAAGAGGGGAGGATTTGGGTCTTGACCAACTTCTTATCGCCTTAGAAAAGCGTGTGTGAATGCTCGCTCGCTCGCTCTCCCTCCCCAGACTCTGCTGCTGCTGCTGACGGAGCATGACGGGGCAAGTTTCAACACTCAGAAGCCAATAGATTTAAATTAAAAGCAGCAGAGCAGGTCGAAGCAGCAATTTGGCATAAAACACAGGGACAGAAAAGCCAAATGGTAAAAAGGAATCAATGTAAAAAAAAAAAAATTCAAAATAAGGGTCTGTACCCGATTTCTTTCAAGTCATAAAGATCTGTTTTGACCCAGTCCAGATGTACTATTAAAGCAGTGAAAATGAGACCGTTGTGTTCGTTCTGCATCCAAATATAGAGCGTTTTATTCTCCAGGAAGCCGGGATGATAGGAGTGCATTAGGTAAGTGATCGATGCACACTTAAACCTCAGTTACTGCGCCTTTCAACAGCAATACTTAGCTACTTGTAGAACTAATCATAAGATAGTAATGATTTCAATGAAACCAGAAGCAAATGGATGGATTAAAAACATGAGGAAAACTAAAAATCTGTGTAACCTGCGCAGAACTGAACCTGGGTTGCAAGACCGTAGTCGAGTCCATCGTTCAATCGACACACACAACAACAAAAAAAGAAGGTGTTCTGGCACAAGGTTTACAAATGATTAAGCATTTGACCCTGTATCTGTGGTAAAGTGCACTGACGAGACCACAGGATTGCAGGAGGATCACGCAAATTACAAACGGGAAACTACTAATCTGCCTTTTTACAGAGAAATACGTGAATAAATGACCAACTCTCAAGATAACGTCATGAACATCCTTTAAAAAAACATTTATAGCACAGATATTTTGTAAAAGCATCCGTTTGGGAAGAAATGAGACCAGACTGTAAGCGCTGCAAGCATCTAATTACAGAGCATTTTATTCTCCGCGAATCCGTTAGCATGCTAATGTTTGTTAGCTTTACAGTGACAGAAAAACTCTTTTGCCTCTGAAGCTGTGAAAAGCACTTATAAACTCCTCGCGGTGAATATTTTAGATGCTCAGACGGCTTTAAGTGAGAATGGCACTTAAAAGAAACTAGTTTGGCCTTTAATTTGGACAAAAATGTGGAACAGCCATCGTCTTATAGGGTTAGTGGTTTGAATCCCAAGTCCGGTCATACTCGGTCGAGACACATTGCCTAAACCAGATGACAAGGGAAAAAGTTCTACTAAATGACTGAAAACTGTCTGAAAAAGGTCAAATAACGAAGCCCCCCCCACGAGCCCCGGGGAGCGTCACGTGACCTCAGGGATCACGCACTTCAATTATTCCAACGACGGCGTTCTAGTGCGTTTGAGCCGGACCGGAAAAACGGCGAAACAATCACGGCGAGGCTTCAAAGCCGGTCGCTTTGATTGAACCAAAACCGCAATTTGAACGGCGTCGTCTGCAGAGGACCAAATGTTCCCGAAGGCTCGACCGGGTCTTATTCTGTGTAAAAGCTGCTAACACTTCGTTTGCATGCACAGAGTATTCAAAGTGCGCTAAGCAACCAAACTCAATTTGACATAGCCCCCCCAAAAGACCACTCTTGTCCCCGTCTACAGCAGCTAAAAGTACCAAATGTGTGAGAGCCGTCTCAAGGGCCATTTCTTCCCTTTTACGGCGACATCAGAAGGATTTTTTTGAGTAATGATATGAAATTGAAATATCGCGATTGCATTTGGATGAAACATGCTGTTGTCATGAAGAGGGCATTAAGGGGGCGGCTGAGGAGGGGGAGAAAGCAGATCGACAGACCAGAATTTGTTGGTTTTGGGCTTCATTTACGCTTCGGAGGAACGATATTTCAGCGAACCCGCGGTGCTACAGACGTCTCGCGTTGAACCCAACAAGTCACCAAAAAGCTCGACATGGGACGCTAAACCGGGCCCGGGGACTTTGTGAGGATCGTCTTTTTGGTTCTGGCTCGTGCTCTGTGCAGCGAGCGGACTGTCGGACTCCTACGCCAACTTTAATGCACTATTTTTACCGACTGCGGTCACCGAGTTCATTGGCATTCTGTGTCACGTTAAATGGAGCAGCCACAGTCCTTTCTGTGTGTTGCACAAAGCGTGTTGCCACATAAAACTAAAACCTATAGAATAAGGACTGTCACAAAAAAAACAAAATGCATGTTTATCTACCTGACAGGCCATAGTATAGACTACTTATAAACATATGTACTATTGGTATAAAAGCTTTAATGTATATCAGCTTATTGCAAATTTTTCGCATTTATAGCATGTTTTTTTTTGCCATATTGCTCTCCCCTTGTGAGCTGAGGAACTTTTAGTCATAGTATAGTAATTTAGCACGAGCACCCAAACTGTGCAGCGCTAATTACAAATAAAATCGGCTGTCTTACGTTGATTTTCAGACACGCTAGGAACGCACGCTCTTCTCCGCGGCGGAAACAAAAACGCACTGAAGCGCCAGTCGGTTTCACTCTCATTTTAACGCAGCGGATCGAAAACAAGACGACGCACGTGTCAGTCCGCGGCGGAGGGACAGTAGTTTAATGCAATCATACAAAAATGATAAAAAACACACATAGATTATACGCAGAGAGCTTTAAACTAAATGAAAAAACACTGAAGTTACAGAACATCTTGAACATAAAAGTCCCACTCAGTCCAAAGTCTATCAAGTAAATTCATGTCTAAATTTTGTCCCGTTTATGTGATCAATACATGCTCAAATTAGTATCTAGTTTTAGCTTATTTATTTATGTTAGCATCTGATTTTCCATACTTTTGACAACCCTCGTTGCAGCAGGTACACGACTACGCACACACGCCTTAAAATTGTACTACACGGATGTACAAACATTTGGGGGGAAAAAAATCTATTTAAATTGGCCAGAGTGTAGTTTAGAGTTCTACAAACGAGTTCTGAAATGAGTGGGATTCTTGTATTAGTTTAGCAAATCTATTTTCTTGAGTTTATATTTCCTGTGTTACTGTTTTTAAAAAGGAAGTCAATGTGTTTATCACCAAATGTCAGAAATATAGCAGAAAATGAGGTTAAAAATGTGTGAAATTACATCTTCATTGCTTCAGAAGAGTTGCCCAGAATCGTTTAGTTCAGAATAGGCCTGTCACGATAATTACTACATCGTTTAACATTCATTTATCGTTCATAAAAAAGCTGGAAACATATCTTTGGGGGCTCAATATTTATCGTAAGTGCGGACATTTTTGTATTGTTTTTGTACGACCATTGGATTTTAGCTGTAGAGAGTTGAATATTACTTATTGTAGATGATAAATTGTTTTCATTGTGCCATTTATTCACGGCAGTTCATGTTTTTTTTTTTTTTTTTTTTTTTTAGATAAGGCTTTACTGGGATTATCTGGCTTTTGGGTCATCGTGTCCGTGGCATAAAGTAGTTTCAATATCATCATTTATCCTGATTCATTTTAGGAAGCAACGACGCCTTCAAAATGTTCCAACGCTATTCGGTTTGTGTCCACGACCTCTGCTCTGTAGTGCCATTTTTTTGCCCGCGGGCCGGACATTGGACATGCCTGTGGTTTCACTCTGACCGTATCGACTCAAACCGCTTAAAACCGAAAAAAAATAGGTTGAATGGCAAATGTACGTTCTATCTGTGAATAATGCAAACGTTTGGTCTGGCTCTGGTTGGTCGTTCTTCTTAAAAAACAAACAAACAGTGAACCGGTGACTCTCCAGGGTTGTACGACTTGGTAACGTTGGAAAGCGGGACCGGCAGCGGTGGGTGACGGACGCGTTATCGTTGGTGGCGTTTGCAAAAAGTCTGATAAGAAGTTTTATTTTCTGCCTGAAGTCAAGGACGAACGCGATTAGCGATATGACCATTTTGATGACTGTAATGTTGTAATTGTGATGTCACGATAAAGACAGTGGCGTTATCAAAACAAAAGTGTCTACAAATGAATGAACTAGTATTTATTTAAAAACGTCAAGGTACAGTAGAACTCATGTGAACCCGAGGTCATCGTTTTGCCGATTGTAAACCGAAAACTGATATTAAAACGGCTTAATAGACGTAGCAGTTCTGCCACTTTGAACAAGAAGTTGTTAAGCTCCGCCTCTTCACAATGACATGCGCCGCCTCAGCAGTCGTTTCTGTGTTAAGAGTGTTTGTTTGTTTTTAAGACGCTGCGCAACATTTTACGAACAAGTTCATTTTTTCTAATAATCGCAATTAAGTACACGGGTCGTGGGCGGGATATGGGGTAGGTGACGACAGACATTTTCTGAGCACTCAAGTGCCAGTTGCAGAACAATACAGGAATTGATCGAAATACAACGTTTGAGTAAAAACGGACCACTTCCTTCCTACTCTGTGGATTTATTGGTTCTACTTGAGCATTACAGTAGCATCTTTATTTGGCTAAATACAGGCCAATGACGTGGCCCGTTGGTGCTTATTCCACGTGTGATCTGTGGTCCGTTCTGTAAGCAGTGAAATCATGTACCAGATAACGCATTACAGCACGCGAACACGGGATGCCGGGGAGTCACACAACCGTCAAGTGGTCAAATAATAACCAATCCCCGCTCATGAGATCCGTCCTGCGCATGTGATCGTGTTTAAATACAACAGGGATCATTAAAAATGCTCTTGTTTAAAAAAAAAAAAAAAAGGGGGACGTTTTAGACAATAGACCAGGGATGTCAAGATTATTTGCTTAAATCGCTAATCGTGATTATTCAGGTCACAATATAAACGCAAGAACTAAAAAATGCGAGGAGAAATTTCAGTTCAATCGACTCATGACATCAACAGAACAACAGTGAAATGACGTTTTTGAATAGTATCATAACTTCAGCATTATGAAGAGAAACACTCTGAATGACAGACTTGTGGAAGAAGTTTGAAGTCTGTTTCTTGTCAGGGGGTCAAGCGTGAACAATCCTAAAATTTGATATGGAGACAGCCTTCCTCACGACATTTTGATTTGGTTTCACTAAAAGCACAATGACCAATGAATCAACTAAACCCAATCCAACTAAAACTACAGCGGTGAGAAAAAGTGTTTGGTCCCTTCCCGATTTTGTATAATTATAATTTGCATATTTGTCACATTCAAATGTTTTGGATCAAACTAATTTAAGTATTAGTCAAAGAGAACACAAGCAAACTAATGTAAAACTAAATGCAAACCTGCATGGCCCTGTGTGAAAAAGGTGGTTGCCCCTCCTGTTAAAACATAACTGGTTTATCACACCGAAGTTCAGTTTCTCTCGCCACACACAAACCCGATTACTGCCACAGGGTTCTCAATCAAGAAATCTCTTAAAAGTAGGACCTGCCTGACAAAAGTGAAGGAGACCAAAAGATCCTCAAAATCTACACATCATGCTGAGATCTAACAGTCTGGACAAGGTTAGAAAGCTTTGGGACTCCAGCGGACCACAGTGGGCGCCATCATCCAAATGACAAAAACATGGAACACTGGAGAACCTTCCCAGGAGTGGCCGACTGATTTTGGACCTGCAGCAGGACAATGATCCAAGACACCAGCGAGACCACCTCTAAATGACTTGACGAAAAACAAAAAGACTTTAGAGTGGCCAAGTCAAAGTCCTGACCTGAAGCCTATCGAGATGCTGTGGCATGACCTTAAGGCGGTTCATGCACAAAAACCCTCCAATGTGGCTGAATTAACACAATCCTGCAAAGATGAGTGGGCCAAAACCCCTCCTCAGCGCCGTACAGGACTCATTACAAGTTAGCGCAAACGCTTGATTGCAGTTGCTGCTGCTGAGGGTGGGCCAACCAGTTAGTGGGTTTACGCTTTCACAGAGGACCCTGTAGGTTTGGATTTAGTTTTACCCCAGTAATAAAAAATAATAATTTCAAAACGGCATTTTGTTTTTCCTTGTGTTGTCTTTGACCAATATTTAAATTAGTTTGATGATCTGAAACATTTAAGTCAGACAAAAGGGAAATTCGGACACTTTTACACACCACTGTATGTACACAATTATGCTTTAATTTTCATAATTCAATCCACTGCTCATTATCGTCTTGAAAACGTCTATAACGAACCATCCCATTGTACGACGTGCACTTTATGTCGGGACAAACGCTTAATTAATCCAAAGGGAGTCGTTCAAAAACACTGTTATCTTCTGTTGTCCATAGAGCGTAACTCTAGACTCAAAATCCCATCAGGCCTCGGTTCCTGGTGCAGTTCACCGGCAAACTCCCATGAGCCCAAAAACAGCACCGCGGAGAACGTGACCCAAAATAAACCTGATGCCACGTCGCTTATGTGTTTCACGGACCGTTTCATTATAAAGACGCTACTATAAAAAGAGCTGAGAATCACACGTTTGATGCGGCGAAATAAAACACAAACAGGACTAAATGTGGACTTTCCTGAACCGTTTCAAAATGGTGATTGAGCTGGAACGATGCGCGTTTGTCACGACACGATCACAAACCCTACAGCCCAATAAATATCGCAATACTTTACTCTTTAAGTTTCATAAAATAAAACGTTGTACTTTGGTTTTACGTTTCAATACTGGATTCAAATAGATTCACAGATGAAGTTTCCAGAAGTATGAATGCACAATGGCTGAGGTTGTTGTAACGCAAACTCTCTTCCCTTTTTGTCAAGCCATCAGCAGCAAAACTGGTCTTAACAATAGGCAATCCAGCACTGGCTTTGTCCGGACCCTAGTCAGCAAACGCAGCATAAAAAGTTAATTTACAACTATTTGATGACGCACTTTATACATGCGCAAGAAGTCATTAAAGTATTGCGATACGCGGTTTCCGATGTGTCACAGCGAAACGATCGCGCGGAAATATAATGAAATTGCGATTATTTTGTACTGAAAATGTCCGTCTTTAGTTCAGTCAGATCTTCCTTTTTAAAAGATACATCCCAGTACTTTAGTCGACCAAGTATTTATTTGGTCAACGTCATTTAAAAACTTCAAAATGCTGTCAAAAAGATCGGATTATTAAAGTCCGTTATCGTTTGAACAAAAGTCCTTTCAAAGACATTTTGAGGACTAACGACCATCGAATAGACAGCGTTGCTATGACAATCACTCTTAAAGTCATCGACGGAAATGACAAAACTAGTTGCGATGTCAATAATCCAGGTCGAATACATTGAACGAAACTGGTCGCGCAAAGATGAATCTTTTGAAGACGTTTTTACCGATTTATATATTCGCGTTTGCGTTTAAATGCCTCGGCTCGGGTTCGGACTGAATTCAGATCTTTAAAAGGAAATCCTCCTTCTCCAAAGTTGGGAGAGCACGTGCCGAGGCCGAGCGCGTCGTCGGGGGAAGCCTGACGAAGCCAAATATGGAGAACACCACAGAAGCGGCTCGCGTCCTCGCGGACCAACCCACACGTCAACCCTTCTGCGACACTCGAAGATTCAAAACAGCTTCTCTTTTTTTACATTTTAAAAGACAAAACCAATGCTGTGGAGGGCCGTCATCCAGAGCTGAAGATGGCTCGAGGGCCATAAAAGAGCCATAAAGAGCCACAAAAAAGGAAAGTACTTTCACTGTAGCTCAAAAACTTGACACTTCTGATACATTGACCGGGAAAGAACAAAACACAGAGCACTCCAGGTTCTTCCTATATTCATCGATCCCAATTAGGTTTTGACTGCTTAAAAACAAATAAAAAAGGGAGCAAAGAATGTCCTCTGTAAACAATATTTCGTCTTTTAATTTACACCTCGAGAAAACATCGAGAAGATTCTGACGTTATTGTATTTGTTTAGTTCAGATCGTTTGTCGTCTCTCAAAAGGGGATTTTATTAGGGCAAGTGTATTTATAAAAAAGCACAATTCATGACGAGCAGCTCGAAGTGCTTCACAAAAGACAAATATACAATAGAGTCATGACATCGGTTCATCATGCAAGAAGAAAACAGACACAAATACAATAAAGCAATGGGTTAGGGTTATTTTGCAATTATTAAAATGATCAATTGTTGCACTTAGAATGTCTTTAGTCAACTACAGCTCTACATGTTCCGTTCTTTTCAAACACGATTCATTGCATTTCTGCACAAAAGAAAACTGGGCAATATATAGAATTTTAGATATGTTGTTTTGAAAATATGCAGCATTTGAATGTCGAGTATATTGTTTATAGTCAAAGAAATGCTATAAAAAGATGAAATTCAGACGATGTGTCAATCCAACGGAAATGAAATATCAGAAGTGTCAAAAAAATAAATGGGAGATATTTTTGTTAATACATGCAGTGAATAATGGACCGTTCACCCAATAACAGCCCTGAAGCCCCCCCCCCCGGCCTCGCTGTGTCACGGACAAATCTAAGAACTCTATTCAAATCCTTGTCCCGCTTTGCTCTGAACGACTGATCGACGCGCTCCACAGCAGCAGAAACGCCACCGTCCCGGAGAGATCCTCTGCTTTCACGCAATCGGCCTTTTCTTTTTTTTAAATAACAGACGACGAATCAACTTCCAGACAGTTTGAAATCGTCTGTAGATATTCACAACTCTACTCGAAACTTGAAAAAAACACATCCTGCATAATCAACGGTGCCGACATCCGCCAAGCTAGAGTTTTAGCTCTCTGAACTAATGTTGTAATTTTTAGAAATGGATTCGTTTTATAGTGCATTTTACCGAGCTAATGCTACTAATGAAATGTAATGTGTACTTTTATTACTGTTGTGTATTCACCTGCCCAGGGACTGCAGATGGAACGTAGCAGGAGCTAAATCTGGTGCAGATCATCTTTCTCTTGAAGGTGAATGATTTTGTACATGGACAGCTAAAGACTAAACTAGACTAGACCGTCCCAGCACGAGCGGTGATGTCATCAGGGGAGTCACGTGACCCCTCTCTTGACTTTAGACTTTATTCTTCAGACTTTATTCTTCTTCAGACTTTATTCTTCAGACTTTATTCTTCAGACTTATTCTTCAGACTTTATTCTTCAGACTTTATCTTCAGACTTTATTCTTCAGACTTTATTCTTCAGACTTTATTCTTCAGACTTTATTCTTCAGACTTTATTCTTCAGACTTTATTCTTCAGACTTTATTCTTCAGACTTTATTCTTCAGACTTGTTGTCGTGTCGCGTTTAATGGCGGTTGGCAGCCGAAAGGTGCATTTACCGCCACCTACTGTAGTTGTACGTCTTCAAAGTATGTGTTTTACGCTATACTGTATAAATAAAAATAAAAAGAAAGAGAGCAATCCTCACTCTATTCTCAAAGAGCACGATCACAGTCTCAAAAAGAATAAAGTCTAAAGAATAAAGTCAAGAGAATAATAAAGTCTAAAGAATAAAGTCAAGAGAATAATAAAGTCTAAAGAGTAAAGCCTAAATAATAAAGAATAAAGACTAAAGAATGAAGACTAATAAAGAATAAAGACTAATAAAGAATGAAGACTAATAAAGAATAAAGACTAAATGAAGTCTAAAGAATGGCGGTAATGTAATACCAACCGCCATAAAACACCACCAGAGATGACTCTGATATGACTGTTCCTAGAAGTCAGACACACCACCGACTGTGAAAGTTAAACCGTTCCGCTTTACAAATTATACACACAGTATGTAAATAGCCAATTACACAAGTACATTGCTGCCTACAGAAAAATATCACGATAAACGTAATATTTAAACCACGCAGAGCCTCTGATGCAGTAACTCTGAAGCAGGAGACCCTCCGTGAACCCTTCTCCAAACCATGAGCTGCAGTAAAGCAGCAGCAGAATGAAACACTTTAGGGCCCAGGCACAGGCTCGTCCGGACCCTCTGTCACGAACCCCGTGTTAGTGATGTTGTTAGCGGATTTTAAGAGTTTCAGATGAACTGGTAGTTTGGGAGGGAGGTCTTTCCTTCGCGTCCCCTCTCCCTTTCTCCAAACACACAAGAGCCCGCTGCCCGCTTCCTGCACACACCGTTTTGTTTAAGACATGGGTGTCCAAACTTTTTTCACTGCGGGCCGCATTTTGAAACCTATACGGAGCAGAGGGCCACAGACCACCCGACAATGAAGTGAATCTGAAGGTTGGTAGAACATCAAAATGCTTGAATTCCCAATTTTACAGTAAAGTACTACTTTTTGCCAACTAAAATTGGTCTGAGGGCCGCATTTGGCCCCCGGGCCGTAGTTTGGACATGCCTGGTTTAAGGCCCGTTTAAGCAGATGGGTTAGGGTTAGATGGGTTCTGATGGATTGTCAAAACATGTTATTGTCCTAAGGATTAGATCCAGTTAAATATAAAGATGTGACAAAGACAAACGGGTCTTTTTAAAAGCCAGTTTGACACAATGGAATGAATGAATGAATAAGAAAACATGTTTTCAGTATTGACGCCTTCTTAAAGAAGCCGAAAATGTTCTTAACCACAAAAAGTAACTTTCCACACACTTCAAAACAACAAAGGCAAACAGATTCACATCTTTAATCCAAGCTGCAGGTTTTAAACGGTCGGCCCCATGTTTTCAGGTGCTGATGACGTTAGCCGCATGTTACATATGAATGCTAACGCTAACGCCTCAGACTCACATGTCTGTGTCCACGACTCCACATTCTCCAGTGACCAACACAGAACAGGGACCAGGGGGAGGCTGTCCACCAGAAGGAAAAGCTTAACGCTCAGTAGCAGGGAGCAAACAGAATCACAAACCAATCACAAAGGCAATTCAAGTCACATCGTTTCCTCTACAAATAACTAAATGTTTAGATATTAAGTTGATCATGTGATGCATTTATGTTCCAATAACGTGTGAGATAAATTAAACTTTAATAACCGTTTAATTTGCATTTAAAAAAACAATTGTTGACATGAGCCTTTGAATAGCCTTCTTTAATAGTCCTTTAAACCATGTGTAAAGTCGACATGGGATGAAACGAAAGTGTGTGGATAGTGATAGTGATCATTATCATTATGAATGAGTTCAATGTTTAATCAACTAGTATTGCCCTTGATTATAAGTGACAAAACCCAACATAATGGAGATTATCTTTGTTGGCGATTAAACAAAATATACAACGATTATTGTCTACCTTTTTATCACGATAAACGCATTAGTTCCATCCCCTCGTGTAAGTCATGCAACTCTTGAGTCCTTTACTGCCTGACAGCGTTGCAAATCTCACTCTTGTCCAGAAACTCATTTAGAAGCCAAAAGTCGCGTGCCACTGACAACATTCAATTCGATTTTCTTCCACGACAATCGAAGGGCGACAGTGAGACAGATTAGACAATGTTCATATGGACTTGGTAATGTCCCAAGCTGTCCTTAGACCCTCCTCGGCAAGGAAAAACTACCAACCCTCTTTGGGGAAAAAGTAGAAACCTGGAGAAGTTCCCCAGTGAAGGAGCTCCGACTCCCCCATTTGAGTGCAGCTTGGGTCAGATACTCCTTTTCTGTCGACTAATCGATCGACAGGACATGCCATTCACGTTTTAAAGTGGCGCTCGTTCAGTGGCGACACACAACACGTTTAGCTAATTGCCTTCTGAATCAACCTGAATGTGTTTTTTGTTTTTTTTGTTTTTTGTTCCTCACTTGTTGCTCTCTGAAAATCTGGCGTCCCCGTCTTCTGTCTGCGTCTCTAAACTCTAAAGTGAGGACAATCGCCTACAGGAGGGAGTTCGCGTCTGTAGCTACGACGGAACACAAACAAAAAAAGGGTCACGTGACAGGCTCCAGGAGTCTGGCTGTTGACATTTGATTCCAAAGTCTACACTGCGGTTTTTGGGCATTTTAGATGGAACCAACTTGAGGAGTAACTTTTTGAAAACACATTCTCAAACAAATGAAAGGTTGAAAAATGGTGACTGAAGTCTTGTAGATTGAGAGAATTTATGAAAAAAAGAAAAAAAAAAAGTAGTATTATTGACTTTTTTTTTTAAGCAATGCCGCTCTGAATTGTTTTTTTCCTTTATCGTTGACAAGTCATTAGTCGATAATTCAGCCCTTAACGAAACAAAAAGCACTACAAGCATGTAAAGACGACGGGAGATGCACAGAAAAGTGTATGACATCAAAAGAGAGACACAAAATTAGAACATATTGCGTCTATTAGAGCTGTAAGATTAATGGCAATCAAACACAATAAAGTCAGAGAAAGCTCCAATTATTCTTATTATTAAAATCTAGATTGTAAAATGAGCTGGTTCAAGTTAAATGGATTACACTGCAAGTTTTATTTTTTAGAGTCCTTTCATCCATTTCTAGTAACAACACATTTTCAGTTTCAATGACGTTCCCCTCAACACGACAGTGGGCATGTTCTACCTCTGCGCGGTTACACCTTTGGCTCGCTCTACATTTAAACCGAGATGACCCGCTGCCGTTGAAATCCTGCTGGAGGTTTTCAGCGGGTCCGAAATGAATGGACCCAAAAGCACAAACGCCGCACCAACCAGTCCAAAAGGGGTCCCGCCGCTCCCACAGCGACTGGAACAAGAGGCGAACAGTCCCAACTTTCAACAGCGCCGTGTTTGAGGATTGCGGCGTTTGAGCAAAGCGTAAATCCAACCTTGATTTTTTTATGTCCTGGAGTTTTGTTGGCACAGAACTGGGCGAGGAGGTGACCACGACAAGCTCCCAAAACAAAAGAAGCTTATTGGACAGAAACACTCCAAACCCTTGCACCTAAGGGACTCAATCAACTTATGTGAAATGGATCTTTGTAAAGTGTACCTTGGTGTGTGTGTGTGTAATATATATATATAAAATTTGGCAGGTAATTGTGCCATACTGTCATCCATGTACATTTCACATATGTATACTTTATCAAAAATATCACAAAATAAAGAAATTGAAGCATATAGTTGAATACATGGCGAGGTCACCTTTTGCCTCACAATGGCCACGCCCCATTTCAAGATGGCTTCTCCTTCATACACAACCATGCATAACCGGACAGTGTGCGAGAGTTATCCTGGAGTTTACCATCGCCCCGTTTCTGCCGCGATAATAAACGGCACGCATTTACATCAAAAAACTGTAGTTCCGAGCAGAGACTGTGCAAAAGCCCGCGAATATGAAGTCCCAGGTTCGGTTTGGGCTCCACATGCTGATTAAAAACCTTAATATGAAACGTACTGGGCCTTCACTTTGTTATTTACTGTATGTCTTTTTATAGTCTTTCCACCAGGCTGTTCACCGTGTAGGATCTTTACAATACTACAGGATAATATGTCCATTATTATGCTTATCGTAAGCAAAAGCTCAAGATCTGGAGCGCGTCGATAAAACCGTGAGCACTGCCAAACAAAAGCACAATAAACATCGTACCGTGAGGCTTATACCGCAATACTATCGTACTGTGGGACATCCCTAATTTCCAGTCGTGGCAATTTGCATATTGAGCCCACATGCTAACGCTAATGCACGTCAACATCTGCCGTTTCCGATGGACAACCCCCCCCACAGACTCGAGCTTCAGTTGGCTAAAAAAAACAAAAACTATCATGCAGCAACAGTCTGAGATACTGAGGGCAACTTTACAGAGGAGATAAGTTCAGGCACACTCCCAGTTTGCAAATGCGGTGCAGAATGGTGGGGGATTCACAAGATCCGATTGAAATTGGTATTTTGAAGGCGTGCGGTATAATCCGGATTGTGCCGTCACGATAATCAAATGTCAACTTGTTTTGAAAGCGAATACAGAAAATGTTTGACACGCTATGCCATCTTAAAACTGAAATAACAAAACCCTACTTTGATACAATAAGAAGAATCATTTTCAACATTATATTCTAACATGTGATCTTACACTAGTGCCGACATCATCATTCAGTAAAACCAACTAGAATTTGTTCATGAAGTCTTTCGTCAACCCTAAAATCCAGTATATTGTCAATAATAAGACACCAGTTAAACTATAAAACAGGCGTTAGGGAAACCAAAAAGAAGCTTATTAATACAGTTCGTAAAGTACACAGAAAAGACGTACTTTGGTTTTGTAGGGCGCCCAGTGACGTTAGCACATAGGTAAAGCAGTAGCTTCAAACAAACATAAGTGCTGAAAATAAATATTTGTCGAGACAACAAAAAAAGGAGTCAGGTATCGTCGACGTCGTGCAACGCAAACAATTCATACCAGCTGAAGAGGTTGGTGCAGTACGAGCGACCAGGCCAGTGAAAAGACCCTCAAAAGAATAAAAATGAAAACAAATGAACTCATGGACCAATAAAATATGCCCCCAAGGGGCTAGATAACCACTGTGACAACATGTAGAGTTCAACAGCGGTGGGTAATACGTAGCTCCAGATATTCTAGTATTGAGTAAATTTAAAATGAAATTGTTCTTTACAAATACGTCCTTGAGTAAAAGTGTTGGTTCCTCTTTGAGAGTAAATCTACAAATAACAAAAGCCTTTGTGTGACAATATTAAATGACTTGAACAACTGTTGCTTGCACCGCGCCTTCAGATATGATTTAATCATTCCAATTTCTGTAGTTTATCCTTCGTATGAGTTGTAAAAACGTTTTTCCAATCTGTATGATACGTAACCATGTTCAGTATGTTTGTTTTGTCTTGTTAATGTGTTTTATTGGCCTTTCACATCGTGGCCAGGGGATTAAAAGTAGCATTTTGGCAAATTCTGGCTGAGTTTTCTGACATTGCACCGTCCCCTATCAAATAAACAAATCTAATCTGTATTTTCACTTTACGCCTACTTTACGTTATAGATCAGATGTTATGTCTTTGTTATCCTTACAATTACTCTTACTTTAGAAGTTTCCTCAAATACCCTTTTACCCTTACTTGAAATACTTAGTAATGAATGTAGGCATATTTGTTGAGTGAAACTGTTGTCCGACATTGGCAGGATAATCTTATGTCTTTTTATATAATTCAGTTGGTCTACAAACATTTACATAAAAAGGTAGCAGTCTAATGCTGAAAGGCCTAAATTATTAAAAGGGAACATTGTGTAAACTCGACTTTAATGAGCTTTTCAGCAAGTTACAATGACCTCCCCCCATCATTATCATCTATTATTAAGCTGTTTTGGATCAATAATGCAATTTACAATGAACAAAACGGGGAGGGGGGAGACGTATGTTAAGTTTAACAGTAAATACACACAAAAAAAGCATTTTGAGTCTCATTTAAATGCCTGCTTTAAACAGTCGCATGATGCTACTAGCCTCTTCTCATTATGGTAATTAAAACGAAAGAATTCGTGATCTTGTATTAATTATTGCATGTTAATGAGCCACAATTGACGACATAAACCAATGTTATACATTAGCAGCTCGTATCGGACACATAAGCAGCCTTTAGCCTGTTAGCATGCTAGCTACAGCCGCCCATGCTGCTTTTCTCTTTGCAGAGAACACGTGGAGTGAACACGTGACGCTCATAACAAACTTTTGGGTGGATTTAGACACCAAACTACACATTTGGGATTGCGTTTAATCGCTGTGGAAGAAGCCGATGGGGGGCAAAAGCGCGCGTGCAGTCTAAAAAAAGTCGTAAAACCGTTGAAGGGTATGCTAAAGACGCTAAGCTAAAGGGGGCCTGGTCATGCTAGGCCGGACAGAGTGCTATTGTTAGCCGAGCACAGCTAACATAAGACACAGGCTTTTGCCTTTTACGTCATCGGGGCGGCTAATCTGCAATATATCTGCAGTGGGTCGGTGTGGAAACGGCCCCAAACCAGGATAAACACGGAGCTTAAGATAAATATTTGACATGCTCTGGATACTATAGGCTCTGACTCATGAAACAGGAAAAACTTGTGATATACAGTATGCAGCTCCTACATAAAAAAGGTGTAAATCGGGGAAATATGTTAAACATACAAAGGCTACTTTAACATATTTAAAACTAAACCAAAGTAAACCACGTCTGGATGGGACTCGTGTACGTGATGTCACAACCGCAGCAGACTTTACGACACTTGCACAACTGGGTTTTAAAATTGTCACACACAAAAAAGGTGCTTATCCGCTGTAATGCTACTCAAAAATACCTTCTAAAGAAGCCTTAAAACTGTAAACCAAGGCTATAATTACAGTCTAAACCCAATTTTGACGCTATATTTGAGCCAAGGTGAACGTAACCACCGTGGCTCGCCGTATGTCAACACCCCAGCATAGTAACAAGACAAAAAAACAACTTAATCATGTTTGCAGTGGCTGTACGCTTAAAACTACTCAAAACAACCGACCGTAAACTTAATTATGACTATGAAGCAGGGTGGATTTGTCTTGTGTGCACTTTAAAACGTTTAAAAGTTAAAATACTCTGCAGGACACGCCAAAGACCTTTCCGAAAATGTGGCTCCCAAGAATAGCTCCCAGCGGCGGAAGGCGGGGGGTCCTGCTCTCCGAATGTACCCGACCACTTTGTGCACGAACTCGGGAGCTCTTACTATGTGACATCTGCTTGGAGCGTCTTGTTGCAGACACACACACACACACACACACACGCCCAAAACGAGAGCAAACGTGCGCAAAACCGAACGTGTGCGGAGCCGAAAATAAAAGGGTACAAACCGTGTGGCGCCTGTCCGTTCACGCTGACCACCGTGACCGCGTTCATTTTCTTAGTCCACGGGTTCACCTTGGGCGGAGGGGCTTCGGTAAACTCCTTTTTGCCCTTTCCGCCCTCCTCGCTCGGCTTGTTGTCGTTGTCGGAGTCGCCTTCTTTGGGCTCGGAGGAGGCTGGGTGCCGCTCCGGGTCGTGGGTGCCTCCCTGTCCGGCGCACGGGCTGCCTCGCTCGGCCTCGTCCACGCGTCCGCCCCGTTCCGACTGCTCCAGCTCGCCGCGGGTCATTGCGCCGCGGTCCTCGGGTTTGGAGAGCGGATTGCCCGGCAGGAGAGTCTCCACCTGAGTGGCCATTTCCCACCGCCGCCGTCTCTGTCTCCTCCCGGTTGGATTACCAGTGCTAGCCCGACTCGGCAGGTTTCACTTTCGGGTGGAAATGTGGAGTTTTACCGCGACTGTCCGGCCGCTGTTCAGGCCAAAGCGCGTCCGTCCGCAGCGCTCAGAGGCCGGCCGCAGCCACACGCACCGAAATTTGGAGAAACGTGTCCGAGGGCCTCAGGATTACAGCCTTATCTCCAGCACTAGCAGCAATATGGATGATCCTCACCACGCGATACGTGTGGACGCGCACGCACGGCGGGGGGGAGGAGGCACGTACAGACGGGGGCGCGCCTCGAGGGTCAGGCCGTGTCAGCCGCGTTCAGGGCTGTAGGAAAAGAGACACGTCAGGAAAAAAGGCAGTTGCTCATGTAAAAAAAAAAAAAAAAAAAAAAAGGTTAGGGGAAAAACAACTTATAAATATTGCATTTTATGACTCCAAAAATACAAGTCCTGATTAATCTTAGAATATGTAGCTTGCCTAGTAATTACATTTGACTTTTTGTTAAGGTAAGATGGACTTTGTCAGTAACAGTGCTTTCTACTGCTTATTACCAATTAAACTCTGTCAGATTGAGTCACTATTTTGATGACTTGAGACTTGACTTTGGACTTGGAGCCCTGAGATGACTTCATGGTTGTCTTCAAACAGTTTTAGGTTTACTTTCATTGCTTATATTTACAGGAACAAACTGAAACAGGTTTGTCTCCACTTCTATGTTTGTGACCTGATTCTTATGGACAAAAAAAAAAAAAAAACCTCCATAAACCTCCTCAAACTTGCTGTTGTGCAGGGACAACAGATGGAAACTAGCCTACAATATGTGCATTCATATCCACTGTCCCTTTTCTAAATACATTTTTTAAAAGTTCAGCACATTTCCAAGTCTAGTTGTCTTCTTATAGATCACAAAATTAACATTGGAAGTAACTTTTTAACGCGTAACTTTGTATTACCAAACAAAACATGTAAACTGCTCAAATATAAGCTGTAATGATTTTGTAACAAGACTTGAAAGGACCAAACACAGAACTTAGATTTGTGGGCCACAGACTTGGACTTGACTCGGACTTTAAGACTTGGTCGCACACCTGCAAGTTAACTGTCTAATTCAAGATTTGTTAACCTTGCCAGGTCTCGCGACTTTTGCGACTTCACAAACTCTTGAGAATCTACCTCGTTAGGCTCCAGCAGATTTGCTTACAATCCACACCAGTGGTCTTAACAGGCCCATCACATGGCAGCGATGGCAGCAAGGTGTGCGTGAAACAACCAAAGATGGCGACGCCGGGGGACATAAGTGTTGCAGCTTTAATTGATTCTGTTTAAGCTGAAACACAGACTATTTCTTGTTTTGAGACAAGAACGCTTTGTGCATTTGTGCTCTTCTACCCACTGGATTTGGAAAGAGTTCGATTCAGCAACTTTCTCACTTGTGGTTAAAGAACTTAAGTGGCTGCATTGTTTTTGTTGTGTCTCCATCTGCGGCTCCTCTAGATAACCAAGTAAACAAGGTCGTAAAGTTGGGGATTTCTACTGCGAAGCTCAGTGATAATGATAGCCACGTCCTCAATGGTAAATGCCAGCGAGTCTTTGGTAGACCAGGGTCTAAGTTACTGCCAATGAAGTGGAGGAACGTGCTTGCGTTTAAAGTGTATCAGGAAAAACTTCTTAGAGTCGTTGTGGAAGAAGCACACTCGACATCCAAGTGGAAAGTAATCGATTTGGTCCAAAAACCAGCGCTGTATAAGTCAAGACGACATGTTAATTTCTCTGTACATCCCAGTCCAATGTGAGCAGTGCATGGAGCAGTAGTGACACTTTGGATACGTTATTATGAGTCATTGCTGTGATTGGTTAAGCACAAATTACAGTAGGTGGGCCCTAAAATCATGCTTCGTCCAATCAGCTTGATTTATTTCAACCTCCCACCTTTTCCCAACGGCTGAGACTTTCCAGATTGATTTATTTTTAGAACTCAGTTTAGAGTGCCACACTCATGTGCCACACACATGCCGATCTGGCGTGGGCCAAGTTAATGGATTGTTCGAATGAAGCCTGTCGATTCACTGGAAGTTTTACAATCAGAACACAACCAACCAAACTATAAAACGTTAATCTATCAATGTGAAATAAGAATTAGGATCAAAAGTGTGTGCAGATAAAACTGAATAATCAATATCACACAGGTTCTCTCCTTTGTTATAATTTCTTTGCACGCACATTCAAATGAACAAAATAGCTTTTTAGTTATTTCACACTAGTTCAGTGTAGTGCATTCATATATAACAAACAAACAAGCCTAAAGTAGGAAAAGAAAGTTGGCAAAAATGCATTAATTTACAAAAGATGCAAATGATGCTTGGATAGGAATCTTGTAAGACGGATTCACGCCAAAACGATTACTATTATACATTTTTCAATAATATACTAACATGTAATTGCCTGGAATGAATGATTTATTTTATTTATTTATTTATTTTTTTATTATTTATTTTATTTATTTTTTTTTTATTTTTTTTTTATCAATCAACGTTGAACCGAATGGAATGGAATTCTTAAATTTATACGTTCATTTTGTCTCGTTGATTTACCTCATATCCGTTTGCCCCTGAACGCAGCAGTCTCAGCTGACGTCGCGCGCTCCTCTCTCTCGTCCACAAATCAGCGCAACTTGGAAAATATCCCTGAAGGCGCTGCAACCCTTTTGTTGCGTTTACCGTGATTCTGAACACTTACGACCCCCCCCCTAACCCTAACCCCACCGGCCCCCTACCCACCGGCCCCTTTACGCGCGCACGTGTCATCACCGGAACTGCACGTGGAATCCTCAGCGCCCGTTGCCCGTCTTCTCCCTAATTTTTTTTTTTTTTTTTTTTTTTTCCCTGCGTGTACCCCTCCTCCTCAGCCACAAACGGGGGTCGCTGAGTTCATCTGTGCGCGGGTTCAGACGTGACAGACCCGGGTACAGCGCCGGGTTTGGGCCGTCTTTTTAAAGCGCGTGTGTGTAGTAGGATTACGTAATAGGCTCAAAGTTCACGTCCTTCTTCAGGGCAGTGAGGGGGACAGTCAGTGGAGGTGTTTCAGCAAATGGGACGAAATATGACGTGTGTTTGGAAGCCACGTGGTAAAAGAAATACTCAATTTGAAGGAAAGACCCCAAAACATTTGAATCAATTTCGTAATTTTTCTAGTGATTTTATGCATGTATTTGTAAAAAGTAGGTCCACTGTAAAAATGACTTAATTCATTTGTGGCTATTTTCTTTGTTGCTTTCCACCACTGTTGGGGGCAACCACACAAATAAGTTCCACTTTTCTGAAAAGAACAACAAATAAAAGTATTTATTTGACATAAAATAGTATATTTTGGCCAAATTAGGTCCAATAACACATTATTATGCGCTTTCAAATAGCTGTGGGGTTCAGGAATCGGGTGCATGGTTATTTTGGGGGTCCCCCTGAGTTAGGGTTATTAAGTCTGTAATTTGACCCCTTGAACTGCACAGCCTTCTTCAGATCTGATCTCGGTCGGGATTTCAGTCAATGACAACGTGCACATGGTCTAATAATACAATAATAAAGCCCTTGAACTTAAGAGTACAGTAAGTTCAAAGATACACTCTTCATTTGACCCGTCCCTGCTGACCCAGATGAACACACGTCATTATTATTTTATTTTTTATTTTTGCAAAAGAGAAAAGCTATTTTGCGACCTGCAAAAACTTGCCATTGATTTTAAAATGTATTAAGACAACTAGCGTTTATTAGCATAGCCACGCAATAATATGTAAGCTAGCATTAGCCCGCTGCTAACGACCTGAAACAAACAGCTCCGCCTCAGTCTGGAGAGACCTCTGTAAGTCCAGTGGTCCCTCCTGACCACAGCAACATATTTATGGACAAACGGGGTCTTTGGGGACGTGACAGAAGAGAAAGAATCCTTTGTTTTGAGACTTTTTGTTGCGTGACGCCACTTCGGACAGAGAAATAATGACTTTTGTCTGTCAACGCATTCAACCTTTGTGTGACTCTGGCAAACGACAATCTTCCAGTTTATGACTTTATTTGTGCTTTTCTTTGGACCTGGACGAGAAGTTTGACAGTGCAAGATCTAAACTCGGGCCTAAATATGACTAAATCAAGTTGAAAGTATGCAGCTCATTATGGGCCATTACCAAACTGTCCGCTGTATTGCCACAGTAACAAAGACAAAGCCCACACACACACACACACACACACACACACAACAGTACTAGGCCAATGTTAGCGTGTGTCCTATAATAATGTTAATGACGACAGACTGATGAGGATCGTTTCCTCTGCTGCTCTGCGCTGTGCCGTCCGGAATCATGCAACTATATCAGAATAAAGTGGCAAATTTGCGTGTGTTGTCCCCGTAAATGTTGTACTTTCTTCCTGCATGTTCAAACTCCAAACATTTGCTGTCCTATTGTTTTTTCTTTCATCCAATGTTCACGCCTTCGTACATTTCAACCGTATTTGCCAGAATGCAAATGTTTAATTATTGCTAATATCCTCTGTAACAGGCCTATCCACAAGAAGCCTATGACTGAAAGTGTGATTGTCGTCAGCGGGAAAGACTATGTTATTAAGTTTACTGTGTCATATTTGTGGACCCAATGTTAAATAATGATAAGATTCAACATTTGTAGAGCGTTTGTCTTTCAAAAACAGTGAATCTTCGTTCCTTCGATTTGGAAAATGAACAAATAGCCGAACAATACGGCTCTTTTTTTTTTGCGTTCCTCTGCCCCAGTGTGAGGTGGAGGCCGATCCTGCCGCTCTGATTGGTCACGTTGTGTTTACTTGCGAGTAATGTGAGTTAAAAAAATGCGAGTAATGTGAGTTAAAAAAAAAAAAAAAAGTGCTGAGAGCGGCTCGGGCTTATCAGAGCGTCAGCTGCAGAAGTCTCAGTGCAGGATCGCTCTCTCACCGCGCATTTCACTCAAACGCAGTGAACACGGTTACGTTTCGCCCGTTTGTCCCCAGTTTGACCATATGACAAAGAGGTAGAGGTGATTACCGCAACTGTTACCGAGCAACCAGACTGTAAACAAGAGCTAAAATCAATATAACTGACACAACAGTTCTGATTTGACACACATTAATACCATATAACGCCTTTTATTCTGTTGAATGATGGTTTAAACGGTCAGAAAAGGGCGTCAGTGAAGTGTCAACTGTCTCTGTCGCACATTGATGACATCACAGAGATCCCGTTTTAGAACTCATCTCCACTTCCTGTCATTTGAAACATTTCGTTTTCAAAATGTCTCTTAATTTGTTTTGAATATTTAAATAGCCAGAAGCGGTTGAAAATGTTCTCTATCAGTCGTTAGCGTCCGTCCAGCGGCGATTGACGTTTAAATAGCGTTTGTTCGTAAAGTTTCCGAACGTGTACTTTTGATAACGTGCAGTTAACTTCTCACAACAAACCAATTTAGCTCCAAAAAGAGGAAGGACACATATTCTGCTAAATCCACTCTTACGGCAGGGTTTCCTCATCGTTTCTTAACTAAAAGCTGTATTTTGATTGATTCCTGCATGTTTGAGCGTTTTCACCTACCCCCTATCCCCGCCCACATCCCTGTGCTGTTGCAGTTATTTGACGAATTAAGCGTCAGAGTGAAATAAAGATAAAAACACGTAACGTTGCTGTTCACATGTTTTTCTCCTTCTTCTGGGCTTATCAAGTCCGTCGTTTCGAAGTGGAATTCAACGGATTATTATTATTATCATTATTATGCCAAATATAGAAAAATAAATGAAAACATAATGTGTCCTCATTGTTTTTTCTTTATTCTTTAAAATAAAACAAGAGATCAAAACTAGTCTAGTCTGAAAGTCTAACAGTCCAAATGAGGGCTCTCTGGTCCTGCGTGGGCGTGTCAGCTGCAGTCAGTGACTCACAGGGAGAGAATTCACACCCAAAACAAACACAGCTCGTTTAAAGATATTTCTGAACGTAATTGACAATCATGTGGCTGAACGCATAAATCAAACCTGAATAATGCCACAGGTAAGATTTACTTTGGTTTTTACAGTGAACAGTCCTTTGTATTACACACACACACACACACACTTTAAGCCAGCCGGTTTATCAGTCTGCGGTTCATTTCATCATGAGACGCCGTTCACTGAGCGGTGCCTGTCGCATTCATATGGAACCATGAACTGGAATAGAAAAAATATGTGATAATAATAAATAAATTAATAAATAAATGCATACAAAACAATCCAAAAAAAAAATAAAAAATAAATAAATTACATTACAATAATAATACATACATAAATACAATTAAAAATAAACAAAATACAATACAATAAAAGAGAATTAAAATTCATTTATAATAATAATAATAATAATAATAATAATAATAATAATAATAATAATAATAATAATAATAAATAAATTATCATATTTTTCAAAATAAATAAAAATTAAATAATTATAAAAATAATTATAATTATGATAAAAATAATTATGATAAAATGATGCCCCAGGATTTGGTCAATGTAAAAAATGTGCCATTGCTCAAAAAAGGTTGAAAAACACAATAATCAAGCCCTGTGAGCCACTAATTTGAGATCAGTAACGACACAACAAAAAACAGACCAAAACAAACATGTTTATTTTCCTTCTCATTTTGGAGGATTTCATTGCACTAAAAGTGTATAAAAACCTGTGCTCTCACTCTTGAGTGGGGTCGCATCTCTCATCCTGGAGAAGCCTCTGCCTGCTTGTTTCCATGGAAATGTTACACCTTTTACAATAATATTCCACAGTACGGTTTCAACCTCCTATTTCCATAACGCATGTGACTTTACACCTCCAGAAAGTTACATACTGTGCCTTTAAGTACGCAGTTTAGTGGTCCAAGCAATCGATCAAAAATGACAAAACTACGGGTGCGTTTCATCAGAGGGAGCGGTGCAAGAAGAAGAAACGTTCACGTTCAAATGGTTGTCATTCGCAGTGGGGAAGAGAAACCAACACTTTAACTCAAATAGGAGAACTGCTGCACTGAAGCCGGAGAAAACGCTCTTTAACTACTCTGAGAAGTACCTTTTTAGGCAGTAACACAAGTAAATGCATGTGGCACCTCTGCGTGAAACACTGTAAGAACATGTTGCTGTTGAATTTATGGGTCTTCTACATTCAATTTGACAAAAACTAGTAACGCAACTAACTTATATAAGCACATTTACTGCCGCATCTGATGGTACATGTTTCTAAGCGGGGCTGACGTTTCCTCACAATGTTACTGCTCCAGTTTAGACTTGTCGTCTGCCTCAGGAGAAAAGCAAACGTTACGGTAAATGGAAGGCCTTTTCACTCATCTTCCCGCGGTCAAATTGCTGTTTCACTGTCAGATTGCAGATTTGTTGCCCTGGTTTATGGTTGATACCTCTGTACGGTCTAGTTTCAAATAAACACAAGTGACATTATTTGTAGATCCCTGACAAATGATAATAAAGTTCAACATTTGTGGATCATAAGTTTGGAGATTTGTTCCGGAACGTTCACGCAGGGCTCGCGAGGAGGGTTCGTCTTTTTTGCTGTGCCTGAATGCAGAAGTGTGGACTTGGAGCCAGACTTCACCGAAACATGAACTTCCCTTCTTCTCTCATTTGTGACCTTTAGAAGAAACAGTCACAATTTCCAGGTAAAGGCAAGGCAAGTTTATTTGTAGAGCACAATTCGTACACAAGGCAATTCAAAGTGCTTCACACAACAGGAAAAAAATTCATTAAAATCACAAAGACATGGCAGAAATCACAAAAATTTAAAAGTGCCATTTTCAGGCTCCGTCAAATAGTTCAAGACATAAAAGAGAAGAGTGCAAAGAAAAGCATTTCAGTCAAACAAAACAGATTTTAGTTTAGATTGGAACAATGCCAAAGTAGAACCTGTCTCACATCCTCGGGGAGACTGTTCCAGATCTGCCAGTGTAGAGACCTGAGCACAGGACTAATGTGGTTGTACTTCCTGGTTCTAGTCAGGACCCGAGCAGCAGCGTTCTGGATGTACTTTAGACACTAAACTTTTGATTTTGGCAATGTTTTTTAGATGGTAAAAAGCTGCTGATGTTATTGTTAAAATTCAAGTCTGAGTCCATTATTACCCCCAGATTTCTAACTTGATGTGTAGGTTTTAGAGCGAGACTCTGGAGGTGACTGTTAACACTTTCTCTTTGTTTCTGTGGCCAAAGACCATGATTTCAGTCTTGTCTGAGTTCAGCTGGAGAAAGTTGTTCTTCATCCACACACTGATCTGTTGGATGCAGTGACAGAGTGAATCCACTGGTCCATATTCACCTGCCGTCAGTGAAACACAGATCTGAGTGTCGTCTGCATAATTGTGATAGGACACATTCTCGCTGCGTATCAACTGACCTAACGGCAGCATGTAGAGGTTGAACAGAAGGGGTCCCAGGATTGACCCTTGGGGCACCCCACAGGTCAGGGGCATCTGGTCTGTTACCAATTTCGACAAAGAACTTCCTGTCTTCCAGATAGGACTTTAACCAGTTAGGGCAGTGCCAGTGATGCCCACCCAGACCTCGAGTCTCTGGAATATCTCTTCATTAACTGCAAACCATTCTACTCGCACGTGAGTTCGTTTCATTCATTCTGGCTGTTGTTTACATCCGCCGAGCGCAAACGTGCACGTGGCACAGCGCGCGCTCGCGGACCAGATTCTGAGTGTGAGCGGACCTTCCCGGACTCCTTGTGTATTATCCTGGGTGATTTTAACAAGGGGAATCTCAGCCACGAACTACCAAAGTACAGACAGTTTATTAAAGTCCCGACCAGAGAGCAGAACACGCTGGATCACTGCTACACAACGGTCAGTAACGCCTTCCCGCCGTGGCTCGCGCTGCTCTCGGCTTCTCAGATCACGCCATGGTTCACCTGATCCCCACGTACAGGCAGAGGCTGAAGCTCTCAAACCTGCAGTGAGGACCTCTAAGAAGTGGACCAATGAGGCAGTGGAGGAGCTACGTGCGTTGTTGGACATTACAGACTGGGAGGTCTTCAGAGCTGCCACAGAGAGTTTGGATGAGTACACGGACACTGTGACGTCATACATTCGATTCTGTGAGGACACAGCATCATACCAACACAAACCAAAGTCACTTTCAACAATGACAAACCCTGGTTCACTCCAAAACTGAGGCAGTTAAGGCAGCAGAAGGAGGCAGCGCACAGGGCTGGTGACAGGGGGCGCTACAAAGACGCAAAGTATGGATTTAGCAAAGAGGTTCTCGAGCGAGAGATCACAGTACAATACGCGTCTGAAGCAGCAGTTCTCTGACAACAACCCCGCCTCCGTGTGGAGGGGGCTCCGGCTCCTACCAACCACAAGCCCCGAGCCCCCCCTGCTGCAGACAATCGAAAACTGGCTGAGCAACTTAACACCTTCTATCTCCAGGTTTGATGATGTGACCACCCCCTCCCCCACGGTGGCCACCTCCGCCAACCCAAACCTGGTCACCCCCACCTCCCCCACCACCCTCTCAGTTCAGGAACAGGATGTTCACAGGCTATTTCGGAAATCCAACCCCCGGAAAGCTGCTGGACCAGACGGCGTCTCTGCCGCTACATTAAGACATTGCGCACGAGAGTTAACCCCCGTCTTCACAGACATTTTTAAACACCTCCCTGGGGTCATGCCATGTCCCAGCCTGCTTCAAGTCTGCATCATTGTCCCTGTCCCAAGAAGCCCCGGATCACTGGACTTAATGACTACAGGCCTGTGGCGCTGACGTCTGTAGTCATGAAGTCATTTGAACGCCTGGTCCTGCCCCACCTCAAGTCCTTCACCTCCTCCCTGCTGGACCCCCTGCAGTTCGCCTACAGAGCCAACAGGTCTGTGGACGACACCATCAACCTGGCACTCCACTTCATCCTGCAGCATCTGGACTCCCCGGAACCTACGCCAGGATCCTGTTTGTGGACTTCAGCTCTGCGTTCAACACCATCCTCCCTGCTCTGCTCCAGGACAAGCTCTCCCAGCTCAACGTGCCTGACTCCACCTGCAGGTGGATCACTGACTTCCTGACGGATCGGAGCAGTGCGTGCGGCTGGGGAAGAATGTCTCAGACACTCGGGACTATCAGCACCGGAGCTCCTCAGGGCTGTTGTACTTTCTCCTCTGCTCTTCTCCCTGTACACCAAACTGCTGCACCTCCAGCCACGACTCCGTAAAACTCATCAAGTTTGCGGACGACACCACCCTCATCGGGCTCATCTCGGACGGGGATGAGTCCGTCTACAGGAGGGAGGTGGACCGGCTGTGTGTCCTGGTGCAGCGGTAACAATCTGGAGTTCAACGCCCAGAAGACAGTGGAGATGATCGTGGACTTCAGGAAAGCCACAGCCCCCCAGCCCCCCCTCATCATGACAAGACTCCCCATCACCACCGTGGACTCCTTCCGCTTCCTGGGCACCACCATCACCCAAGGACCTCAAGTGGGAGCCCTCCATCAGCTCCCTCATCAAGAAGGCCCAGCAGAGGATGTTACTTCTGCGGCAGCTGAGGAAAGCCAAACTGCCAGCGCAGATGATGGTGCAGTTCTACACGGCCATCATTGAGTCCATCCTCACCTCCTCCATCACCGTGTGGTACGCTGGAGCCACAGCCAGGGACAAACAGAGACTACAGCGCATTGTGCGCTCTGCTGAGAAGGTGATCGGCTGCAGACTTCCATCTCTGCAGGACCTGTACGTCTCCAGGGCTCTGGGACGAGCAGGTCGGATCACAGCTGACCCTTCTCACCCTGGACATGGTCTGTTGAACCACTCCCCTCAGGCAGGAGGCTACGGTCCATCCGGACCAGAACCTCCCGCCACAAGAATAGTTTCTTTCCCTCTGCTGTTGGACTCATGAACACTTGAAAACACCTGTCACTTTAAACTGCAATATTCATCACTCACTGCACTGTCACTTTCTGCACTATAACTTTAAACATAACTGTAAACTTGTGTACATAGAAATGCCTATTTTTATTTTTATTTATAGTAATTTTAAATTGTTTCCTAATGCATGCCCTTTTTTGATTGAATATATGTTGTTTTATTATTACTCAGTGTTTTATGTTGCACCTTAAGGCCGAGACAAGTTCCTATGTTTTTGAATTTTGTTCATTGACAATGGCAATAAACTCTTTCTGATTCTGATTCTGATTCTGATTCTGTAAGAGGGTCCCATGATCGACAGTGTCAAAAGCAGCACTCAGATCTAACAGAAACACAGGGTTTAGAGGTTCAAGGCCCTTCACTGCCGCTTGCAGGTGAAACTGGCTCTAACGGTGGCAGATGTAGCTGCTGGGATCGGCCTGTAGCAGTTTGGTGCAATACGTGGTGCAATACGTTGTCCGTGTTACGGGTTGGAGCGGCCACGCGCAGTGTGTTTGGTTCGTTCTGCCGCGCGCCGCGAAGCCGAACCGCTCTGCGCCCCATAAACGCCAGCTCGACGAGTGGTCTGCGCTCGTGAGGGCCGATGGATGTACGTGTGACCGCGCGAAATCAGCTCATTTGCTCAGGTAAAGCCTCGCTGCGTAACCTCAACAAGCGCGTTCCGTCCCATTTAAAGCCGTTTTAGATCGATATTGCTCTTTACAATGAACAAATGTAAAATAATGATGGACGTATGTTGTAGTTTGGTACTAAATACATTTTTGAACAGCACAATATGTCACCTTTAATGCGTTACATTTAAAAGTATGATGTTATCAGCGCTGCATCTCCGGGGGGGGCCCTCTGTGTTCGGCCCGGGGTCCATTCTCTCGTCTGCAGCGGCGCTTCACTGCCCGTTAAAGCCGGGCCATTGTCCGGCGGTGGGCGCGTTGCTTTAGCCTCACACCGTTCAGACCGAACACAAGTGGTCCAGCGCTCCGAAACACGCCGTCAGCAGCAGGTCAGCAAATCAGGCGCGCCCGGAGGAAGTGCAGCGTAAGCAAAGAGCAGGGCATTGTGGGCGCTTTGAATGCACGGCCCAAGTGACAGAAAGAGGCCGCAAACACAGAGCGCGTTCAGAATGGTATTACCCACAGTTACAGTCAGGAGGGATATAGTATATAAGTGGCTACTAGCTCCATGTTAGCGTCAGCGTTAGCGTCAGCGTTAGCGTCAGTGCTTGTCTTATTCTATCTCCACGCGGTTTTCTTAATCCAAAGTTAATAAATACTATAAGATCAGGCAGTGAACGGTGAGTTTTGATTCTCTGACAACAAGTTAAGTCAACAGCTTGTGTGTTTATAAAGGTCCTTTCAAATCATTGTAGGCCTATCCAAATATCCAAATACGGATTTAATCATGTTTTTGCAAAGTATATGTTTGTTTGTGAATGGTTCTTCTTCTTTAAAACATATGGATGAAACTTTTTTATCAACTTTAGAGCGAAAACTTTAAATTTTTCTGAGAAGCATCAAGTTACAACTGGCAAGACCACACTTCTGCTCAATGCTAATGCTAATGATACTGATGAGAAATTTTAAATGAATTAAAATAAACAAACAATTTTCACATAAACACAATCAAACAGTCTTTACTTTACTTTACATTTTAATCGGTTGTTTATTTTATATTTAAATTAATGACAGTTAGCATTAGCTGTGAGAAACGGTTAGCTTAGCCAACTGCTGCTGTGCACAGAGCAAGCCCCCAGGGACCAAGGCCAAGGTCCATTCTCTAAGCTAATGCTAACATACAATAAATGTAATCAATAATGTTAAAGATAACACCACAAATGAATCAGTTTACAAAAACACTCCATTCTATGAACTTTTATCACGTTTGTCTGGTTTATACTGAAGCTAATGTATGTTAGCCTTTAGCTTTGAGTTGATTCATTCCCACAGAGAATGAACGGAACGAGAAGTGAAGATCTGGAACGAGCCGGGCCTATCGTGAAAAGGGCCTATTGTTGTTTCGGGGGATTGCAAAATTTGAATATGAAGTGTGTTTGTCTAATGGTAAAAAAATAAAAAAAAATAAAAAAAAAGAAAGAAACACGGAAAAACACGCATTCTTACGTAGAGCAGGCTCGCCTCTCCACAGATCTGACCAGTTAACGTTTATGACGCGACGTGAAGTGACTTTTACGACAATAGAGATGAGGAACACAACACGTAAATGTACATAAATCTGAGGCTGAGGGGTCACATTTGCACACATCAAAAATAAGGACTGAACCGGGACTAAACCAGAATGAAACCTGCAACATAGAACCAGTACTAGCACAAGACCAGGACTACACATATGATGCAAGAACACAACTATGACTAAAGTACACGCTAAAGTGTGGTGGGGCTATAATACAGTTAAAGCCACACTCATTTTCACCCAAATGTCAATAATGTGTGCGTAGAGCTCCCTCTCCTGGTCAACCCTCCTCATTGCATGTAAAAAAATTTATTAATAAATAAAAAAAATAATAAAAAAATAAAAAAAGGGCAGAAAACAAATGACACTGATAAATTGTATAGCTTTATCACTTTAACAATAATCTGAGGACATGTTTTTGTGATCGTCGCGTCGCAGTGAAGGGCACAAATGACACGCTTCTTATTCTGTGGGATAAAACCGCATTGATGTCGAAAACCTGTTACAAATATGAACGATGGTCATTCAATAAATGACTGATTTCGCACCAATCGAGTGGTCAGTTTGCGAAGGACGTCGAGCAGAGTTCTAAAACACATGGATGACGTTCGTTCAGCAAATAAAAAAAGGGGGTTCTTGTGTGTTTTTACTTGCCAAATAATCATTCCCGTGACATTAGAGGAGTTGTGGCCCTGCGTATTAAAATGGTTGTCACAGTGATGGCATTTCCTAGTGTGATGTCATCATTTACAACCAGGAAGTAAAATGGCAAACCTAAAAAGCTGATAAACTTAAATACTAATTGCAGCATTTCAGCAAAATCTTAAATATTTTCTTTTCGGACCATTTTATACTCACCTCGTTTTAGGAAAATGAGTGATCCAACCCTGACTGTAAATTTGGGAATTGACGGGAACATATAATTAATACGAATAAAAGGGGAATTTGCACTTCTGTAAACAAGGAGTGGTGAACAGACGCATAGCAACCTTTGTATTCTTCTTCGTTATTATCTATAGTATTTGTAGGTTTTAGAGCGAGACACTGGAGGTGACTGCAAAGGGTCAGGGGCTGTTTTTGTCCCATGATCGACAGTGTCAAAAGCAGCACTCAGATCTGACAGTGTTCAGGCGGATGTCATGCGTCACCTTGACAACAGCAGTCTCTGTGCTGCCATGAGGTCTAAAACAGAGAAAAGGTTGTTCATTAAGAGGAAGTCAGTGATAACACATCGACTCGTCAACAGTGGCAACATGAACCATGAACCCATGAGGAAAGTACTTTTGAGTCCAGTTTAAAAATGTAGTGCAGTAGAAAGTACCTGCTCTCAAATGTAGTGAAGTAAAAAGTAGCTACTGTGAAATGTACAGATCTCCAAAAGTACACTCAAGTACAGTACTTTTACTCTTGCATGTTGCTTTCCACCATCACAGAACAAGTTAAACAGCGGTTCTGGTTCGCGCTGAAGTCACTGAGACCGGACACGGTTCAGATGCAACGACAAACTTCCAGAAGAATCTAACACTCAGAGAGAAGGACCAGTGTCCTCCAGACAAACCATGGGAATCTGCGTGGCATTCGTCACAAACGGACCGCAGTGGACTGGCGCTGTTGTAACGCAGGTGACCCGTGTGGGTCCTGAGCCGCCCCAGCTCTCAGTGTGTGCCCGGGCTTGAACTACATCTTGGACCGGACTAGAGCACCCTGGCACTAACTGTGGCATCTCTGCCCACCGTGGGCCAGAGAAGACGCGTTCGCCATAGTGGGCCAATAGTGGGCCAACATGATTTGTCCCGCGGGCCGCCAGTTGAATAACCTTTGGATTCATTACACAATATTTGGCCAATTCCTCTCTCTAAAACGTTTATACTCAGTACACAATGTTGTCATGGAAACTGAACTATAAAACAGATTATTTATTAACCTTGCAGTCTCACTTTGGAGCCTAAACTGTTTTGCATGGGAAGAATGACTGTAATCTGTACAAATGATACACATACAGGGTTAGGTTAGGGTTAGGTTAGGTTAGGTTAGGGTTAGGTTAGGGCTAGGTTAGGGTTAGGTTAGGGTTAGGTTAGGTTAGGGTTAGGGTTAGGGTTAGGTTAGGGTTAGGGTTGGGTGGTAGGTTAGGGTCTAGGTTGGTGTTTAGGTTGTTAGTAGTTAGGTGGTTAGGTTAGGTTAGGCAGGTTAGGGTTAGGGTTAGGTTAGGTTAGGTTAGGTTAGGGTTAGGTTAGGGTTAGGTTAGGGTTAGGGTTAGGGTTAGGGTTAGGGTTAGGTTAAGGTAGGTATAGGTTAGGGTTAGGTTAGGTTAGGGTTTAGGTTAGGGTTAGGTTAGGTTAGGTTTAAGGTTAGGGTTTAGTTAAGGGTTAGGTTAGGGTTAGGTTAGGGTTAGGTTAGGGTAGGTTAGGTTTAGGGTTAGGTTAGGGTTAGGGTTAGGTTTAGGGTTAGGTTAGGGTTAGGTTAGGCGTTAGGTTTAGGTAGGGTTAGGGTTAGGGTTAGGTTAGGTTAGGGTTAGGTTAGGGTTAGGGTTAGGTTAGGGTTGGGTTAGGTTAGGTTAGGTTAGGGTTTAGGTTAGGGCTAGCGGTTAGGGTTAGGGTTAGGTTAGGTTAGGTTTAGGTTTAGGTGGGTTACGGGTTAGGTTAGGTTAGGTTAGGTTAGGTTAGGGTTAGGGTTAGGTTAGGTTAGGTTAGGGGTTTAGCGGTACGTAGGTTAGGATAGGGTTAGGGTTAGGTTAGCGGTTAGGGTTTAGGGTTAGGGTTAGGGTTAGGGTTAGGTTAGGTGTAGGTTATTGGGTGGTTAGGGTTAGGTTAGGGTTAGGTAGGGTTAGAGGTTAGGTAGGTTAGGGTTAGGGTTAGGTTAGGTTAGGGTTAGGTTAGGGTTAGGTTAGGGTTTAGGTTAGGGTTAGGGTTAGATTAAGTCTAGGTTAGGTTAGGTTTAGGGTTAGTTAGGGTTAGTTAGGGTTAGGGTTAGGGTTAGGGTTAGTGTTAGGTTAGGTTAGGTGTTAGGTTAGGGTTAGGGTTAGGGGTTAGGTTTTAGAGTTGAGTTAGGTTAGGTTAGGTTAGGGTTAGGTTAGGTTATGGGGTTAGGGTTAGGTTAGGGTTAGGGTTAGGTTAGGGGTTAGGTTAGGGTTAGGGTTGGGTTAGGGTTTTAGGGTTAGGGTTAGGGTTAGGGTTAGGGTAGGGTTATGGTTATGGTATGGCAGGTGTTAGGGCTTAGGGTTTAGGATTAGGGTTAAATAGAGATTAGGGTTATGGTAGTTATTGGTTAGGTGTTAGGGTTTAGGTTAGCGGTTAGGTAGGGTTAGGGTTAGGGGTTGGGTTAGTAAGACTGTCTTGAAAAGGTTGCCATTTCAGGCCAGCTGCCAAATAGTTGAAGATCACAAAAGAGGAAGAGTCCTGTTCAGTCACATGCACAGCCAAAACAGAACCGTTTTAGCTTAGATTTTGAACAATGCCAGTGGTAGAACCAGTCTTCCCATCCTCAGAGACTGTTTGCTGAGTTTAGCTGCATAAAACGCAGAGTCTCCCACTATTCCCCAAGGTTCGGGCCCTCGGGGTTCGGGGCCCCTCGGGGTTCATCTTGCACAAACGTTTAATTCAAGTTTCACGTGTGTCTATCGTGCTCCAAAACCGCGTCGTTGTGGGCGGATCGGGGTTTTCCCTCTTTCCCTGCTCTTCCTCGTTCCTGCGTTGGATCCGACACGCTGCGTTTCCGCCGCGTAAATGTTCGTTGCTGTGGAGGATTGTTGCCTTTTGAGTACGTTGTTCCTGTTACCGAGGTCGGAGATGTTGCTGAAGCGGGTAAAGTGGCGCTAGTGACCGGAGCCGCGCTGGGCATCGGCGGAGCGCGGATGACCGAGGAGCTGCCTCAAAACGGGGCCAAGTAAAACATGTATTCACTTTTCATCAGGAAGTCAATGGGCCTGTTTCTGTTTATCAATATATAGTATACAGTGAACAAAATGTAAAATGAAGATTCGACTTCTGCCACAGTGAAAAACACTACTTTCATAGTAGTAGAAGTAACTTCAGGCCCATTCAAACTGACTAACAAATGCCTTAAATGTTACATGCAGAGGTGATGCCGCGCATTTCTTAGTTAAACCTTTTTGTTTATATCTGGCAGGTGGCGCTGTTGGACGTCAAACGAGACGCCGGGAAAGGTCTGGCCCAAACTCTGGAACAGAAGTTTGGGAAAAAAGAAAAACGCATTATCGAATGCGACGTTCAGTCGAGGAACAACTCAAAGGAAATATAAATCCACGCGCGCGCAGAAGTTAGGCCCAAAGAGGAGCCCGAGCGAGGTTTTTCTTGGAGCACATGTGCAACAAGATGCTGCGGCAAAGACACAGACTAGGCATTGATTAAAGTACTCCACAATGCAAAGGCATATTCACACTGAGGGTAAAGTCACTGTGAAAGCTGCGACAAATGAGATATCTGCCTCCACAGCTCCCCTGATGGAAACACTCAATATTACCTCATATTGATCCAAAACGACTTACAGTATTAATAATATAATCAGACGCATTGACTTCCTGTTTAGTTAGATTAGCTCCTCTGCATTTGAACGCCGTCCTTCACGCTGGGCCAACCTGTCAGGCGCTGTGGTCGGAACTGATAAGCCCCTCCTCATTTCTTGCAATAAACCCCGCCTCTTTATTTAGCGATGACCGTAGGCGCGTGGACATTTGAGAAGTTACACTACTTTTTATCACGCTCCTTTTTCAAATAATCACACTGTGGTGCGGGGGGTGTGGGCGGGGCTATAGGGGTAGGTGAAACAGGGTATTTTCCGAGCTCTCGCGCGTCAATTGCTGGGGACCAAAACCGGAATTAACTCCGAACACGGCAGAAGTCAACGAATGATAATGAAACCGTTTTTGTTAACGAGGTGTGAAAGCTCTGCCCTTTAAGCGTGTCAAAATGTTTGTTGTCGTTGGAAGGTGCTTTTTTCAGAAAACGTGGACACGTTCTGGTAGGAGGGACATCGTGTATGCAACAAACGCGGGAGTTTAAATGAGACGAGTGGGAGACGACTGTGTCCATCAACCTGGTGAGGACGTAGGTTCTGAGCTTCGTAATATCAGGTCATTAAATATTCATAATCAAGTTTTAATGCAGATGAAGCAGTAAACAGAGGTCAAACTGAATTCCAAGGCTTTGGAAGAAGATTTGAATCAATACTTTCATTTTGGCAATATTGTATTAATATATTTATTAAAAAAAGTGAGAATGAAAAACTTTTACTAACGTTACTGCAGTATTTGAGAGGCGTGACTCGTTTTGAAAATACAGTGGTGAGTGTAATTTCTCCAAAGCACAGAAGCACATATATATATCTAAAGGGCACTATGTAAACATGCAGATGCTTGCCTGTAATGTTAATTTCCCATCATCTCCATGGAGACAAACAGGTACCGTCACCAGGCCTCAGTAACACGGTTAAATCGTGGGAGGCGCTGCAGTTCACAGTAAGAATGTTTTTCAGGTTCATTTTTTGCCAATAAAAACACCTGTAGTTGTAGCTGAAAGATAATATGTTTAATGCCATCCTGAAGGACATCATAGGCCAGATTTTATGTTTTAAAGTCTTTTTAAGATGGGGGTCATTTTCTTTTTAGGGGTTAATAACTAACCAACCAAATAGTTTCCATTCTCACCTCCTCATCACCGTGTGGTACGCTGGGCCACAGCCAGGGACAAACGGAGACGACAGCGCCCTCTGCTGGGACAAACGAGAGGCGAGCACAGCGCCCTCTGTTGGACAAAACGGAGACGGACTAGCGCCCCTTTCTCTTTTTGGGGGGACAAACGAGACAACAACTCACGGAGAACGGACACGACAGCGCCCTCTGTGGGGATCCAAAACGGGAGAGACAGCGCCCTCTGCTGACAATGGAGAAACGCTCCTGCTGCGCAAACGGGAGACGACAGCGCCATCTGCTGGAAGCCACAGCCAGGGACAAACGGAGACGACAGGCCCTCTGCTGGACAAACGGAGACGACAGCGCCCCTACGGAGCACAGCCAGGACAAACGGAGACTTACAGCGCCCTCGCTGGGACAAACGGAACTACAGCGCCCTCTGCTGGGAGCCACAGCCAGGGGACAAACGAGAGACTACAGCTACACCAGAACCTCTTTATACGTCTATACGTTTACGTTATTCTTTATGTACATTGTTTTCTGTCGCACGTTAGCGCTGAAGCACGTCCGTAGTTGTGACTGTTGTGATGTCACGTGACCAAACTCGCGCTCTTGTGTTTCAGGTGGGGATGATCAGGAAGTGTCTAACGGGCTCTGGAGCACAGAACAACTGACCAGAGGTCGTCGGAGGGTCAATCGTCAACACTTCCGTCTTTGGCAGGTCAGGTCCCACAATGCACTGTTCCAACACCCATGACGAAATTGAATCACAAACGAAATGAAGCCAAACGTGCAGAGTTGTGCTTGTCTGTTCTGTTCGCGTGCCTCTTGCCAAACCATTTTGGGGTCGCGGTTCGAGTTTATATCAGCTCTAACGCAGGCAGACGGTAGACATATAAGCGGCCTTGTGTAGTTTTGTCTATTCATAAGTTTCAGGCAGCATGATTCCTCTCTGTTTTTGAAGGATTTTGTTGAAGACCTTTCCGCCGTTCAAAAAGATAGATGTTTTGATTTGAAATTGTGCTACATTGCTATGACAAGGTAGAACCGTTGCTGACGCCAAACCCCCTCCTCACACCTTAACATTTGAGATTCTGTTCAATCAAATTCCCGTTGATATATAAAACTGCTGTTGATGAAATGGATAAATTGCATGCTCAAAGTCTGTAAATTTATCATTTGAGCGTTGATTAAGTGGCTGACTTAAGATGTGAAAACGGCAAAGTTTGAGAAATCGATCACTTCTTTCCACCATTAAAATCCCTGAAATGTGTCAAATTCGATCTAACTCATTTAAACTTAGCACTAAAGAGTTTAAACGGCGTCTAATTAGATGTAGAAAATCAGACCGGTGTCCCAAATCGGCATGTTGACAGTGATATCATATGCTTGAAACTTACATAGCATTAGCATTAGCCTGCAAAAAACAACAAACACAAAGAAAACAACACAGGGTCTGGACCAAACCATCGAGCATGTTTAGGTCAAAGCCTTCGTTCAAAGTCACTGTTGTGTATAACCTTTATTGGTGTTGTCATCTGAGCTAAAGGCTAACTGAGTTTGAGCTAACGGCTAACTGAGTTTGAGCTAACGGCTAACTGAGTTTGAGCTAACGGCTAACTGAGTTTTTTGCCTTACGCATGCATTGCGCATGCCATTACAGAACGATGCATGCATGTTATGGCCTCGCATTACCTTGTTCAAATTATCCAGAGCCTGGAAAAACGAAATCGAGTAGTAACAACAAACTTACTGCGTAATGCCTTGCGAGTGACTACAGCAACAAAAAGCATCCTTTTATAGTTTTGTGTCTGGCGCCCCCTGCAGGTGGAACAGACAGACGCACACGTCCACCCTGCTACAACACTTTATTTTCTTAAGATTGTGTTTCTCATAAATATGAATCTAGAATGATGGATGAATGAGTTTTTAACGTCTCCTCCACAGGTCTCGGCCCCCTGCCCAGCTGCCCAGTGTACACAGCCACTAAATACGGGGTCATCGGCTTCACCAGAGCGATGGCAGTAAGTGACATGCAAATAGACCTATCGCAGTATCACATTATGACGAGCGATGAACACGGCGGACACTTTTCCATAGACATGCAGAACACAGAACAAACCCAAAACAGTGCCCGAACCAGTCTTAATTCTTATTCTTTCCATCGTCCGTATGCCCATTATAATGCCAGTCCTTGTTTGTAGGTACAACTTGTGTTTTGTCTGTCGTGGCCTTTTTCCCTGACGCTCCAAAGGTATCCATCTATGTTGTCCATGGCAGGAGTTTGAGGCCCAAATACATAGTTCTGAAATGGAGTGAGTTGGTGTCAGTAAGAGTCTGCAGCGCTCCTGTTAATGTCAGTCCGATATTTCTGAGCAACAGGACCGTCCCAGAACACGTGATGGTGGTGTTCCTCCTGACAACCACAGTTTCTCCAACCTTTATTATTTTCCTGTGAGTAAAGAGCACTTTGACATGGGGTTATGAAACGGAGCGGGACCCTCCGTTGTGAGGGACGTCTGTTTTCCCATTCTTCGGTCGTCAAAACAAAATTGCCCTCTCTTTTCCATTTAAGTTCACAAACACGGCCCGACGGAAGTCACTTTTTGTGTTCCCGCAGATGGCGTCCCTCGGCTCCGATTACGGCGTGCGGTTCAACGCTCTCTGCCCCACGTTTGTGGACACGGACCTGCTCACCAAAATCCCCGAGCGGCTGGGGCAGTTTGCGCATCTGAAGGAGATGACGCAGGGGCTGATCAGCAACTTCGGCGTCATGAGGCACGTGCCGTAATATCATGTCTTCGTGGGGCCTGAAGTGGGTCCACAGGTTGAATAACGGCAGCACTTTCTGCGGCCGTTGTGAAGGAGTCGTTTAACTTTGGTTCATCTCAGGGCCATTCAACTTAAGTTTCTCGAAGAACTATGGGCCAGAGGTGCACCACACGCCACAAGAACACACACATGGCTTTACCAATACTGCTTTGCCAGGACTGAACCAGGGGTCTAAAGCAGAATAACACAGAACTAAGACCAACCAGGTCTCAACTAGTGCCAACCGCAGCAGTTGATCCCGCAAATAAAGGTGTTTCCCAAAGCAAATAAGTCACAATTCGTCTCTAATAAATGGCGAAATTGCTAACTCATAAGACCATCTATTGGGAATTCGCGCGTTCCGGCGCGTGAACTTATGAGCTGACCTTTATAACACTCACTTCTCCGCGGAGTCTTTTCACCGCTCGCTCTAATGTGCCGCTCATGTTCGGGCGTGTAAAGTGAGAAAAATGATCAAAATGTGCCCGGCAATCTCGAGTTCGGACTTTGCAGAAAAGAACGTTGGTGGACACGCTCATCTTTCGATCAAACGGAACATTTTGACTGTTTGTAAATCATAATTCGTCCCTTTTTTCCCCCCCTGTTTTCATCATTTGATTTGATGATGTCATTTCCTCTTCCTCCCCCCCCCCCAGCGTGTCCAAAGTTGCCGAAAGCCTGATGGAGCTGTTGTCTGAGGAGACAGGACTGGCGCGGCGCTCATCGTCAGGCCAACCGGAAACAAATACGCGGCGTTTCCATCGGAACTCTGAAAGCGGCTGTCGTTGTGCGGGGAAAAACGGAATCGAATGTCAACGTACGAATCAAGACGTTCATTTTTTAATCATGTTGCACATCGAAAACCCATGAGACGAGTCCTCTTTTCCACGGGCCCGACTCAGAATAAACAACAAACACACGATATGCAAATGAAACACAAATAAAACATTCAATTGAATTAATTAAAAACACATTTGCACAGATAATATGAGATAAAGGTTAAAAAAATCATTAAAGGCATAAAATGATTTAATTTTAAAGTGTCTTGTCTGTTCCACATGAAGGGAGAAAAGCCATTGAAAGCTTTTCTCTGCCTCGTGAGACTCGATTGGTCTGTGAGACGAGCATGGTCCTGAGACCTCAAGTGGACCTGGTCTGATCCACGGAAATGATCAGGAAAAAAGAGCCTTATAAACAAATAAACGCAGTGCTGTTCTCCTCATGCAGCCTGAGAGCCGGCCTGAGAGCCGGGCCTCTGAGCAGCGCGGCCTCGTGAGAGCCGGCCTCTGAGAGCCGGCCTGAGAGCCGGGCCTGAGAGCCGGGCTGAGAGCCGGGCCTGAGAGCCGGGCCTAGAGCCGCCATAGTTTTTGGGTGGTTGTGTTCGCGACTTTGAACGACCACAGAAGACGCAGGAGTTTGGATCGGAGCGTTTTGTACCATTTTTCCATGTTCGATTCGTGCTGTTTGTAATGTCCAAAGTGAGTTGAGTCCGCTGTGTGGGTGACGTGGTGTGTGTGTGTGGGTGTGATGCGTGGCGTGTGAGCGTTGCTTGTGTGACGTGTGTTGGCGTGGCTTGATGCGTGGCGTGTGATTGCGTGGCGTGTGATGCGATGTGAGCGTTCGTTTGGCTGGCGTGTTGATGCTGACGTGTGATGGCGTTGCGTGTGTGGGTGGCGGCTGATGCGCTGACGTGTGCATGCGTGGCGTGTGATGCGTGTGCGTGTGGGAGCGTGGCGTTGTAAATTGCGGTGGCGTGTGAATGTGTCTTGTGTGCTTTAAAAACATCGATGTCATTCATAAAGATAATGTATCGTATCTGGAAAACAGTACGCTGTTTCATCTGAGTAATCTAGCTCGGTGCTCTTATGGTCGGAGCTTTATATGGCCTCTTCCAAAGCTCTTCAACGTGTCTCTCAGCCCTTCGTTGTGATCACCGCTAGTCCTCGCGTCGATGCCCGTAGATTTACGCTAGAAACCAAAGTCCTTAAGACATTCCCAGAGAACCAGAAAACGGTGCTGTCGCTTTTGCAATCAGCGGATAATAACGTAAAAGGTTATATGTTGTTTCCGCCCCCGGTTTCGAACCGGGGACCTTTCGCGTCTGTTAGGCGAACGTGATAACCACTACACTACGGAACTGGTTATGGGGGCAGGTCCCCGCCCGCTTTACACGTCTTCTGGAGACACAAACCCTTTCATATGGAACGCCTCAAAGCAGCGGGCTCCAAAGGTCCTGCTTTATAGTTGATCCATGTTTTTTTCTGGTGATATGGTTGGTTTAGTCCTGGTTATAGACCTGGTCTTGTCCCAGGCTCTGCTTTGCACTAGTGGAGACGAGCTCATTGTATTCTGGTAAACACTGGTGTCTCTGCTCAGTTTGGTCGTGTCATATTGTTCTGACGCTTTACTTTCTTCTGAATCCTAAAGTCCATGTGAGTTCTGTTTTGAGTGTGTCCAACTGAGATGTTTGTGGATCTTAGACGAGATTAAAACATACATTGTAACGGTGGGACTACGAGCCCTTCAAGAAAATCTGGCCCCTGGAAAGTATAATTATGAAGCCCCATGCCCTTAAAGTTGACATCCCGCCTCCTGGAGCACAAGCTGCCACTGCACTGTCCGCTAGACAGAGCTGTCGCGTGTTTCCATCCTCAACCAGTGACCGTGGGCGTGAAAACTTGACCCGATGGGTGAATAATCTGACCCGCTGATGGGTGAAACTGACCCAGGGGGAAGTCACCAGGTAGCAACTTCAACTGAGATGGTATTCTCTTCTATGGACACAATGCTTGATAGGATGTTTCTGGCTAGTCGTCCACTGGTGTGAGTGATCACGATAGAACCGAAAAATTGTAAGAAACTTTAGAAAAAATCGTGTCAAGAAAATACAATGGCCGATTATCAGGTAAAAGTATTTTAAATGGTATTTATCTTCAACATTATTATTTAGTATTGTAGTATTATAGAGAAACGGTCTCTACTCCATATGAACGGTTCTTCATCGGCCTCGAAGAACTGGTTCTCCTCCTGAGTGGGTGAAGGATCTCCCCTTCACTGTGGAACTCCTACAGGTTTCTACTTTTTCCCAAAGAGGTTTGGCAGTTTTCCTGGCCTAGAAGGAGGGTCCAAGGACAGGGGGGCTTGGGAAATCTGTCTAAGGACACAGGACGCTGGGACATTTCCAAGTCCTTATGAACACTGTTTGTTTTGTTTTCCACTGCAGCCCCTCGAGACCACTACTGTTGTGATTTTGGGCGTCACTAAAATAAATTGAATTGAATTATGTAGTTTGTCTCATCACAGTAGCTGGAAGAGGTTTGTATCGTAGTTATTTGCAGTTTCTAATAAACATATGACATGAACATGAATGACAGTGGTCGAGAGCATTCAAAGCCAAAAGCAGTCTTCGTTTTATACTACAGTAATTTTAAATTGTTTATTTAAATCTTTAATTGAATGTGTGTTGTTTTTATTATTGATCAGTGTTTTATGTTGCACCTTAATGCCAAAACAAGTTTCTATGTTTGTGAATTCTGTTCATTGACAATAAACCTTTTCTGATTCTGATACGTTTAGCTTCTAAATGGTTTTAAAGTTAGAAGTTATCCACCTGCACAGGCCCATAAGTTGGTAAATTGTTTGTTCATTTTTATTTGTTTGTGTCATGGTATTTCTTCAGTATAACTTTCATTTAAAGTAGTCCAGATAGGCACATCACGCAGTTTCCGTAGTGTAGTGGTTATCACGTTCGCCTCACACGCGAAAGGTCCCCGGTTCGAAACCGGGCGGAAACATCTTTATTTTCTTTATGTTTCCCTATATTTTTTCATGACTCTGTCTTTTTGGGTCTGATGTGATTGTGTGTTTGTGCTTTACTTTTGGAGGGTAGATCTATTGGAATAATAATACTTCTCAACTGGAAAACCTGCTGACACTTTCGCCACCTAGTGGACAAAAGAGTTTACGACCTTTATTTTCGCCACTGGAATTTGAAGCTTGAGCTTTTCCGGCTTCCTGTTTTTGCCCCAAAAGTGAAATGGTTCTTCAGCAGTGAAGGAGTGTTATAGCTCCACAGCAAGAGAAAATTCAACTTTTGACTACCTATGTGTGCGTGCCATACAAACAGGACACTGCTTTTCAGTTGAAACTAAACTTAATTCCCTGAAGTTTAATAAAAGGAGGGTTTTAGTCGGCGGTAATTCATCTCGAGGCCCAAAATACATATATATAATATATAAAGATCAGATGAAGATGAAGACGCCAACAGAAAACCTGACCACGTGCTTTTACTACACTTTAGGGACGGTTTGTCTGTGGTCCGCGCTGCTCCTAGTGGACACTAGAGGGCGCTGGCGCTGCATCTTTTGGCAGCGTCACTTTTTCAACTTTTCTTCACACTTTACCACTTAATTCATGTAACACAATGATAGTTAGCTTCCCTGGATAATTAAGGAGCCCCCCTCCATTCGTCAAGTGGAAATAATGTGATTAAAATGTTATTGTTTTCAACTGATACTTTTAAAATGAGTGAAATGTACTGTGTATGTGGGAGCATTCAGGGCAGAATCACACACACACACACACACACACACACACACACACATTCATACACACTCACACAACAACACACACACACACATTCATACACCCACAACACACACACACACACACACACTCACTCACTCCATCACACACACACACTCACTCACTCACACACACACACACACACACACACACACACACACACACTCACACACACACACACACACACACACACACACACACACACACACACAACACACACACACACACACACACACACACACATTCATACACAAAAGCAAAAATAAATACACATGGATGAAACCTGATTTGTCCAGAAACTTTATGTTAAAAAACAAGGACAGAACATTTCCAAAGGAAGCTACGGAGAGTGTCGGAGCTGAGAAAACTGCATAGACTTTCCTCTCAGAAGGACATCAATATTGTTTGCAGTTGTGTAATGTGCTGGTCAAAGAGCAAGGGCATTTACAGCTGAAATGAAATAAAAGTGTCAATAAAGTTATACAGACGACTATATTCATATTTATGTAAATCTGTTAAAAAATGTGTTTAAACGTGCGACGTAAATGTCTTGAGTTCAAGTAACAGGCTACAAAACAGGCTTATTTTTATCTATCTTTTTTGCACCAAATTAACATAAGTGGTGCCCGTCGTCTCCATGGAGATGTTTGCCGCTTTGCCAGGAATGTTCCACAGTATGGCGTTTAACTTCTCTCTCTTTTTTAAAAAATTTGTTTGATTAATTTTTGCAAAAAAATAAAATAAAGGGAAAAAATTAAAACGAGAGAGAGGTTTTAGGTTTAATGCCATACAGTGGGATATTTCAGGCCAAACAAACAAAACCAAAAACGTTTTAAAATTCTCAAAATGTAGCTTTCATTTTTAGGACAAATTTGATTAAAAGGAGTTAAACTATTATATTTCTTTACCTCTCCTGCAATAAATATAGAACATTTCTTCGTGAAGTCGCCAAAATGTCACTTTTAAATGATCGGCAACGATGGAAACGGCGCGAAAACAAACACAAACTGGTGCGACGGTTCCAGTTCGTGACGCAGAACCAGGGGCCGGCTCGAGCGCCAACCGACGCGGCAGAGGTTTCACCACAAAATCGACCAGATAAACTCCCGCCCCCACACCCACCCCCCCACTATATATCGTTTCAGTTTTGGCACGAAACCTTTGCAGCGCTGCGTTGCTACGTCATGCATTTACAGGAATAAAACAACAATCTGGCAACCAGCGATGCAAAGACACAAACCGTACCTGTAATTCCCCGAAAAGGTTAGTTTAGTTGCATTTTATAAGTATATTTAAAAAAACAAAACGATTATATTCTTAAATGATTCTATATATCTTGCATATGCCAGAGTTTGGGGAGAGTAAAATACAGAAAATTGAGTATTGCGTCTTGTTGTTGCATGTTTTGTTTCTTGCACTGTACAATGTTTAAAAAAACAACAAAAACAAAACTACATATAATCAAAAATAAAGTTCTGGTTGTCGTCGAATAAACAGTTTGATTGACTTTAAAGACTTTTTGAAACCAACTGAGAAAACGTAAAGCAAATGCAAACTTAATGTGCCCGTGACAGGTTTTTACCGCGCTCTAATAGTGACTTTATCTGGTGTATTTGAACCTGTCGTACGTATAAATGATACTTTTACACCGATCGAGCAGGTATTTGTGGAGGAAGCGTTGAAAAAGCTGCAAGACTATGACAGGAAGTGACATCACACTCATGCCAGGCAAAGTTTATGCAGAATTTACACAAAAGAAACAACTTTTTTGACGCTCTAAACATGAACGCAACTAAATCAAGTCGCTCTCATGTATTTCTATTTGTCAAATTAAAAAAATGGTGACATTAGATGAGTTTTGGCCCAGTGGTTTCTGGGTAATTTCCTTGTGTGATGTCATCAATTACAAACAGGAGGTGAAATTATAAACCTAAAAAATAAGGTATTCTGGCATAACATTTTTTATAATTTTAAGCACAAATTAAAACGTATAAATCTGCTGTTTTAGTTCAATGAGCCGTCCGTCCTGTAGGGGGCACTTCAAACTAAAATATATTGAATACTTGAATATATAGTCGAGGTGATCCATTTTTAGAAAGTTTGAAATGGTGTTTTTTCAGTCATGATTCACCATAAAGCTAATTTCCATGCTTTTATATAGTATGAATATTTAGTTTCTGTAAAAAGCTCTGTACATATACATAATGTGGTATTTAAGGGAAGGTGAAACGGAGAAAAGAACAGAAAATACAGCAATTCATTGGGACTAAGAAAGTCAAAGATGTGGATTTGTCAAACAACAAACAAAAAGGAGACATTTAGAATTTAAAACGGTACATTACATTATTTACAGACAGCTCAGTCGTTACGCGCTACAGTCGGAACAAACCCATTGATTGGTCGTCGGATACTTTGGTTAGAAAACTGCATTTCTTCTTTTTTTTAATTTTTTTTTTTACGCGTTAAGTTTAAGCGGGGAATATCACACCTCCAGAATGTTCCGCGGGAAATATGCGTGGAATATGTGTATTTCAACCTTCACTTTTCAAGCCTCGGCCGCCGCTCGGGAGTCGAACCCTCAACCTCGTGGGTTAGCGGGCGAACCGATGCGGGAAATGCTACACGACGCGCTTCGGAACAAAACAACAACAACAACAACAACAACAACAAAACCTTCGACGTGAAAGTGTTTTACGTGCTGAGGCGACACTTAAAATCCCACGCTCCGGTCCGAGTCATTGTCAGAGGAATGTCATTAAAAGTCTTTACAGCGAATATTTACACGGGGTCATTTCAGTGGCACGACATTCAGCATTTGGAAAAGCAAAATCTACATGAGTTAGATGCAAAATAGATGTATTTTACCAAGTTATAACAGCGTCAAAAACATACCCGGAGTTGTAAAATATAGCTTAATTCACGCTCATCAATTCCGTTAGCGCTGAGCCTCACAAAAACACCCAGGTTCAAATTTCCCGGATTTGCGACGTCAAAGGTAGAGCTCTGAGATGTTCCGTGCTGGTTTTCGAGTCCACGAGGCAACATTTCTGCCTCCCGAATCGCGGCCGCGACGCCGCTGCGGGTTCACGTGCGCGCGTCCGCGGGTAAGCTAGCTTTTGTTTACTTCCCCCGCGGTAGTTCCCTCTGCTGCCAGCGCACAACATCCGGATGAGAGAACGCCCAACTGATTGAACGTCATTAGCGCAAGTTCTAAAACGCAAAGGTACAGGGGCAAGTTTAAAGGACAACAAGTTAAAAAAATCATAACGTGTCCTTTAAAATCAAAACATTCGCGTTGATCTGGGTGAATTCTGTGATTAATCCCATGGAAACTGAGGCGGGTTTTTCCCCCAGCAGCAGCGTCGGGGTGTAGTTGGTGTTGTGACCGTGAGCGGCACAGTTCGGCAGTGAGTTTATCCAGTGTTCATGCTATAAACAGTGTCTACATTATGTCATGGACGGTGCCCGTCCCGGGCCGGGGACCGTTAGCGGCAATCAAAACCCGTGGGTCTCTCGCCACGCGGCAAGAAGGTCGCAGGTTCGACTCTTCTGGCGTTCCGTGTCGGGTTTGCATGTTCTGCCTGTCTCTTGTTTGGGTTTCGTCCGGTTTACCCCGAATCAAACCCAAAAACGTGCGCAATCGCTGAAGGTCAAATGGCACGGAAGGACGGGTCAAATGCGCAGGGCGGGTTCCCTACGGGGACGATACCGTTATGTTTGTTTTGTTTGTTTGTTTTTTGCCTGGGATCCAGAACAGCACGCCCGTCCGGTTGTTGACGAAGAGCGAGTCTGGTCACCGCTGTACCGCGAGCCAAACTCAGACGGAACCGTGCAATCAGGCTTGTTTATGCCAGTGACGCGCGTGAAACAAACGAGCTCATTGGTCGCTTCATTTAGACCACGTGTGATTCTGTTCTGTCGACACGAGAGCCACGGCCCGCTCTCCGGACGCTCATGTTCTGCAGATAGTTACATTACTCAGTTACTCTGTGAATTTTTACTCTGTTACTTTTACTCTGTTACTTTTACTCTGTTACTTTTACTCCTACTTGTTACTCTGTTACTTACTCTGTTACTTTTTACTCTGTTACTTTTACTCTGTTAATTTTTACTCTTACTGTTACTCTGTTACTTTTACTCTTACTGTACTCTGTTACTTTTAATCACGTTACTTTTACTGTTACTTTTAAGCGGTTACTTTTACTCAGTAACATTTACTTAGTTACATTCACTCCATTACTTTTTCGCAGCTCCTTTTCCTCTTACTTTTACTGTTACTTTTACTACACGTTACTTTACTCACGTTACTTTTACTCTGTTACTTTTTCTCTGTTACTTTTACTGTGTTACTTTTACTGTGTTACTTTTACTCAGTTAATTTTACTCTTACTTTACTCTGTTATCTTTTACTCTGTTACTTTTAATCACGTTACTTTTACTGTTACTTTTATACGGTTACTTTTACTCAGTAACATTTACTTGTTACATTCACCCATTACTTTTTCGCTGCTCCTTTTCCTCTTACTTTCACTGTTAATTTTACTCTGTACTTTTTTCTCTTACTTTTACTCTCTCAGTTTTCCTCTGTTACATTTACTCCATTACTTTTTCTCTGTCACTTTATACTGTGTTACTTTTACTCCATTACTTTTACTCCGTTACTTTTACTGTGTTAAAATTTACTTGAGTAACTACAGACAGACGTCGTTTTGACTTTCCAAGCAAAAAATGAAACCTTAACTTTTTGCTTTCAATCGATAAAAACATGACCAATAGGGGGCCCTCTTCGCCCCTCGCGACGAAATGAACCATAAATAAAAAGCGTGATTGTTAAACGGTGCCCAGCCCTGTCCCGCCTGTGCCGTGTGGCGGTCAGGTGCGGCGCCCCTGCTGGTCGTGGGTGCAGTTAACGCGCTGAACCCCGGAAGCTGACCGTCCGTTCAGGTTAAATGTCCCTGTCGCGCCCTGGTTCATGCGCTTCACCAGGTCTTCTCGTACAGCAGCGGGTGGTAGGCGCCCAGGGTGCACGCCGCGTCGAAGAACTGCTGGTAGTAATGGCAACAGCTCCGTCTTCCTCTTCGACGGCAGGAACTCGTAGACGTGCACCACTTCCGCACAGCGACATCATCAGCACCGCGCCTGCGACAGGACGAGACAGGATCAGACTTCAGACAGAACTGGCATTGTTTCACTGTCGTCAGAAGGTTCAATGGAAAAGACACAGATGAAGTAACTGACATCGCCTCAGTTTACATCTGGAAGTGTGACATAAAACATCTGCTCAGCCCGGGGCCAGTGTCAGACCCTCAACCGTGACACGTGGGTCAGAGGTGGGGGCCAAATCACCAGGTTCTTCTCTTTTAGCTCTTTCTGCTGCCTCTGCCAAAGGGGAGTGAGTAACGACTGGGCAGGGGGTTCTCTGCACCCACTTCCTCTGGGAACAACAATGCTGGCCATTCTGTCTCTCTTGCACTCCATTATGAGAGTCATGGTATTTGAGGCTCTTTTTCTCATGACCCTCTTCACGGCCTCTTCTCATGGGACCACCAGGATGCTTTATGGCTTGCTCTGACCAAGATGTATACAATCTGAGACCTCTATTATAAAGCTTGCTTGCTGAGACCCTCCCCTAAGGCTGGAGACACTCGTGAGAGGAGCAGAAGTGAAGCGCGTTTGATGAAGTGTTTGACTCAGGAAATAGTCAGCAAATACCGCAGGCTCTACCTTCTATCACCTAATATGAAGGTTCTCTGTTTTTATAATTATGCCTTAGTTTGGTGGGAGGGCACCTGTGGTAAATATTCAATAGCTTCACTTCTGTTAGGTGGCAGTTTGTGAGGAAAATTTGAAAAATAAGAGTTTAAAATGATAGGAAGTTCTAAAACAGAATCCCTGTGTGATGTCATCATGTGCGACGCGCCGTTGAAAACACACAGACAGATTATACTTCACTGACACACTTTCGGACAGTTTAAACCATCGTTCAGCAAAATAACGGTGTTTTATGGTGTTTATCGTGTGTCAAATCATAACCGTTGTGTCATTTATAGGATTTTGGCCCTTGTTTACAGTCTGGTTTGCTAGTAAACGGTTGTAAGAATTACCTCTACTATGTCATATCTGCTGCCATGTCCGAACCAGGAAGTACAATTGTAAACGTTACAAAAAACGGTCAAACTGGGGACAAACAGGCAAAAATGTTTAGGATCCGCTGCGAACAGAACGGTCGACACGTGGCTTCTGCACCAAAACCCTCGCTCCACCCTGCATGCCGGAGGAGGGCGGGTTCCTCTGGATGGGCTCCTTCATGTTGTCCTGGATCCTCTGCTGCACAGCTGCCACTCGAAGCGCGGGTGAAGGATGTAGAACGGCTGCAGGGATGGAGCCGGCGTACCGCTGGAACTGGGCGAAGATTCGGGTAGTCGGTCCTGTTCAAGCCACTGTGGAGGGGAGGACACGCTAGGTTACCTCTGTTATAATACATGATGTGGGGGAGGGCACGCTAGGTTACCTCTGTTAAATACATGATGTGGGGGGAGGGCACGCTAGGTTACCTCTGTTAAATACATGATGGGGGGAGGACACGCTAGGTTACCTCTGTTAAAATACATGATGTGGGGGAGGCACGCTAGGTTACCTCTGTTAAAATCATGATGTGGGGGAGGGCACGCTAGTTACCTCTGTTAAATACATGATGTGGGGGAGGGCACGCTGGTTACTCTGTTAAATACATGATCGTGGGGGGAGGGCACGCTAGGTTACCTCTGTTAAATACATGATGTGGGGGGAGGCACGCTAGGTTACCTCTGTTAAAATACATGATGTGGGGGAGGGCACGCTAGGTTACCTTGTTAAATACATGATGTGGGGGGAGGGCACGCTAGGTTACCTTTGTTAAATACAGTATGTGGGGGGAGGGCACGCTAGGTTACCTCTGTTAAATACATGATTGTGGGGGGAGGGCACGCTAGGTTACCTCTGTTAAATACATGTGTGGGGGGAGGGCACGCTAGGTTACCTCTGTTAAATACATATGTGGGGGAGGGCACGCTAGGTTACCTCTGTTAAATACATGATGTGGGGGAGGGCACGCTAGGTTACCTCTGTTAAATACATGATGTGGGGGGAGGGCACGCTAGGTTACCTCTTGTTAAATACATGATGTGGGGGAGAAGCACGCTAGGTTACCTCTGTTAAATACATGTTGTTGGGGGAGGGCACGCTAGGTTACCTCTGTTAAATACATGATGTGGGGGAGGGCACGCTAGTTACCTCTGTTAAATACATGATGTGGGGGGAGGGCACGCTAGGTTACCTCTGTTAAATACATGATGTGGGGGGAGGGCACGCTAGGTTACTCTGTTAAATACATGATGTGGGGGGAAGGCACGTAGGTTACCTCTGTTTAAATACATGATGTGGGGGGAGGCACGCTAGGTTACCTCTGTTAAATACATGTTGTGGGGGAGGGGCAACGCTAGGTTACTCTGTTAAAATTACCTCTGTTAAATACATGTTGTGGGGGGAGGGCACGCTAGGTTACCTCTGTTAAATACATGATGTGGGGGGAGGGCACGCTAGGTTACCTCTGTTAAATACATGATGTGGGGGGAGGGCACGCTAGGTTACCTCTGTTAAATACATGATGTGGGGGGAGGACACGCTAGGTTACCTCTGTTAAATACATGAATGAGTGAAGCCGGGCTTGGAGGATGGTCTGATTGACACTAGTTTTAGCGTTTATTGGGTTTTGACAATTCTCTTTTAAAAGCTGGCGGTAAATTCACTTAAAACGAGTTTCAGGGACTTGTACCGTATTGTCCGGACTATAAGGCGCACTTAAAAGTCTTCAACGTTCTCACAAAACGACAGCGCGGTTTATAATCCAGTGCGCCCTATATATGGATGAATTCTTTTTACGTGTTATAACAGAGCAATGTTGGGAGTTCTTGTGAATACGCTCATTAACGTTTGAACAGTGTTGAGCTGAATGAGTTGAACATGTTTGATCAAGTTCAACTGACTGATTTATGACTGTTTTGTTTCGCTCAATGCGCTTTATAATCCAGTGCGCCCTAGTGCGGGAAAGAGGGTAATAAAGCAAAAAGAGGGTTAGGGTTAGACAGTGGACAAAACGGAATGAACAAAGAAAAAGTCCAACGTCCAACCAAGCATAAAGGGGTTCATTTATTCCTTTTTGTCCACCATCTGATAAAAACAAACTATTAAGCTGCTGGACATGTTCAATATAAAGAAAGAAAGCTGAAACCCACTTCTTATTTTCAGTCACATCAAACATTCTGGGATGAATCAGGCTCAGAATCAGAATCAGAAAGGTTTATTGCCATTGTCAATGAACAAAAATTCACAGACATAGGAACTTGTCTCGACCTTAAGGTGCAACATAAAACACTGAGCAACAATAAAACAACATATATTCAATCCAAAGGGCATGCATTAAGAAACGATTTCAATTACTTTGCCTTTTTTACAGAAAGAAACTATTCTTGTGGCGGGAGGTTCTGGTCCGGATGGACCGTAGCCTCCTGCCTGAAGGGAGTGGCCTCCTGCCTGAGGGGAGTGGCCTCCTGCCTGAGGGCAGTGGCCTCCTGCCTGAGGGCAGTGGCCTCCTGCCTGAGGGGAGTGGTTCAAATAGACCAAGTCCAGGGTGAGAAGGGTCAGCTGTGATCCGACCTGCCCGTCCCAGAGCCCTGGAGACGTACAGGTCCTGCAGAGATGGAGGTCTGCAGCCGATCACCTTCTCAGCAGAGGGCGCTGTAGTCTCTGTTTGTCCCTGGCTGTGGCTCCAGCGGTGAGGTGAGGATGGACTCAATGATGGCCGTGTAGAACTGCACCATCATCTGCGCTGCAGCTTGGCTTTCCTCAGCTGCCGCAGGAAGTACATCCTCTGCTGGGCCTTCAATAAAAACGCTAGTATAGTCCATAAAACTCAAATTAGCTTCAGTTTTAAAGGAGGAATTGTCAAAATCCAACAAACGCCCAAACTAGTGTCAGTCGGACCATCCTCCCAAACCAGCTTTACTCTGGTTTATATTCATCAAACACAATCTGGGAGGAATTTCATCTGTTTTCTTCTGTGCAAAGCTCGTTCACACAAAGCAAATCAAACGTCAGAATAACAAAAAGGACAGCGTCTCGGCTTCACAAAGAGTCCAGCCGTTTGTTTGTGCTCCGAAGAGTTCGAGAGCGGCTTTCAGCTCCATTCATTAAGACTAGATAAACTCAATGGTTAATTGGTGTCAAAACAAGGGCGGCGGTTTTGATGTCAAAAGCGAAACCACAAAGCACTGAACTCTACTGTGACATGGATCTGAACGTTTCGAGGAAATTCACAGGAAATGTCTTCTGTTTTTCGCTGTCAGCATTTCCTTTGCAAACCCTGTAGTTTTAGATCTGTACAAACCTGTTAGCTAATAAAAGAATTGCCCGTTTTTTCCCCTATCAGTCAGTTCAGAGGCCTATTTCAGTCTTTCTGTGAGTTCTCCCGCACGCGTTTGAAATGGCAACTTTGAGCAGAATCCTAATCTTGAAAAAACACAGGCCTGATCACGGTCGCAGAGGAATCAGCGTTCGCAAGTTTAGCACGAGAGTCAGCGCTGAGAAACGTAAGTAACGGCTCAAAAACACACGTAAAATGCGAAAGAGCTGCTACAGTACTATCGGATATGAAGATCTACAACTCTGTATATTTAGTTTTGTACCTGACGTGTAAAAGACGCAAATCAGGTAAAAACAGTTGTAGGAAACCAGATAAACCAAACGCTGAAGCTACGTCGCATTTATCGCTGACACAGACTTCGGGAGCGCACGCGGTTAATCTGAACATCTTTCTCGGCTTGAATAAGATGCTTCTGAGTTTGTTCGTCGAGGAAAGTAATTGTTTTGTGTCCTAGCCCCGGCTGCCGTTAGCAAGAAAAAAGCTAGCTAAACTCTGCACGGTCGCGGCGACAACGAGAAGCTACGTTCACGTCTCAATTTTGCTGTACAAAGATAATTTGAGCAAAACCACAGCGCCACGGACAAAAAAATTGAGCCAAAATAGATCATAATTCTGCCCACTGAGTTACAACGTGGGCTCTGTTGCCGTGACAGTGGCGGCGGCCATTTTGTGAGCGGAGAAAGAGCAAATTTCTAGTAGGAAATAATGTCAAAACAGAGCAATTAAAGGGTTTAAATGGCACATCGTGGAGTCGTAGGAGCAGCCGCAGTAATGGTATTAGTATTATTACAAAACAGACTTTCAAACTTTGCCTGCAGACCAAAGTTCCATAACATTGGCAGTACCTGGGACAGATCTGCAGAGAAAGGAGGCGGGTCCCAGGCCACGAGGATCCCAGAGCTGTACAGAGACGAGGAGAGGAAGCGGTGGTCCTCAGACGCCATCAACTGCAAAACACACAACGCGGTGAACGGTACTCAAGGTATCGTGAAGTATCGTGAAGTATCGTGAAGTATCGTGAAGTATCGTGAAGTATCGTGACGGACTTATCCAGACAGAGATGTGGGTCGTGGTACTTTTCTTTCTCTTGAGTGCTTTTTACAATGTGTTTGTTTAGTTCAAATTTTAAAACACACATCAACAAGACTGGAGAAGATAATAAATACTAAATTAATAAAAGAAAGAAAGAAAGAAAGAAAGAAAGAGCTAAGACATCCAAAGAAAAGAAAATTAAGGCACACAAAATCCAAAATAACTAATTTCATCCAAAGTCGGTCAAATTTTAAGTCCAAATTGTGATTAATTCTTTTTTTTTTTTTCATTTTCCCATCTCAGTTAATGTCAGTTTCTTCATACAGCAACTTAAAACGACCTCAGCTGACCAACGTGCTGTAAGACGTTTCCCAAAAACGAAAGCACGAAATAAAAAAACCCGTCGCAAAATAATGAGCCGCGCACGTCATCGTTCTCACTAAATATCCTCACCAGAGAAAAACGTCCAAAAACACACTCGATATCATAAAACTACTGGACTCTCTGTTCAAGACAAATCAATCGGATTTCTACGCTTTGTCCCGGTTGAATTTAAATAAAAAAATAGCCTTTTAAGAGCGCGCTTTATGAAACATTTAGAGTGCGTGTTTTAAACTGTCAGACTTAATTACGCAAATGTCCCGTTTTTAGCGCCTCAAGCTAAACTCGCTCGGACGGCGGACAGCGAAAGTGCTTCAGAGGCGCAATTACGCCAAGGACGCAAGTCGACGCTCCAAATGTGATGTTTTGGAATTCCAGCGGCAGTTTATGCAATCGCTGACGTACAAATGAGAACTGCAACCCTGTGATTCAAACGTGATCACTTTTACACGCAAACGAACGGAAATAGCCTCTTTCTGATTTACATACGTTTGGTTTTTTTCGTTACGGCTGATTTATTGAGGCAGGTGTGTCGCCCGAGGACACAACCGCCGCTGTTGCTCTGGAGACGCCTGTGGTGAAACAACCGCAACACTTTCAGGGGCGTTTTGGAACACTTTTGATGGATATAACAGCTCATTTACATATTAAATTATGTATGTTTTTGATGATAGGACGTGGTTAAACGAGAAAAAGCAAATTAATTATGAGGGAAAAACATTTATTGCAAGGTTATTAAAAGTTTGCGGTGTGCTAAGTCCGCTTGAACAGCATGGACGTGTATTTTCACCTGCGAGTTGATGAGGCGCAGAGTGGTCTTCGAGCCGACGTCGCTTTCGAACCCCACGGTGGGAGCGGCGTTGAAGCGCAGCACGGCATCATGGGAGTCTGCAACCAAGCAACAAGCAGAAGCAGTCAGAACAATCGCAAAAACGAGCCAGAGTCGTCGCTGCAATCTGTAAACGGGGCGCAATAAGAAGAAATGCAATCAGCAAGCTTCGAAGACTGCAATTTGGGCTGAAACGGTTAATCGAGCACGTCGCCTCGGTAACTGGTTTGATCGACCACGGCGATGAAGCAGATGGTCGAGGGCTGAAGTCGCAGAGGCTAAAGCGAGCGGCACGCGGAGCTAATGCTGCAAAACGACTCGACTCAGTTACAGCTCCGAACGACACAGGATAAACCACCACATTTCTTATGTATATATAAGTGATGTGACATAAAACACAAATTAATTCACGGCCACTGAAACTGTTCAAAATGTTATAAAGATTCTAACAGAAAAAATTAATCTAAGGCTGTTTTTTCTTTCTTTTCTACCGGTGAAGTGTCTGTGGACAAACACGGATCCTTTTAGAAATGACCAAGTATAACATCCTTATTTCAAGCAGAAGCTCCTTATTTGTTATGCGTTTATCACTATGAACTATAACTGCTATTTAAAGACCTAACTGCAATGTATAATTTGATCTGAAAACAACAACATATCCTGCCTTTATTCTGTCTGAATCATGTGCAATACTGTTATAATCGCATGCAATACTGTTATAATCACGTGCAATACTGTCATAATCACATGCAATACTGTTATAATCACGTGCAATACTGTCATAATCACATGCAATACTGTTATAATCACATGCAATACTGTTATAATCACGTGCAATACTGTCATAATCACGTGCAATACTGTTATAATCACGTGCAATACTGTTATAATCACATGCAATACTGTTATAATCACGTGCAATACTGTCATAATCACATGCAATACTGTTATAATCACATGCAATACTGTTATAATCACGTGCAATACTGTCATAATCACACGCAATACTGTTATACGTGCAATACTGTTACAATCATGTGTATGTTATAATCACGTGCAACACTGTTATAATCATGTGCTTGTTATAATCATGTTGAATACTGTTATAATCATGTGAAATACTGTTATAATAATGTGCAATACTGTTATAATCATGTGCAATACTGTTATAATCACGTGCAATACTGTTATAATTACGTGCAATACTGTTATAATCATGTGCATGTTATAATCACGTGCATGTTATAATCACGTGCAATACTGTTAGAATCACGTGCAATACTGTTACAATCACATGCAATACTGTTATAATCATGTGCATGTTATAATCATGTGCAATACTGTGACATAGTGTCAATCATCCCTGGTGCAATATTTTCTGTCCATATGACAGCTACTTAATGATGATAAGTTTGTTATCTTCATTAAGTTCAGGAGCAGGACCACACCCCTTTCACGCCCCTTCCTGCGGCTACACTATTTCAATTAAATTTATTTTTGTAACGCCCAAAATCACAAAAGTAGTTGCCTCGACGGGCTACAGTGGAAAAAGACAAAATAAACAATGTTCATAGGGACTTGGAAGTGTCCCAGCGTCCTGTGTCCTTAGACTTATTTAATCATCCGGGTCACACACATCAGCATTCGAGTGTCATTTTTGTATTATTTTAATTTTTTGCTCAAGTATATTTTTAAGGAAGTTATCCATTTTTAATATATAGGTTCTCTTCTCTTTTAAAATGAAAACTTTGAACAGAATTCCAAAACATAAATCTATCATAAATATCGAATTATGTTTTTTTTTTTTTCAAAGTCGTTCAAGCCTAACAAAGAAAAGAGAAGTAAAACTATAACCGCCATCAGTCAGTGAAGCAGAAAAAGAGAAGGAAGTCAAGCAAAACAGAAACAAAAGCTTATTTTGTTTGTGGCGTAAAGTCCCATTTTTGGCTATTTTGAGTGGCTAAATGAGCAGCAACAACAAAAAGAACTATGACCAAAAGTACAGATATTTTCATCAACTCTTAAAAACACTATTAGAAACAAAACTATTAAAAATGTAAAATCGTTCCTTGTCAACTACAATATATAACTAAAAAGACATAATAGATTAAATAAAAACAGGCCCATTGACTATCTATCTGGAGTAGATTAGTTTCTGCTTCTCCTCAGATGTTTCCTCTGCTCGATGCCAATGATTTGACCCTTCTCAAACACACGGACATCTCATCCATGACCACGGGATTCGTCTTTCCACATGGTTGTTTCAGAAATGAAGTCTCAGTTTGCTCTCTGGTCGGAACATTAAGAAACTGTCTGTACTTTGGTAGTTCGTGGCTGAGAATCCGTCTGCGGCGCCATCTTGGAATATACAAATTGCATCCTTTGTAATAGAAACGTAAAGTAAGTCTAAAAACTCTCTGATCCATGAAAATATGTGATGATCTGCTTCATTTTGCCTCCATTCTAGAATTTAGAACAATCTGATTCTTAATGGTCTATAAATCAGACAGTTACTCTTTCTCCAAAGTCTTTTTACTCTCGCTTGAGTACTTTCTCGCACCGTTACTTCGTACTTCGTCAGTGTGTAATTGCTCTCACCAATCTCTTTGCCCAGCCTGGAGTTCTTCATGGAGCCGGCGGAGGAGACCACGGCGCAGGTCTTGTACGGCCCGATCTCGGCCGTGATGGTTCGTGCCGGCAGCTGAGACGCCCAGGGCAGAGCGGCGAAGGGCTCGTGCTCCTGCGTCAGCGTCAGCACCTCCACCTGCTCCTTCAGCTGCGAACAGGGCGGACGAGACACACAACCATGTCTCAGACTCAGAAAGAGGATTATATATCACAGAGTATTCTTCTGCTCTGAAGGCAATTTCACCTTGAGAAACTCGTTAGTAATTATTATTAATACATCATCTTTCTTTGCGATGTGAGTTCATTACATATAGATGAATTACTTTTGTCCATCCATCCATTGTCTCCCGCTTATCTGGGGCCGAGAGCAGTCTGCGCAGAGGCTGCCAGACTTCCCTCACCCCAGACACTTGCTCCAGAGAGACATAGTCCCTCCAGCGTGTCCTGGCTCTTCCCGGGGGGTTTCCTCTTGGTGGATCGGCCAGCAGTAAGTCAGACCTGTTCCCAGTGCGTGTTGGACTCCTCTGGGCTCTGTTCATTGTTTTTATGAACCGAATTTCTAGGCGCAGTCAGGGGTCGGAGGGGGTCCGGTTTGGGGACCACAGGATCTCATCTCTGCTGTTTGCAGACGATGTTGTCCTGATTGGCTCCGTTGAACCTGGAACTACAACATGCTCTGGGACGGTTTGAGCCGAGTGTGAAGCAGCTGGGATGAGAATCAGTACCTCCAAATCCAAGGCCATGGTTCTTGACCAGGTGGGGGGGCAGTCCTTGCCCCAAGGGGACGAGTTCAAGTATCTCGGGTATATTTAAGTATATTTATTTGCATTTAAGAATGTACTGTATGCATGTTTATACTGCACCATCAATAACTGTTTGTTGATTAATCTTGTCATTATTTCTGTACCTGACAGAGCAGCTGAGGTCCAGTCAGCTTCACACCAGAGGGGGCGCTCTCATGACTCTGAGCATCCACACCGTACTTATTCATGGCCTGAGGAGACACGAGAGCAACATTGTGGAATGGATGGAACCAGAGGCAAAGCGCCCAAATGAACCGAAACAAACAGGCAAATTTTCAATCCATTTTTCCCATAGACTTTACGGAGAAAAGGAGCATAAATGAATACATATATTAAAAGTTTATTAAATTAGCTGTGTGGAAACTAAACATCACAAGATCTATCATTTTATTTAAAATTGTTATATATAAAGCATTTATCAGAATTTTAGGTTTTAAATGTTTGTTTTTGAGGGACTTTAGTGTTTTCGAGCTGAGAAGATTTTTTTACCTGGAAGTTCTGCACGACCTTCTTGAGCCGGCTGGACAACATGCTGCTGGACATGTCTGCGTCCCAGACTTGTCCCAAAAGAGCGTTGGGTCCGTAGAACTCGTCTCCGTTCCTCCCGCTGAGCTCGCCCCTGCGCCGGCCCCCTAACAGGGTCTCCAGCGCGCGGGTCAAAGGGCGAGGGAGCAGTCGCGTGAAGAACCCGCTCGTCACATGGTCCTTGGGCCGGTGTTTGGTGGTAGCCGCCTCCTGGTGGGTGCGGTTGGGCGCCGACAGCACCGGGATCGGTCGGTTGGGGTCACCGGGAACGACGCCAGGAAGTTTCTGAGGGTCGACGTACCTGGGCTTAGATCCACCTCGCAGCACCTTCAAACGACAAGAGGGAATTTAATGTGCCGTATGTGCAGTATGTGGATGTAATCCCTCATTTGACCAGGAGGGGCCATGGCAGAAAAGGTTTTAACGGTAGATTTAAATCAAGACGTTCAACTTTATCTACATATTTAATGTTATGACATTCCAACCCCCTCAGCCTCCTGCTGGTTGCCACAATCGGACCTAACCGTTGACCGGCCTCCTGCTGGTCCAGAGTCGACTAAACATGGACCGCCTCCTGGCTGGTGCCACAGTCAGGACTTAAACATTGGACCGGCCTTCCTGCTTGGTGCCCAGAGTCAGGACTAAACGTGGACCGGCCTACCTGCTGGTGCAAGAGTCAGGACTAAACGTGGACCGGCCTCTGCTGGTGCCACAGTCAGGACTAAACGTGGACCGGCCTCCTGCTGGTGCCCAGAGTCAGGACTAAACATGGACTGGCCTCCTGCTGGTGCCCAGAGTCAGGACTAAACGTGGGACGGCCTCCTGCTGGTGCCCAGAGTTCAGGACTAAACGTGGACCGGCCTCCTTCTGGTGCCCAGAGTCAGGACTAAACGTGGGACCGCCTCCTGCTGGTGCCAGAGTCAGGACTAAATGTGGACCGGCCTCCTGCTAGTGCCACAGTCAGGACTAAACGTGGACTCGGCCTCCTGCTGGTGCCCAGAGTCAGGACTAAACGTTGGACGGCCTCCTGCTGGTGCCCAGAGTCAGGAACTAAACGTGGGCCGGCCTCCTGCTAGTTGCCGACAGTCAGGACTAAACATGGACCGCCTCTGCTGGTGCCCAGAGTCAGGACTAAACATGGACCGGCCTCCTGCTGGTGCCAGAGTCAGGACTGAAACGTGGACCGGCCTCATGCTGGTGCAAGAGTCAGGACTAAACGTGGACCGGCTCCTGCTGGTGCCACAGTCAGGACTAAACGTGGACGCGGCCTCCTGCTGGTGCCAACAGTCAGGATAAACATGACCGGCCATCTGCTCGGTGCCACAGTCAGGACTAAACATGGACCGGCCTCCTGCTGTGCAGAGTCAGGACTAAACGTGGACCAGCCTCTCTGCTAGTGCCAACTCGTCAGGACTAGAAACGGACCGCCCTCCTCGCTGGTGCCAGAGGTCATGACCTAACAAGTGGACCGCCTCCTGCTGGTGCCCAGAAGTCAGGACTAAACATGGACTGGGCCCTCCTGCTGGCTGCCAGAGTCAGGACTAAACGTGGACCAGCCTCCTTCTGGTGCCCAGAGTTCAGGACTAAACGTGGACCGGCCTCTGCTGGTGCCAGAGTCAGGACTAAACGTGGAACCAGCCTCCTGCTATCCTACCTCAGGACTAAACGTGACCGGCCTCCTGCGTGTCTCAGAGTCAGGACTAACGTGGACGGCCTCCTGCTGGTGCCCAGAGTAGCGGACTAAACGGTGGACCGGCCTCCTCTGGTGCCCAGAGTACAGGACTAACGTGGAGCCGGCCTCCTGCTGGTGCCCAGAGTCAGGACTAAACATGGAACCCGGCCTCCTGCTGGTCCCAGAGTCAGGACTAAACGGGGACCGGCCTCTCTGGTGCCAGAGTCAACGGACTTAAACATGGACGCGGCCTCCTGCTGGTGCCAGAGTCAGACTAAAACATGGAGCGGGCCTCCTGCTGGTTGCCAGAGTCAGGACTAAACATGGACCGGCCTCGCTGCTGGTGCAAGAGTCAGGACTAAACATGGACCGGCCTCCTGCCTGGTGCCAGAGTCAGACTAAACATGGACCGGCCTCCTGCTCGTGCCAGGAGTCAGGAGCGTTATGAGAACGGTCTCCTCATATTAATCTCAATGTCTTAAAACCCTTTCAACTGACGACGGTTACAGATTTGGAATGAATAATGGCACCACTTCTGAGGCTGTTTAAAAAAAGAATTGACTGCTTTTCATTTGTGCGACAAAGAGGATTTTAAACTTTGTGCAGTTTTTGTTTCAGGTCAGACCCAGTAAATACAGAGAAATGAACCATAAAGTAGGTCAACAAAACCACAGTGCGACGGTTCAACAGAGCTTCACATGCTTCACTTTCTGCTCTGAGGAAACCTGAGCCGAGACGGTGGGACCAAGCCGTCTTTTAATCACGGATCATCTTTGTGTCTGAAATAAATAATAATAATAAATAATAATATAATAATAATATAATAATAATGAATAATAATAATAATAATAATAATATTAACAACAATAATAATAATAATAATAATAATAATAATAATAATAATAATAATATTAACAATAATAATAATAATAATAATCAAAATGATAATAATAATAACAATAACAATAATAATAATAATAATGATGATAATGATAATAATAACAACAACAACAAAATAATAATAATAATAATCATAATCATAATCATAATGATAATAATAATAATAATAATAATAATTAATAATAATGATAATAATATAATAATAATGATAATAAATAATATTAATAATGATTAATGATAATAACAATAATAATAATAATAAAATAATAATGAAATGATAATAATAATAATAATAATAACAATAATAATAAAATAATAATAATCATAATGATAATTAATAATCATAATAATAAAACAACAATAATAATAATAATGAGAATAATAACAATAATAATAATAATGAGAATAATAATAATAATAATAATAATAATAAATAATAATAATAATAATAATAATAATAATAATAATAATATAATAATAATAAGTGAGTTGTACCATAGAATTCTGACCTGCTCCAGTTCATTTTTTTAATAATATCCACTAGCACGTTCTCGGGTCTGACAATCTGAACACTGACAAAGTGAAATGACGTAAAACAGAACGCATTCAAATGTATCATCTACATTTTCTCTATTTTGCAATTTTCGAAGTCAAACGTCGCTACAAGGTTTTTTTAAAAGAAATAATTCATCATTTTGAGATGTTTTCAGAGTGTCAGTGGTCCATTTTTTTGTCCCTTTTTCCAATCGTTGAAGCGGGTTTCAACATCCTTGGAGCAGTGCTGCTTTAGTGGCCTCCTCCGGGCAAGAGAAGCGCACAAAGGCTCCTCCCACCTTCTATCGTGACCTTTGCCCTGGTAGTGGGTCAGAGCACGCCCGGGCACAGATGGATTACAAATGAGAGTTTATGCTGACGACATCAGAACATTCTCAATTTTAGCAGCGGCAAAAACGCATGTCAATGAAAAGGAAAGTTTCTCCTGTAAAAACAGCTCAAAAACACAAGATGTGAAAGAGTCTAAGTACAAGTATCATAACAAATACAACGTTCAACAATATTTAGTTTGTACCTGACATCTGGAAGAAGAAAAACAGTTGTAGAAAACCAGATAAAGAACAGATAAGATAAACTGTTTTTGAGGCGGCTCCTTGAGGAAAGCAACAGTTGAGGTGTCCTGAATCTCCAACAAGCCCACCTTTTATAAGCTGCGGCGCGCATAGATCTGCCATAATGCCGAGGAGCATGTTTCAGATAAAACAACGCCGGTGCTTGACGTGCACGTGACATTTCTCTAAAAACGGAGTGAACGCAATTATATTTCAGATTTGACTAAACATTTAACCTGTTTGTCTTCACTTTGACACTTCTCGTAAAGTTTGTCACGTTAATGTTAAATATGACACAGGTAGAGGTCATTCCATTGCTGTTACCTAGCAACCAGACTGTAAAGAAGAGCAGAACAGTTGTGATTTGACGGTAAATATGACCTGATAGCGCTTTTCTTTAGTTAAATGACTGTTTAAACTGTGAGAAAAGTGTCAGTTAAGTGTAAACTGTCTCTGTGTTTTCACGTCGCACATTGATGACATCACAGAGGGATTCTGTTTTAGAACTCGGCTTTACTTCCTGTAAGTTTAATTTTGTAACATTTCTTCACAAACTGCAACTTAACGGATGTAAAACTAAGATTTACCACATTCACATGGACTTTAACCTAGATCCCCCCCCCCCCCCCCCCGCGGCGACCCACCTTGGTGACCGAGTGGGTGCGCGGCTGGGCTCTGGTCCGGGCCTTGACCCCGAAGATGGCGTCCGTCACGGGGACACTGTTCTCGGCGCACAGGGCGTAGAGCAGTGCCATGGAGACGCAGAAGAAGCCCATGCACAGCGCCCCCCGCCGCGCCCGCCGCCTCATCCTCCAGAGCGGGCTCATGCGGTCCATGGCGGCCCCCGAGATCTGAGCAGAACACAAATCAACAAAAGTAGATGAAATGCAGATCGTTGGGGAGACGTCCGCGGACCCTCTGGACTGCGAGGCGCTGGTTTGGGTCTTTTAGCTGTCACTGCTCTGGGGGGCCGGCCAGAGCGCCACTCGAGGCCCGGACAGATAACCGGACCGATGGAAACCATGAGGAGACGCAAAGAAGGGTGCACACAGGGATGTCCCAAGGAGCGCCCACTACTGGAGGCCCCCCGAACTCCTAAGTCATGGGAATACAGAAATCACAGGCCTTTTGGAACGAGTGTCCCTGCTGTGATGTCACTTCCTGTCCTTTTTTTTCGTCAGATCTTTCAACGGTTTCTCCACAAATACCCGCTCGATCGGCGTAAAACTATCATTCACATGCACAACAGGTACAAACGCACCAGATAAAGTCCAAACGAGATGAAAACAAGCCTGTCATAGGCGCTTTCGGCTCGTGGCAGCAGACGGAATGGCGTACAGACGGAATGGCGTACTCGCTTTTGTTCTGTAGGTCAGAGAACAGAGCTGCGGGAGCCTGAAGCCGAGGGTGAAGCCAAGTGGAAACGAGAAGAAAGACAGAAGAGCGTCACGAGAGCGAGAGAGAGAGCGAGAGCAGAGGCTTGTGGGCGAAAGCGGTTCAAAAAAAGGGCTGCACAATTTGCGAAAACCATCTATTTGCGCTCAGATTTGCGATCGATGTTTTAAGAATCGCCGAAAACGCTTGCTAAAAGGGGCTTCAGTGATATCGGAAGTGTGCATTTTCACAGCGTGTTTTGGCAGGTCGAAGCTGCAAAGTCAGCAGTTTGACGCAGGATACGATGGCGGAAACTCAAGCACATCAACAACTGCAGCCTCAAACTGCTATTTTAAATCTTAGTTTGAATCCTGGTTTGGTTTGATTTGCATTTACAATGATCTTGACTGTTTTTGTTGCGACTCTTCAGGTCACAGAACAAGAACGTGAGCTCTAATGTGAGAGCGATTGTATTGGGACCTGAATGATCACAGTTGTCGATTCACTGAATAATCTCGGGGTCCCCAATTCGGACTAAATCAGGAAATTGGACACATTTGACAGAATTTTGACCAAATGGACTGAATGTGCCGGACTACACGTTTGAATGCGCTGTGTCTTGCATTGTCCTTAGTTACAAAATAAAAAATTTAAATTAGAATTTAAATTAAAATTAAAAATAAATAAATAATAATAAAAAAAAAATAAAAAGAAAAAAGAAAAAAAGAAATTACATTAAAATTACATTAAAATTTAAAAAAAAGGTTAAATTTAAAAATTAAAACATTAAAACATTGAAAATTAAAATAAAATTAAATTAAATTAAATCAAAAAATAAATGAAATAATAAATAAAATAATACATAAAACCTCTCGTTTAAAAAAGCAATAACAAATAATGCATGTCAGAATTTTCTCTGAGCTGCTTTTTTTTGTTCTTTTTGATTTTTCTTTTCTTTTTTTGTGTGTTTATAATCGGCCTCTTTTTCAACACAAATCATAAAAAAATGAACACATTTAAGTGGCATTTAAGAACAAAATTACGTTCACATTTTTGTAGGATTACATCATCATAAATACGTAAGCCCAGTTTAATAATAATATTTTGGTCGCTTAAGACGTCGCTGACTGCGTAATCGACAAAGCGACTAAAGACCTATTAGCATGTGGTTTGTTCAGCTGAAATTGGACTATTTTTGGACGAAAAAGTACTCAAACAGGGGCTAAAAAATACTCTTAATTTACTACTTAATTTATCTAGTTATTTCTATTTCTATTATTATTATTTTTTGTCAAAACCCGGTCTTAAAGTCAAACTCTTTCTGCGTTTCAGTCGGCCTCAAACGGCATAGAAAATAACTTTACTTTTTTACTTTCTTTTTTAGTAGAAAGTGCAAATATCTGCTCTCAAATGTGGCGCAGTAAAAGTAAAAAGTACCCGCTGAAGTAAAGTGCGGATACATAAACATTTTACAGCGCTTTTCCTTTTTACTGCGTTAACTTTGCACCTTTGATTAAATGTCTATTTTGTTTGCATTGAGGGGATTCATGCGTAAGAATCGGGATTGATCGAAATGTTTTTTTGCTTTTCATATTTCGACCGAGCGAAAGAGAGAGAGAATGAGGGCGAAGGAGAAAGTTGTGAAGCCGTTTATAAATGAGGACAGCCGAGGTTTCCCAGAATGCCTTTCAGCGCGGCTCTGACCGGCCGTTTAACCAAAAACAAAGGAGGAGAGAAAGGGCCTGATTAAGGATTCGACGCGACGCAGAGGCTGAAGAATGTAACTCCCTCGACTGGGATTCGTGCGGCAGCGTTGGGGCCCCTCTGTTTGCGTGTTCTCCCCGCGTCTGCGCGTTGAAATGAGCAAAGTGTGGGATTGCTCACGACGGACGGTTATTTTCAGTAGTTGACGAGACATCTGGAGGCTTCTGGAGAAAGACGATGTTTGCAGAGAAAGTGAATCATTCGTGAAAATCCGAAATGCTTTATTCATTTTTGACATTTTGATTTAACAGTGCAACCAAATCTTTGTATTTCCGCTTGTGTTTTAGAGTCTGTTTGGTTCAGACGACGATTCCGACGGTCAAAACACGACTTGTTTCGATGCAAAGTACGTCAGACCGCTGTGCAGGAGGGTCTCGTCCCGGGACACGTGCACTTTTGCTTGAGGCGCGTCTAAATTCGTAAACGAATTGCTCCGTGAAAATGTGTCGGATTGTGATAAAACACACATCATTTTACAGCTTAACGTGACTCTGGAGGCGAAGGGAAGATACAAACACATTCTCTCTCAGGCGCAGAGCGGTGGTCTCCAGTTCCAGGACCTTCTCCCCGTTGTCCAGTTCATGATGTTGCATATGTTTCAAAGCTCAGTCTGGGCTGTTTTTAACAGACTGCCTCAGGGCAGAGAACTCCACAAACATGCGTGATCCTGTGCTTTGGACCCTAGTGACAGCGTGCGTCTGTTTCTAAATGCAAAGTGAGCTTTTTTTGGCAGCTACTGTTTTTAATATCATTTGAACCACATGTTCTAATGACATTTATTATAAACTAGTTTTAGTCCTCCTTTAGTCCTGATTTAGGCCTGCTGTAGACCAGTTTTAGACCTGATTAGTCCTGATTTAGTCCTGATTTAGTCCTGTTTTAGACCTGCTTTAGACCTGTTTTAGTCCTGTTTTTAGACCTGCTTTAGGTCCTGTTTTAGGCCTGCTTTAGACCTGTTTTAGACCTTCTTTAGACCTGCTTTAGTCCTGGTTTTAGTCCTGATTTTAGACCTGCTTTTAGTCCTGTTTTAGTCCTGAATTTAGTCCTGCTTTAGACCAGGTTTAGACCTGCTTTAGACCTGCTTTAGACCTGTTTTAGACCTGCTTTAGACCTGCTTTAGACCTGATTTAGTCCTGCTTTAGACCTGCTTTAGTCCTGCTTTAGTCCTGCTTTAGACCTTTTAGCCTGTTAGTCCTGCTTTTAGACCTGCTTTAGCCTGCTTTAGACCTGATTTAGTCCTGCTTTAGACCTGCTTTAGTCCTGTTTTAGTCCTGTTTTAGACCTGCTTTAGACCTGCTTTAGACCTGATTTAGTCCTGCTTTAGACCTGCTTTTAGTCCTGTTTTAGTCCTGCTTTAGTCCTGCTTTAGTCCTGCTTTAGTCCTGTTTTAGACCTGCTTTAGTCCTGTTTTAGACCTGCTTTAGTCTGTTTTAGACCTGTTTTAGACCTGCTTTAGTCCTGCTTTAGACCTGTTTTAGTCCTGATTTAGTCCTGCTTTAGTCCTGTTTTAGACCTGCTTTAGTCCTGTTTTAGACCTGTTTTAGACCTGCTTTAGCCTGCTTTAGACCTGCTTTAGACCTGCTTTAGTCCTGCTTTAGACCTGCTTAAGTCCTGCTTTAGACCTGCTTTAGACCTTGCTTTAGGCCTGTTTTAGCCTGCTTTAGTCCTGCTTTAGACCTGTTTTAGACCTGCTTTAGACCTGCTTTAGACCTGCTTTAGTCCTGTTATAGTCCTGCTTTAGTCCTGTTTTAGTCCTCCTTTAGTCCTCCTTTAGACCAGCTTTAGTCCTGCTTTAGTCCTCCTTTAGTCCTCCTTTAGACCAGCTTTAGACCTCCTTTAGTCCTCCTTTAGACCAGCTTTAGACCTCCAGGAGGTGTGCTCGACCATAGGGGTCCAGGATGGGCCTCTTTGCAACACCGAGCCTTTGCCAGGGCATTGTCTCTCTCCAGACAATCAGAATGTAACTTCAATCACCCACTTTCTACCCTTTTGTTCCTCATCGGGCCAATCATGTTCAAGTATTTTAAATGTTTTAATTTCATTTACACAGAGAAAACCCAATGAGAAAATGTCTCTTTTTCATGGGTCCTGTTTAAACACAACACAAAAGAAACAACAAACACAGGAAACTAAAACACAAATAAAAAAAATTAACATAAAGAAGCATTTACAGATCAAATGATATAAAACAAGTGCCCTGCAGGTGGTCCCTGACCAGCGCTTTAAAATCATTAAAAGGCATAAGATGATTTAATTTAAAAAGTCTGTGTTTTGTTCCACAGGAGGGAGCAAAGTGTCTGAAAGCCTTTGTTCCTGTCTCTGTGTTAAAACGATGGGTTTGTAAGATAAAAAATGTCCTGAGACCTCAAACTGTGAATACCTGATCTGAGGTCCAATAAACGTGATCAATAATCAGGGAAAATGACAACAAGAGCTTTACACACAATGATCACATTCTACTTTAGAATATAATTCACAGTGAGTTCTGTGTCCTTCTCCTGTAATAAACCTTAGAGCTGGACCTTAGAGCTGAACCTCGGAGCTGAACTTTAGAGCGCCATCGAGCGCGAGAATAGATATATTTTTTGGGTCAATCGAGTGTCTTTTGGAGAAGAGCATACATTTTTGTTTTATTTGAATTCATTAATAATTTTATATTAACACAGTTGTGTTGGAGTGAAAAATCCTCTTGAGTATTTTGAATCACTTGAGCACAAGAAGGTGCCTTAGCATATAGAATTGCATCATCTGCCCATACAAGTGGATGCTACTGTGTTTTAGATTATGCCCAATTGAGTTTATATAAATTGCAAATAACAGTGGTCCAAGGACAGAGCCTTGAGGAACACCTTTATTAAGGTAAGAAAATTCAGATTGAAAGCCATCAGCAGAAAAACAGCTTGAGCTCTATTTGTGAGGTCATCTGTGAACCATTTTTTAGAATTTGTATCGAACCCAACAGCCTCCAGACGAGAATACAATGATCGACTGAATCAAAGGCCTTTGACAAATCAACAGAAACAGCAGCACATTCCTCATGGCTGTCCAATGCAAGAGCAATATCATGTATAAACTTTGGTAGCAGCTGTGATAGTGTTTTGTCCTGGTCTAAATCCAATAGCTGTTTAAAATGGAATAATTGGTTAAGAACATATGGACCTGGTCACTTAATAGCTTCTCATGGAGTTTTGCTAAGCAGGAGAGTTTTGAGATTGGACAGAAATGATTCAGATCATTTTTCTGGCCTCCGTTGTGCAAAGAGAGAACAAAAGCAGTTTTCCACCTGTATGGGATATTTCAGTTTGAATGGTGAGATTAAAAGCATGAGTTAAACAATTTACTAGTAGTGGGGCTGATAACAAAAGTAACCTAGGTAACTTGTGTTACATTGACATATCATGTGACCTGTTCGACCCTGTTTTTCTATAAAAGAAGGTGAATCTTTTCCGTGTGGGCTCTGGAAGACTTGTGAAGGATTAATTCTGATTGTACAAAAAGAATTAAACCATTCACTTTTGAGAAAAGACAAACTCATGTTCTATTGTTTTTACTTTATTTCTTGATAACTATTACTTAAGTTTTCTACCACCTGCTTTAGACCTGTTTTTAGTCCTACTTTAGACCTGCTTTAGACCTGCTTTAGTCCTCCTTTTAGACCTGCTTTAGACTTTAGACCTGCTTTAGACCTGCTTTAGTCCTGCTTTAGTCCTGTTTTAGTCCTGCTTTAGACCTGCTTTAGGCCTGCTTTAGACCTGCTTTTAGTCCTCCTTTAGGCCTGCTTTAGACCTTGCTTTAGGCCTGCTTTTTAGACCTGCTTTAGTCCTGCTTTAGTCCTGCTTTAGACCTGCTTTAGTCCTCCTTTGAGTCCTCCTAGAGAGCCTCATGTGAACTCGCCACGGCACACGTGCTATCCACTCCACCACGAGCGCGCGCCCACGTTGTATGCTATGCTAGTCGGCCCTTTGTGACGCTCTTGTGCCTTTCTCCAAGACAACATCCGCGGTATCATCTAAATGTCGATATATAGTTACGCGCGGCCAGATTATCCAACGGAACAAAGCACAAGAGCGCCATCCACTTCCTGCTTTCGTTTAGACCCCAACGTTGTGGACGCGTTCGATGGAAAAGCGGTGACCGTTGCGCGCGTCACTGTGTGTGAGTGCAGTGAAGTTAAAATCAATGTGCTGGACCCCCAGGCTCCATGTCACACCACCACCACCACCACCACCGCACGCCATTGATCGGTGACCGGGGGATTCTGCAAAGACCACCTCGGGAGGGAGAACAGTCAGCAGGAGAGGAAAGCGTTTTTTACTCTTCAGCGTCAAAAAATGTTTGACGCCGTCGTCGAGTCAAATTCACGAACTAGGAAGTGGTTCTCTGTTAAGGAGTCCGCGGAGAGCGCTCAGGAAGGGGCGCGGGGAGAAGCAGCGGAGAGGGGGCGCCGAGCGGGGGGCCGAGGCGAAAGGGAAAGAGGCGTGTGTACGGAATGTTACGATATTAAAGCGCAAAAGCTACTATAATCAGGGGGACTGCGTTCTTTGAGCAAATTGTAAAATCAAATGAAAAGCTTGGATGTGTTGAAGTTAAGCAGAGCAAAGTCCATGACCCTCCGACGGAAATCTTTGTCAAGGCTTATAAATCAGAACGTTCAAAATAACATCAAAATGATATAAATGCATCAATAATCTGTGCAGCCGTTCTACTAAATATATTTCGAATGAAGTGGGGAAGAGAAGGTGAATTTGTTTTGACCGAAGAAGAATGGGAAGACACTTGTACGTCCAAAAATGGGGGATCGGAACTATCTATTTGGGCCTCAAAACTCCTGCCACGGACACGACAAATGGATACCTCTGGCCGCTGGGAGGGAAGCCGACGGATAAAAAAGTGCCCGGCACAAAACGCACCAACGGTCGAGGACTGGAACGGAATTAGGACTGGGATAATGTATTTTTAATGGATGCTGGTATGTAATTGTGTACTCTCTGTGTCGTGTTTTGTGTCTTTTGTGCATAATTTAAAAAAAGAAGAAGATGACTGCGCCCAAAGCAAGACCGGAGTCAAAAGGTGTCGGCGCCTCCCTTGGCTCAGTCCAAGTTTTGTTTTTATGCTCCATTGTGCTCTTTCCTGCTTTGTACGTGGATTGTCCGTTAAGATCCTTTTATGTGATGCACTTTGGTCTCGTTTTAAATGTGACGCGTAAATAAACTTGAACTGAATCGAACAATGAATTCGTACACACTCTTTGACCTCTCAGAACTGCACAAGGTTCAAACCAGGTCTCTAAACTAAAGCAAGACTGTAATGGACTAAAAGCAAGGACTAAAACGGGTCCAAGGCAGGGCGGGATTGCGAGCACTAAAGCGGGTTTTAGAAGGGACCTGACGAGGACTTAAACGTATCACAATAAGGATTCCTTGCGCTCATTGACAAAACCGCGTCCTCCGTCTGTTTTGCGAGGCGTGAAAGGAGCTGTCTAATCGCCGGAGGCTGTTACCGCGGGTCAGCGAAGTGAGATGAAAAGCGTGTGTTAATAGGAATCATCCAGGTTTTAGTCACTGGCCCCGGAGCGTTCGCACTCGCACAGACTGGCGGCGGCGCGCACATCTGTTCATGCGTTCATACCACGACAGCTCTGAGCCAAGAGCCGAGAAGAGCGGGCGGAACGACGGCGCAAACTGGAGTAACGCAAGGCAGGACTATACAGCCGGCGGATGTTGAAGGTAAAAAAACCAGGTCGAGACAAGAGCCGGCGGAACGAGGCGCAAACTGGAGTAACGCAGGCAGGACTATCCCGCCGATGTGAAACCGTAACAAACCAGGTCAGAGACAAGAGCCGGCGGAACGACGCAAACTGGGAGTAACGCAAGGCAGGACTATACCCGGCGGATGTGAACCGTACAAAAACCAGGTCAGAGACAAGTGCATTTGGACAAAAAGACGGGAGGGATATCGAAAGAGGTTGTTGCTTTTATGGAGGTTCGCCAACTTAGAATATCAAATAAATCGTTTACAACCAAAACGATAATAAAATGGGCTCAAAAAAGAGACAGAAAAGTAAAATGTACTCTCCCAAAACGTGAGTAATAAAGTTATATTTCTGCCGTTTGGTGGTTAATTGATGGTCGATTCACGTTTTGTGCAAAGACTTGAACCTCAACCGCAGACATTTACAGGCAATTTTTTAGCACTTTCCTGACGCATTGTTAAATTATTGCGTGATATTTGTTATCGAGCGCAGCGCCAAGCCTGATTTTGAACCGGTTAAATCTACCTTACTTGTTCCCCGCTCTCACAAACCCCTTTGGCGCTCGTATTCACGCGCCACGATTCTCTGACCGCGAGAAGAAGTCAACGCTCTCATCCGAAAACTCTTTCTTCCAAGTTTGCGATCGAATGTTTGTGTAATGGGACGCAGACAAGAGCGCTGCAGTCCGGGTTCGTCACAGTGTGCTGCTCTCGTACAAGCTGAACAAAGTGACTTTGGCGATAGGAGCTCCCCCTGCAGCTCCCTTGGGAAAATACACTGTCAGAGAACGGGCACAAATCCTTTTTTTTTTTTTTTTTTTCTTCAAAAATAACACAGTGTAATCACATACAAAAAACCTTTAACAGTGCTGAATATAAATATATAAAAAAAAGAGCAAAGGCTGGTTTTCCCGCGCAGAGACAGCAGGGGGCGACGACGGACACTTCAAACGCCTCAAAAATCCATATTCAACCATCAAATACGGTGAAAATGTCACTTAGTTCTGCTTAAAAGTCAATTTGATCGCGATTTACGTTATGTTTTATATGTTTGTGTTGAGATCTGAATGGGTCCTGTTATGGAAAAATGTTTTCCTTTTTCATTCTTCAAGCCTTTCAATAGAAAAACCTTCAACAATGTCCTGTCAGAGGAAAATGAAAGGCACTTTGATTTAGACCTTTTGTAAGGATTGTGCGCGACCGCGAAGAATAAACAAAAAACGGAATGAACTTGCATGGGTTTATAGGGTCTACAAGCTGGCATCAAAACTAACAAACTCGAGGGTGATTTCAGCAAGTATCGACACTGAAAAATGACAAAAATAGGACACAATTTGACATTTCGTGCAGAGTTTAGAACAGTGTGACTCGATAACAGAACATATGGTCAAAAATTAAGAAACTACTGTTGTGTTGTGTTGAAAATGACCTTCCATTTCCTGAATAAAAGGTGTTTTGAAGATGTAGAGCAGTCACTAGCACTTACTTTAGGAGACACACACAAAAGATCATTCTAAAATACATTATCAACCAAATAAAGTGTATTATTGATGACAAGCAAAAATTGTAATTCAGTTAGAACATATTGTCGAGCTGCTTTAACAACACACTTCTTGAATTTAGTCAAAAGTTACAAAGAAAACATAGTCAACATGATTATATTTAGGATTTTACTAAACATTTTGCCTATTGTCCCCCCAGTTACTTCCTGGTTGGACATGAACAGAGGGAATTCCACAACCGTTTCCTAGCAACCAACCTGTAAACGAGAGTCAAAACTCCACATAAACGACACAACAATTACAACCTGACAGACGATAATACCATGCATTATTGTGTTGAGATGATCGTTTAAACTGTGTCAGTTGCGTTTTCGATGGCACGTCGCGCGTTGATGACATCACCGACGGAGTCCGTTTCAGAACCTCCTGTAGTTTTAGTGGCCGAACTGCAACTTTGACCGATGCGAAACCTTTGACCAAGGTTTACCGCGGGTTCTACGCCACCATAACGGTAAGCGCCCCCTGGTGGTGATGGGAGTGCGGCGCTCGGCCTGGTTTCTCACCTTGTAGCCCATGGCGTCGGCGCGGCGTTGGCGGATGATGCTGCTGTAGCTTTCGACGCTCTTTTCACAGCAGTACTGGCCTGGACTTCTCTGTGGAAAGAGAACGATAAAACACGTGAGGTCGACGTACACGGCACACGGCGAAAGCGGCGCAAATGCGGATCAGGCGGACGAGTGACCGAAAGGTGGTCCACGTGTAACAGTGAGTATGTCGGGGTCTTCAGTTGTGTGAAGTAAAAGTACAGAGACGGGTGCAAAAAAAAAAAAAGAAAAAAAGATTATTATTATTATTATAGAGCGAGGCCTTTTACGTGTTGGCAGGTGTGAATATTTAAGACCTAGTTATGGTGGTCTCAGGGCGACACTTTTTGACCGGGGTTGTTATGCAGCTGTTGAAAATGGCGACAGGGGCCAATAAAAGTATTCTTCTCCAAACACATTAGTAGCTGGAGTCACAGGGCTGCTATAGTGTGTAATACAAAAGTACAGTATGTATTGTTATTTGTATGACATGCAAATTTGAAATAAAAAATATCACCTTTATATATATATTCCCCCCCCCTTATATATATATTCCCCCCCCCCACCCATTTCTACTTTTCAGCCCAGTTAAAAAAAATGGAGCGCCGTAGAAAGTACAGATACTTAATGCAGTGAAGTATGAAGTACCCACTGTTTTGTTTGTCGTGTATATAAGTATATCTGAAGATAAAGTGAAAAAACAAATTTCTGTGCACATTTGTCCAGGAAAAACTAAAAATCTGGATTTTTGCCTTCATCAAAAAATACATAATTCCAATCATAATCCAAACAAAAAATGTAAAATACAACAGTAAATGTATTCACAAAACTGGGATTTTTCATATTTTGTGATATTCTGTGTTTATGCAAAGTTTCTCCACTGAAATCTGTCTTTTTTTTATTTGAATTTAGAACGTTAACGCTTACAACCTTTTACGAGGTTTATCCAAATACCAAAGAAGGAAGCTGAAACCGAGACCCATTTATTGCATGATGTGACGACGCTGATGAACAGCTGCACACTTTAAGTCAAAGATGCGTCGCAGCTGCAAAGGCGCACGCAGGGTTTTATGATCGCATCTTACTCACCATTTGCACAGTTTGCGTTATCGTTGCGAAGGTTTTTATCATTGTCTCACATCAGTCAAACAGTCATCGGTCAAAGAAAAAAAGGAAGTAGGGCCAAGTTCTCCAGTTCCACGATCCCGAAGTCAGAGACTGCACGATCCAATTAAAACTCACGGCAACATAAAAGTGTTTTAGGTGTTTTTCAGCTGCACAATACGTCGCAGTCAGTTAAACTACTACGAATATTCTGTCCCGTGCGTTGAATGTGGTGTAACTGCGTTGAGTATCTGGTCTTCTACAACTGCCTCCACTTGATCTTCGTCTTTCACGTTGTCAGGTACAACCGTTTAACCGTTTGTAACCGTTTGTAACCGTTTGTAACCGTTTGTAACCGTTTGTAACCGTTTGTAACCGTTTGTAACCGTTTGTAACCGTTTGTTATCAGAGTGCAGCGGCTCGTTCACGTTTCACTTGTGTTTTCGAGCTCTTACAGAAGATAACATCGCTGACTCTCGTGTGTGTGTGTGTGTGTGTGTGCTTTTTTTTTTTTCGGCCACTCGCTGCACCACTTCTATTGTCTCAATTTAAAGTATAAGTTCATGCTTTGCCCCGCCCGCCCCGCCCCTGACACATACCGTGACTGTGACTCAAAGTGGGGGACAGTTCTTGCACGTTCTGCATTTCTGCACCGCTTTTCCGTCACTTCCTGCTCGGGCTTGTGCAGCTGAACTAGTTTTGGTGAAGCGGGGTGCGAATTGTGTAATAGTTCAACTGACCCTCAAACTGTGTATATAAGGTACTACTTTATGCCGGGGATTCAACGGCTCGATACATGTACGTGTTTACCTGACCAGAGTTTTATCAAACCATCAATAACAAAGTCTGAATTTTGTGTGAACATATTTTTGGGGTTTATTTCAATAACATGTTTAATATATACAAAATAATACATTATTAAATTGTTTTTTCATCGTGTTTCCGCAACACTTTCTCAGAGCACTTTTTTGCTATTTTTGTGATAACTTGTATTTAAAACAAATAATGTGGACAATTAAAACACATTTAATTCATAAAGTGCTTTAATGGATGTTAAAACTAGTTGTTTTTTGATTCTTTTATATTTTACTTAAATACTTGTGTTTCGGTAAAGATACACACATTTCAGAAAGTGGTTATTTTGGTCATGATATGGTACTGAATCATTGTTATTTAAGACATTTGATATTAAACCCAACAGGCTAAAATGGAAAACAATGCTCCCAGTTTTAGACAATTTCATTTGTCCTTATTTGGTCGGGACAGTCAATGAACAAACATGAAACACATGATGTAAACACGCCGGATTAGCCACGGGCTAGTTTTCGTCCGTTGTCCCGCATTCACTCTCACAATGTGCTGCTGTTTCGGTTGATTTGTCAAAGGCCTTTGATTCAGTCGATCATTGTATTCTCTTGCAGCGTCTGGAGGCTGTTGGGTTCGATACCAATTCTAAAAAATGGCCAATTACCTCACAAATAGAGCTCAAGCCGTTTCTGCTGATGGCTTTCAATCTGAATTTTCACACCTTAATAAAGGTGGTCCTCAAGGCTTTGTCCTTGGACCACTGTTATTTACAATTTATATAAACTCAATTGGGCATAATCTAAAACACAGCAGCTCCATTTATATGCAGATGATGCAATTCTATATGCTAATGCACCTTCTTGTGCTCAAGTGATTCAAAATATTCAAGAGGATTTTCACTCCAACACAACTGTGTTAATTTAAAATTATTAATGAATTCAAATTTTAAAAAAAATGTATGCTCTTCTCCAAAAGACACTCGATTGACCCAAAAAATATATCTATTCTCGCGCTCGATGGCGCTCTAAAGTTCTGCTCTAAAGTTCTGCTCTAAGGCTCAGCTCTAAGGCTCAGCTCTAAGGTTCAGCTCTAATGTCCAGCTCTAAGGTCCAGCTCTAAGGTTCAATTCTAAGGTCCAGCTCTAAGGTTCAGCTCTAAGGTCCAGCTCTAAGGTCCAGCTCTGAGGTTCAGCTCTGAGGTTCAGCTCTAAGGTTCAGCTCTGAGGTTCAGCTCTAAGGTTCAGCTCTAGGTCCAGCTCTAAGGCTCAGCTCTGAGGTTCAGCTCTAAGGTCTAGCTCTAAGGCTCAGCTCCTAAGCTCAGCTCTAAGGCTCAGCTCTAAGGTCAGCTCTAAGGTCCAGCTCTAAGGTCCAGCACTAAGGCTCAGCTCTAAGGCTCAGCTCTAAGGCTCAGCTCTAAGGTTCAGCTCTAAGGTTCAGCTCTGAGGTTTCAGCTCTAAGGTTTCAGCTCTAAGGTTCCAGCTCTAAGTCCAGCTCTAAGGCTCAGTTCTAAAGCTTCAGCTCTAAGGCTCAGCTCTAAGGCTCAGCTCTAAGGTTCAGCTCTAAAGGCTCAGCTCTAAGGTTCAGCTCTAAGGCTCAGCTCTAAGGCTCAGCTCTAAGGCTCAGCTCTAAGGCTCAGCTCTAAGGTCCGCCTCTAAGGCTCAGCTCTAAAGGTTCAGCCTCTAAGGCTCAGCTCTAAGGTCCAGCTCTAAGGCTCAGCTCTAATGCTCCAGCTCTAAGGCTCAGCTCTAAGGTCCAGCTCTAAGGTCCTCTAGTCTCTAAGGTCTAGCTCTAAGGGCTTCAGCTTAAGGTCCAGCTCTAAGGCTCAGCTCTAAGGTCCAGCTCTAAGGGCTCAGCTCTAAGGTTCAGCTCTAAGGTCCAGCCCTCTAAGGTTCAGCTCTAAGGCTCAGCTCTAAGGTCCAGCTCTAAGGTTCAGCTCTAAGGTCCAGCTCTAAGGCTTCAGCTCTAAGGTTCAAGCTCAGCTCTAAGGCTCAGCTCTAAGTCCAAGCTCTCTAAGGTCCAGCTCTACAGCGCTTCAGCTCTAAGGTCCAGCTCTAAGGCTCAGCTCTAAGGCTCAGCTCTAAGGCTCAAGCTCTAAGGCTCAGCTCTAAGGCTCAGCTCTAAGGCTCAGCTCTAAGGCTCAGCTCTAAGGCTCAGCTCTAAGGCTCAGCTCTAAGGCTCAGCTCTAAGGCTCAGCTCTAAGGCTCAGCTCTAAGGCTCTAAGGATACAGAACTCACCATTGTAAACTCTATTCTGAAGTAGAACGTGATCATTGGATGTGAAGAGAACAGCACTGCCTTTTGTTTGTGTACAAAGCTCTCGTTTGCATTTTGCCTGATTATTGATAAAGTTTACTGCACATCAGATCAGGTATTCACAGTTTACAATCCCATCGTTTTAACACAGAGACAGGAACAAAGGCTTTCAGACACTTTGCTCCCTCCTGTGGAACAAAACCCAGAGACTTTTAAAATTAAATCATGTTATGAACCTTTTAATGATTTTAAAGCACTGGACAAGGACCACCCGCAGTGCCGATGCACTTGTTTTAAATATTGTATGTATAAATGTGTTTTATATCAATTTGATCTCCTATTGTATATATATCTCGTCTTTGCAACCGTCTCATGTCCTGGACATGTGAGATTTGGTCTCAACACGACATGCAGCAGATGGAACTGTTTCATTTGGAAGGAGGTTTGGACCGTTCCAAGATGATGCAGCTCCTTTCTTTTCAAGCTGTAGTTCTCATGTGTTTTGCATGCACACGTTTCTCCAGCTTTGGAACTGGATCAAAAAGGTCTAAGTTTACAAAAGTGGGCGGAGATTCCCATTGTGTCACTAAGGTACCTTTTGCAGAATATTTGCCTATGTTTACGAATTTCCCCAACTTTCCCATTTCCCACAACAGACACCATTCTCATGAAGGAAGCGATGAGGAGCAGTGAGCTTGGATCTGGCCTGGCCTCACCATTGTGATGTCATCATCCTGACTGTCCATGTTCTTCAGCCACTTCAGTCTTTTGTTTAGTGTATTCATCTCTCTTGTCCTTTCGAGCAGCTTCCCAGTTTACTGTAGCCTTGTTCTCAGGTGGGGGTGTGCGGTGGCAGAGCGGTTAGAGCTCTCCTTCTCACAAGAAGGAGATCATGGGTTCAATTGCTGGGTGAACATCACATCACATGATCTCTCTGGGTGGAGTCTGCATGTCCTCCCTGTGTTACCGTGGGTAACACTATCTCCGGGTTCTCCGGCTTCTTCCCACCGTCCAAAGGTAAATTGGCAAATTGGCAACTGTAAATTGACCCGAGTGAGTGTGAGTTAATGTCTGTGTTAACCCTGCGGCCAGTTGGACAGTGTCCAGGGTGTACCCCGCCCAAGGCGCTGGGATAGGCTCCAGTCAGCCGTGACCCCTATAAATATTTATCAATATAGAAACCGGTTTTTCGGACCGTTTCACAGGTCACTTTTCTTGTCCGATTTTCGTCATTCAAGGTTTTTTGTGTGCGATTCTTCTTTTTCTTCTTCTTTGGGGTGTTTTATGGCGGTTGGTATCCATAGCGATACATTCTTTACACTTTATTCATTAGACCCCATTCTTTAGTTGTTGTTGGTGCTTCCAATGGCGGCCGGCAGCCAACCGCAAAGGCGCATCCTTCTTCATCACCCACTGTAGTTGTGACTCTTGGAGTCACTTTCGCTGTTGTCGCTGCCCTCCATGGCAACCGGCAGTTGAGTGTGGACAGGAGCTCAGCGGTTGTAGTGTAACACCACGACGACGCACCCAACTCTACTTAAGTAAGTAACCGTAGCCCACATGAGCCCTGTGACTGGATCGTAAGAAGATTCAGCAGATTGAATTCCAGCCTATTATTTAGAAACGATAAAGACAATTCAGTTCTCTCTCTTTCATACGCTGAACAGTGAAGCAGCACATGCACAAGGCTTGGGCTTGTTCTACATCAAGTTCGTTTCAGCTGAAGACATGTAAGCAATACAGCCATAATCAATAGCCGTTCTCATAATAGCCCAGTAAATATTCAGGAGCGATTTCCTGCTCGCTCCCCGTTCCCGGCCAGACAGACAACGCATCAGATTATTCACCTTTTTGCATTCATCTCTAGTCTTACCAATGTGCTGTTGCCAGTCAAGCTTTTCATCAAAGACGACTCCACGGAATCCCACTTCCTCGACCTGTGCTGGCCCCCGTGCAGTTTAAGAGAGACATTCTCATGCCGATCACTTGGGATTTCTGTCCGGACACTGCTCCACCTGCTGTACTGCTCTTTGCATTTTCTTTGAGATTTCTGCCTCTCAGCCACAATGCGCCATCATCAGCATAAAGGGTTCTTCCAACAGAGGGATCTACATCTTTAAAGATGTCATTTATCATGACCTTGAACAGAATAGGGCTGCACACACTTCCTTGTGGGATTCCATTTTCTGCCTCATAAACTTGAGAGTAAACTGTGCCTTCTCTGGTTTGAATTCATGTGCCAGATAAGAAACTCCTCACCCAGTTTAACAACTTTCCCTTCACACCACAGTTCCGCAGCTTGATAAGAAGCCCTTCCTTTCAAAGCCAACAATAACGTTTTCTCTGTTGGTCTTGGCTACTTGGACTTCAGATTCCAAACATAACACAGGATCCATGGTATTTCTGCAGAAATGGTGAGTGGAGAGCAAATTCTGACTTCCCAAGAAGTAATTCAACCGCAACTACACTAACAACTACGGTAAATGCACCTTTCGGCTGCCAACCTCCATTGAAAGCATCAACAACAACAACAACAACAACAACAACAACAACAACAACAACACCACCAACATCATATTTTTGTTGAAGGATCTGGTTTGGTTCTTCAGTCACACTCTCTTCACTCGCCGGTGTTATGTCAAGCACAGCTTTTAACTGTTTGTCAGAACATATTTTTGAAATTAATCTCAATTTTTTTTTTCCCCCTTTCATATTGCTTTTTTGTAAGGTCTTTTATTTATTTATTTTATTTTATTTTTTGCCTTTCTGCTTCCCTTTGTAATATCTACAAGATTAAATTCAGACATGTTAAAAATACAACACTCTGACCTCTCTGTTCTCTTTCCCGTCATAAGTGATACTATTGTTGAAAGAGAAGTTATGTCACGGTGTTTTGGAGGACCCAATAAACCACATACATTTATTGTAAGTGCATACATAATTATATTATACTGTTAAAAAGATAAAATGTTGAGTTATAAACATTAAAAAAAAGTAAATCATGGTAGAACTTTGACATAGACGAGTTGTGGAAATGAGAATTTTAATCTAAAATGTGAAAAAAATCAAAAAAAATGCCAATAATTACCATTTTGAAACAAACATTAGATAAACTAAGTAAAACCCATATGTGATTTATTTATTCTTATTTTAATTAATCTTATTTTAGTTCTAATGAATGTTGGAGATCATAGGTTCAGTATTTTTAATTTGTTCTGTTTTGTAAAAATAAATCCGGCCTGATCATGATGGCGTAGTGGTTAAATGAATGCATGACGAATGGTGAAACAAACAAAGAGGAGACAAAACAGGCAAGACAACAATATGATTTAATTTAATCCGCTTCTGTAGATTTATTATTCTATTATTCTATTTTCTCAAAAGGCATTTTCGTCTCGTGTAAAGATCAGCCTTTAAAGAAACATTTACACACACCAAAGTTTACAATCTTGACAACATTTTGATGGATCGTACGGAAGGATTTGTTCATATTAAATTCGATGTCTAATTTATTAAAGTTTCAACGCGTAAATGTGGCAAAATGTTGTTTGAAGAAATTAATATATGTGAACAAAAATGAAGCTCGAAATTTAATCTGGTTCAGTACTTTTTTTCAGATTTATATGTCATAAAAAGGTGCGATTATTATTATTTTTTACACACAAAATGCCTTAATCTGACGTGAAAACATATTTGTCTTACATTGATGTGAATAACATGCAAAAGAAGTTTCAAATTGATGTCTCTAATTTAAGACTGTTTCCCTCTTCACCTTCATGTCGTGTGTTTTACATAATAATAAGTACGTTTTCAAAATGAAACGAAGGCCTTCTCTTAAAACACATACCAGGACCAAATACGATCCAAACAAGGCCCTCACCTGGACTAAACCAGGTCCGAATCGAGCAAAACCCTCTCCACCAGAGGAACGGGCACCACAGATTGAGACGCACTGGCCTGCAGATTATGGACCACAGGCTCAAAGTCACATTTTCATAGAAGGAACAATATAATGGAGGGGCTTAATGTCTTTAATCTGTAGTAGATGCAGAATTGAACTATTGCTGCATTTGAGTCCACGAAGAACTATTTTATGTATTACACAGTAGGAAGTTCATAAATCTGGAATTGATCCAGAACTAAACCAATTCTAAACCGATCCAACCACATCAAAATAGCCTTCATTAAAAACTATGGGCCAGAAAACAAATAAATGATGTCATATTTGTTTTGATTTTCCAACCAAGCGATGAATTCTAGGCCTAATGTTTGTTTTAAACTAGAGCTGATATTGAAATACTCAGTAGTAATATGCATCAAGGCCTATTTCATTTGAATAACATGAATAACGATTATGATATTATCGTTAATCGCAATTCTTCTGGCCATGACAGTGACACCACATTTCGGTATTTCCCCGTGCCTTTATAACCGTGGACCGGACCCGCTGCGTGAGATGTCAGAACTCGGACCAAACCGTGCGAAACCCGAATAAACCCGGGACTAAATCAGGATTAAACCGGGGACCAAGCAGCAGCCGTGTGCACCTCGCTGTGTTTTCAGTCGGTGCACGGCCCTGGTCCATCGCAGCCTCCCGGTGTGACAGCGAGGATGCGCTTACCGCGGATCGGGCGCTTCACGGTCGGCCCGGCGCAGCGCGGGTGGTCGCCTTCATCCCGTGCGCGGTGCGGTGTTTTCGCGGGGTGTCGGTGCTCCGAGGCCGAGGCAAGTGTGGCTCCGGTGGCATCTGGAGGGAACGCGCGCACGACGAGGCGCACCGAAGAAGCAGCAGCCGCGGCGCAACGGTCCTGAGGCGCGCGCGCTCTCTCTCTGCACGAGCGGCATCGAAAGTGCGTCAAGTCGGAGCAGAGGCGCGGCACTTCCGCAAAAGATGGCTCAAAATAAACGCCAAATGTAAATATGAAAAGGGTTCTGGACAGAAGAGAAGCGAACTGAAAGCACACGCCTCTGTTGGCAGGTGTTTGCAGCCCAAGACGGTATGACGACCCCCTTATGCTGACGGTGGACCTTCTCTTTCTTTATTCCATTTTGTCCACGTCTGCTCCAAAAGAAAACTCTCGAGCTGCTCGATGTGCTGTACATCAAAATAAAGCTGTAACGCTCTTATTTCCAGTCAAATCGATCATTCTGGGAAGCATCAGGCGTAAACAATGAGCCTAAAATAAAATGAAAAACGAATAGGACTTTTATATGGATTCTGTACATTTTTGCTTCATTACAAGTGCCTAAAACTCATTTTGAGTGAATTTACCTTCAGCTTTTAAAAGATAATTGTCAAAACCAACAGATGCTCATTTTAGTGTCACTCAGAAGGTCCCTCCAGAAACCAGCTTCACTCATTCATATATGTAACAAAGAAAATCTGGGCGGGATTACAAATCTGAATTCCTCTGTTCAGAGCTTGTTTCTACTTTTAATGAGAATAAAACAGACTTCAGAGTCTCAGCTTCACAAAGAGAGGGCTTCAGTTTGAAATGGGGGGGATTTTTTTTGAGAAATAGTATAAGCAGTGGTGGGAAGTTGTAGGTTTTACAATCACTGTTATTTCATTAAAACGTTAAACTGGATTGAAAAGTGGAAAGGGGAAGCAGGGCATGTTGTCACACTACATTTTTTTTCTTTCTTTCCAAAATTAAAGAAATGTTCACCACAAAAGGGAAATTGCACATTTTTGTGTTTTGACAGTTTGCACTTCTGTCCGGACCCTGAACCAGTTTGAACTGTGTTTGTGTTTAGTAAGTAAAAAAAAAGTAAAAAGGCTTCAGATGCAACTTTCCCAAAAAAATGTAAATAATGTGGTAAGACTGTATATAAATATGATATAACAAGTATAACTTTCTTGTAAGGACAAATTTTTCACACTTTATGAAACAAAACAACACCATATTATTAAGTAGACACTGAGTCAAATGTAGATAAAATACACAAATACACAATACACAGGCACAATAAATTATATATATATGTATTTTTAATGACTCAATGTGTGAAATCTTATATAATAATTTGACAAAAAAGTTTATTTCCCCCTGATGCCATCTGCAAAAAAGTACAACAAAGGCTATTTTAAGTATGTGAATTCTTCCTGCATGAAAAGTGGGCATTCATGGAAAATGTGGGCAATAAAAGAAACCCAGGACACGTATAACAATAACTACAATAAAAGTGTAAAAAATGAATAAAAAACCTGAAAGAAAAGGTCCTCTTGTGCCACTTTATGTTTCGTGCCCAAAAACCTGAACAGAAATGACGCGTTTAATCGGCTTCAGATCATTCGGCGCGATAAAAGCAGGAGCATTATTTTGGCGTTCCGGCCTTGACTTCCTGTCGTGCCTCGCCCCGAATGAGGAGAACTTGGTGAATGTTCCTGCAGCATTCTTTGCCAGTTCGTAACGTAACCTCTGCAGAGTCCGGATGAAGATGCACGCTATCTGCGCTCCACAGACCCCCGCTGCACGTGCTAATCTCTCTTAATCTGCACTAGAACCAGGAGGAAGGAGCGGACGCATGCTTTGGGTGTGCGAGTATTTACATGAACGCAATAAGGCAATTCGTTTAATACATTTAAGATTGTATTATTGTTTTTGTAGACTACAGAGAAGTCATGACAACGCAATAATACTTTGTTAGAATGTCAACAAAAAAACGAAACAAAAGCCAGTGGAGAGCGGGCACGGAGAGTGGCACAGTAGAAAAGAATGAAGTCTAAAGAATGGCGGTAACTATGGATACCAACCGCCATAAAACACCACCGAAGAAGAAGAGCAATAATAGATATTTTGAACGAGCTGAGAAATTATACCCAGTAAATTAAAAAGGTTTGTGTTCCCTGACCGGGAATCGAACCCGGGCCGCGGCGGTGAGAGCGCCGAATCCTAACCACTAGACCACCAGGGAACTCCTGAGCGACAAGAAGACATGGTCGAACTTTAACGTCACTACAATCAGTCCTGACTGGCACCAGCAGGAGGCCGGTCCATGTTCAGTCCTGACTCTGGCACCAACAGGAGGCCGGTCCATGTTCAGTCCTGACTGACACCAGACCAGCAGGGGACGTCCATGTTGCTCCGACTCTGCACAGCAGGAGGCCGGTTCCATGTTAGGTCCTGACCCTGGCACCAGCAGGAGGCCGTCCATGTCAGTCCTGACTCTGGCACCAGCAGAGGCCGGTCCATGTTCAGTCCTGACCTGGCATCCACAGAGGCCGGTCCATCGTTCCACTCCTGACTGACACCGGAGCAGGAGGCCGGTCAATGGTTCAGCTCCTGACTCTGGCAACCAGAGCGAGGCGGTCCATTTGTTTTGTCCTGACTCTGGCACCGAGCAGGAGACCTGGTCCATGTTTAGTCCTGACTCTGGCACCACAGGAGCCGGTCCATGTGCATCCTGAAGACACCAGCGAGAGCCGGTCCATGTTCAAGCTCCTGACTGATCACCTAGCAGGAGGCTCGGTCATGTTTAGTCCTGACTGGCAGCAAACAGGAGGCCGTCCATGTTTCAGTCCTGACTGACACCGACAGGAGCCGGTCCCATGTTCAGGGAGGCCGGTCCTTGACTCTGGCACCAGCAGGGGGCCGGTCATGTGTTAGTCCTGACTCTGGGCACCATCCAGCAGCATGGAGCGTCCATGTTTCAGTGCCAGCAGGAGGCCGGTCCATGTTTAGTCTCTGGCACCAACAGGAGGCCGGTCCATGTTCCCTGAGCACCAGCAGAGCCGGGTCCATGTTCAGTCCTGACTGGCACAGCAGCGAGCGGTCCCATGTTTTAGCTCCTACTCTGGCAACCAACAGGAAGACGTCCATGTTCAGGTCCTGACTGGACACCCAGCAGGAGCCGGTCCCATATGTCAGTCCTGACTCTGGAGCACCAGCAGGAGGCCTTGACCAGCAGGAGGCCTGTAAATTTAAAAAACACATAAAACTAGAACTGACAGTCGTTCTGCGTTGACGATGTCTGGGAAGTGGAAACCGCGTGTGCCGTAAATCAGTCTGTTTTTTGTCGGCGTACGTCAAACGCAAACACGGGCGCCCGATTTGCGGATCCCTCGGAATGTTTTTATTATCTATTTAACGCCGTCACTCCGACATTCAGAACAGCCGTCACTTCACGACATTAGACGTACTTCTTATACACATCCGGCACTTCCGTGTTGTATGGACTTCGTGGCGCAACGTAGCGCGTCTGACTCCAGATCAGAAGGGTTGCGTGTTCAAATCACGTCGGGGTCAAAATCCTCTTTTTCTTTCTTTTTGTTGAGAAATATTTTAGGCGCCGCTGTGTCCATCGTGTCACAGAAAAGTGCGCGGTGGTCTGCAGTCTGCGCCGTGAGGGACCAAATCTATAAGACGTGTGTGGGACAGGAGCTGTACTGCCGTTGTCCAGAGCCCTCCCTGGATCCCTCCTGGAACACTAGCTTAAAGTAGCAAGTCTAGCATGTCAAAGCTTCTAATGGGCATTGAGAAAATTATGTTAGCTGAAAATATGCTATAGCGTGTGTAATAAATGAAACAAAGAGTTTCGATAAGAAGCATTGAGCAGTTACTGGCTTGACCATAGAATCAGAAATCAGAATCAGAAAGGTTTATTGCGCATTGTCAGTGACACACAAAATTCACAGGCGAGAAAACTGTCTTTGGCGGTTCATGTGCAACCAAACAACAATGAAACAACTTTGATTTCCCATATTTTGCTATATTGTGAGGTTTCTTCACTGAAATCCTGTTTTCCACTTCTATTTTTGCCTCCGTTCTTCGACTTTAGAACAAGTTTTAAGTTAACAGACTTTGAAAGCGCGTCGATTAGCCGGTTTTTCTGGTGCGGTGCAGTTGTAGCTGAGGGAGGCGGTGGGGGCGCATGTGGAGGCCCCATTCGTCTTGCGCGTTTTGTCCGTACATCTCTTCCAGGATCAGCTTCGGCACTGGGTCTCGGTAGAGGAAAATCAACCACTAGGAGCGGCCTTTTTCAGCTCCGTCTCGAGCCGGACTCCGGGATGTTGTCTGGAGGTGGAAAAAAGAGACGGAGAACGTCTTTGTGATGTTGTTGTTTGTTAGAACTGTGAAGGAAGTGTCTCCAGAACAGACGGAACATTCTGGTAGGTAGAGATTCAAAGAGCCCGCGACAGGTTGGACACGCCCTCTAAGTTTTCAAGAGCATGGACTAAAATATAACTCTCGGACAGTTGGAAATGAGGCTCGTTAAAACTGTCTGCGAGTAGGGTTAAAGTTTATTAGCATATTCACACTAGCATTAGCCAGGCTGCTAACAACCTGAAACAAACAGCTCCGCCTCAGTCTGGAGTGATCTCTGTAAATCCACTGGCCCCTCCTGACCAGAGTCACATAGTTCTGAACAAACGGGGTCTTTGGGGACGTGACAGAAGAGGAAGAATCTTTTGTTTTGAGACTTTTTGTCGGCACACAGCCCACAGTGAATATGCGGCTTTCGTCCTCAAGATGGCGGTAGCAACGAGTGTGTCACGTCACTTCAGAACCATGAAAAAGTGTTCCGTAACGACCATGTTTTACACTCGGATGTCACAGATTAACTGTCACAGTTATTCTGCAGGATTACGGGGTCTCACTCGCTCAAACCTTTGTACAGATTATAAACGTTGCAACTTTTGACGAGCTTTGGAAACCGTGGTAACGCCTGACTTATATGATGAAAATAACGGCTAACTTTGAGGAAAATGAGCCAAAACGATCCGACTTGATTCTCTTCCGAAGAATGAAACTCTGAACGTAGTTGTACCAAAGTCTGACTATTTTATAAACTGAGCTTTACTTGAGGCCACCGCAACAGAACATGTAATCAGTGGTTTTCTAGAGTTAAAAGAGTTTAAAGAAGTTCCAGACTGAGCAAAGAACGGCATCTGGTGAAGTAGCTGCCCAATCCATTTATCGTTAAAGGGCTTTCACTTTAAAATCTTTGAGTTTTTAGTGTTTTTTTTGTGTTATTTAAAATTTTTTTTTGTTTATACTAAAATTTTTTGTTATTTAATACGTTTTTATTTTAACAAATTTGTAAAAACACTTGTTTTAGTACTATGCGTCTTTAATCAGTAAATTGTATTTAGTGTTTTGGAATTCTAAAATCTTTGGGTTTTGTTCGATGTACAAGTTGTTAGATTTTAACTAAACCTTTGTGTTTTAGTGTTGTATTCAAAAAAATCTTTGGTTTTTAGTGTATTTAACTAAAAACCTTGTGTTTTTGTGTGAAATTAACTAAAATCTGTTTGTTTTAATTTGGGTTTTTAAGTGTTAAAAATCTGTTGTATTTTTAGTGTTTTTTTGTGTAATACTAAATTTTGTTTTAGGTAAACAAAATTTGGGTTTTTAGAGTAATTTAACTAAAACCTTCGTGTTTTTTTAGTGAAACTTAACTAAAATCTTTGTGTTTTTAGTGTTATTCAACGTAAAATCCTTTGTATTTTTAGTTTTTTTGTGTGTAATTTAACTAAAATCTTTGTGTTTTTAGTAATTTTAATTTAACAAGAAATCTTTGTGTTTTTAATTTTTTTATTACACAAATCTTTGTATTTTTAGTGTAATTTAACTAAAACTTGTCGTGTTTTTTTGTGAAACTAAGATAACGTAAAATCTTTGGTTTTTAATTCAAGTAAAATCTTTGTATTTTAGTGTTTTTTTGTGTAATTTAACAAAAATCTTTGTGTTTTTAGAAATTTTAACTAAAACCTTCGTGTTTTTAGTGAAACTTAACTAAAATCTTTGTGTTTTTAGTGTTATTTAACTAAAACCTTTTGTTTTTTGTGTAATTTAACTAAAATCTTTGTGTTTTTAATTCAAGTAAAATCTTTGTATTTTTAGTGTTTTTTGTGTGTAATTTAACTAAGATCTTGGTTTTATGTAATTTAGAACTAAAATCTTTGTGTTTTTAGTGTAATTGAACTCAAATCTTTGTGTTTTTAACTGTGTTTTTAGTGTAATTTAACTAAGATCTTTGTGTTTTTAGTGTAATTTAACTAAAATCTTTGTGTTTTTAGTGTAATTTAACTGCACTTGCTTTAACCGCCCCCCTCTGTGACCTATATACGACTGCAGTTGGTGCTGTCTCTAACGCTCACCTTGCTGGCGTCCGCTCTCGCAGCGGCGGCGCGGCTGTTGCCCCGTGACTGTTTCCCGTGGCGACAGGCGGCCGCTCTTCTGCTGGAGGTAGCGCCGACTGTTCCTCCGGTAAACGTCCGTCCTGCGGCAGACTCCGCTTCGACCGGCTGTGGATGCTCTTGGCGTTTCGGATCGTGGACCTGCGGCCAAACGCAGCAGCGGATAGGATTAAAAAAAACCGATTATTCGCTGATTATTGAGAAGCTGGGAACCTGAACAAAACGCGTGAAAAAATCCCTTTCCTTTTTTTTTTTTAAGTTTGTGTAACGCCTTTACGAAAAATTATACCTTTATGAAAGACATAAATAAAGTTAAAATTTCTACAAAACAGTCCGAGAATAAGAAACATGTTTACGTTTAGAATCTATTGTATTTGGACGACACTAATTTAACTAAAAAAGACTTTTACGATTATAATGTTTTGGTTCTTACAATTATATTCTGAATAATTAATTTGACACAAACGGTAAGAAGGCTGAGCAGAAAGGACTTCATTTAGCTTCTAGAATCGTCACATTTATTCTAATTGAACTTAGAAAAAATAATTCCTTCACAAAAACATGGCATGAGGAAAAACGTGTAGTACATTTTTGTCTCACATTTACGTGAGCGAACGACAGAAGAAGTCTGAAATTGATATCTTAAATTTGACATCATTCTGCAAATAACAATTATTTCTATTTATGTTATTCTTATTTATTCCTATTTATTTCTATTTATTTCAATGTAGTTCTATTTTTCCCCATTTATTTCAATTCATTTCAATTTATTTCAATTTATTTCAATTTATTTCAATTTATTTCAATTTATTTCAATTTATTTAAATCGATTTCAATTTATTTCTATTTATCTATTTATTTCTATTTCTATGTATTTCTATTTATTTCTATTTATTTCTATGTATTTCTATTTATTTCTATGTATTTCTATGTATTTCTATGTATTTCTATTTATTTCTATTTATTTCTATTTATTTTAACTAACATTTATCCTGCCAATTAAAAGCGCGCATTCATGACATGGTAGAATTTGATGCCGCGGTTTCAGAAGAAAAGATCCTATAAACGACTGATTTACCCTTTTTGAAATAAACATTCAAACAGAAAATTCACAAATTGATGTTGAAGACCACACGTTTGCCTTGAAGACGGTGATCACAAAATTGGTTTATAGTTATCTTAAAAATATCCGTTCGGGATTGGAATGACGCCAACAGCTGATTCTTTTACCTTCGCGGCGGTAGTTTGGAGCCGAGTGGATTGTTCCGTTCGAGCGCGGCCTTTTTCCCAGCTCTCTGTAAAAACATGGAGGGGAAATGGCCGGTCTCCTCTTCCTTTCTGCACAACAAAGGAGAAAAATAAATAAATAAATCATCCGTCAAATTCAAACTAAAAACGTGACTATTTTCAGTGTTTAATGTCAACAGAACAAAGCAAATAATGCTTTAATAATAATTGTCTTTGCACACCGGGCCGTACCTGACGACCCACCACCCGTCCAGCAGTTTGTGGATGACTTCGATCGTTTCCCCCGTTTCCAGGGAGATCTCGTCGTCCTGCTCGGCCGTGTAGGATCTGGTGGTGACGTACAGCTCTCCTGCAGAGAAAAAGCAAGTCTCGTCTTCTGCTTCGCACTGATCTCACTTCTAACTTGTAGTAGGGATGTCAACAGGACTTTTGTGAGACTCATTCCTGCCCTAGTGCTTAATATCAGCTCTTTCTTCAGGTTGTCTGCACTGAAATGGAGCAAAGGATCATGCTTCATGGAGTTCACGCTGTTTTTTTAGCTGTTGCTGCAACAAAACAGTGCATTTAAGCAAAGAAGCTTGTAATTCGATTTATATTGTGATGATAGTCATGGTTACATCCCTACTGCAAAGACCACCTTGAATGAACAATATGTTTAAACCTTCATAGTCGGGCTCTGACTCCTCCTCCTCCTCCGGCCCGTCTAAAGGCTCCAGGTACGAGGCAGGGACCCAGCCGTGTTTGGACTCCAGCTGACAGAACCACCAGCCTGAACCAGACCACAGGGAAAATCAAAGAAACTCAACACAACAGCTCAAAGGAATATTGGATTCAAATGGGTCGAGACTCTAGAACCGCTCATAAGACTGAAAATAAATATGTTGAATTCTGTTCATTGTTTTTATGGACAGAATTTCTCTGAATTGATTTACCGGTCAATACACGTTCCTAGCCTCACCTTTGGTCACGAGCTTTGTGTCATGACGGAAAAGGACAGGATTACAAGTGAGTGTCTTGGGCATCTGTACCATTTAAGCTCTTTAGAAGGACACGAGAACCCATTACAAACAGTGTCGTGCGGTCTTGACCCACCGTTCTGATTTTTCTCCACGATCTCCACCAGATCTCCAGTGCGAAGATTAATCTCATGTTTGGACGTTTTGACGAAGTCGGCGATCACGCGATACGTGTCCAGAACGATAGGTCCTGAGATCTCTACAAGGACACAGAAAATCGTTAACGTTTGCGAGCAGACCGAACCTAATCCAAGAGTGGAGATGACGTACACATCTGTTAATCTGGCAGCTCTAGTTCATAATAAATGGACTGAAGCCGCTCTTACCTGTCACTTTGCCTCTGGTTTGCTCTTGGGACTCAACAAGCGTCTGGTTTTTCTTGAGTCTGGAATATCACAATATCGAATTTCAGTGTTAAGAAGAAACATCACGATCACGACACGTTATTCTCCAAAACACAAACAAGTGAAAATCCTTAGTTTTCTGTCATTTTCATTTTTAAACTGACAGTTCTCGCCAACGCCCTGCCTCAGATGTGGATGTTCACAAGACGTAACGTGGTTTCGGCCTGCGGGTTCTTGTCCTCGCCGCTCGGGACGCTGAGGTAACGCAGAGGGGCGAGCAGCGCGAGATGTGCGTGGCAGCAGCAGCAACGCCTGGCAGTAAGTCCGGCCGCGTCGACTTCTTGGACTCGCTCCGACCGCTCGTTCTCCACCCACCGAGGAGCTGGACACCACAAGCTGCGGTCAGGCAGGGCAGTGACTCTATCTTTTAATGAAGATCGAGATTCAGCCGTGTCTAAACGTCCGCTTTTAGCGGAGAAGTCCACAGCCCAATCTTCAGTCGGTTGAAAACAAATCACACGTGGTTTGGAAGCAGGAATTGCAGACTTGGATGATTTTTCCTTTATTCCTGTTTTTTTTTTTTTTTTTTCAACTTTTTTAAAATTAAATAATAATAATAATAATTGTACTTTTTATTTCATTTCATATTCATTTCTTTTTTTCATTTATTTCCATATACCGCCCCCCCATTTTTCATTATTATTTTATTTATTTATTTTTTTATTTTTTCTTTACTTATTATTATTATAGTAATTAGTATTAGTATTAGTACTTAGTATAGTATTATTAGTAAGTAGTAGTAGTAGTAGTAGTAGTGAGTTCAGTAGTATAGTTAGTATTAATACATAATTATCATTATTTTTTTATTTTAACCCTTTTTTATCTAATTTATACTATTTTTTCACATTTAGTTTTGGGATTTCTTCTTAATCCTTCTTTCAAAATGGTTTTATATTTGGACATTTCTTGAGTTGTTCTACAATCGTACTACCATGTTATGTTTCCTGCACAGAACGCAACATTTATTCCGCCCTCATAACCTTTGAATTACACCTTTTTCGCAAGACCTCTCCTTCCCTTTTAACTTGTAATACCAATTACCAATATCCTTCAAATACTTCAAAGTAGCAGTAAAGTTGTAGTTGCAAGACACAGAAACAACGTCAAGTTCGCACTGGCAAAGAGAGGATAAAGTGCCTTGCTCAAGGCCACAACAGCAGTATCTTCAAATCACGTTTGCGTTGCGTCATGAAGTCCAGCGTTTCCCCCGATTTCACAAGTTCGTTCAGTTCTGTTTTTCCGCACAAAGGTCCGTGAATGTTTTAAAGAGGAAGAGGAGAGTGCGCTCTGAATGTAAACACACATGTCACACCAAAACTGACCTCTCCCTGGCTTAAAACTGGAAATATACGTGCGAGTAGTTTTGTAGTTTTGGATATGTCTTTCTAGAATGTGTATTATTTTTACCATTTTTCTTCTTACATTTTTTTTTTTTGCATTTTGATTTATTATTTATTATTATTATTATTATTATTATTATTATTATTATTATTATTATTATTATTATATTTTTTGTTCTTTTTTTATCTTATTTTTATTTTTTAACATTTTACCCTTTTTTAAATCTTAAATGTTATAACTCATTTTTTCAAAGGCGCTGAGCAGCCACATTTGTTTACGAGACCACCACACGCCATTATCGCCATCGGTAACATTAAGAAATCATTATAAATCATCATTCTAAACATTCTAAACGCCTGATTTGCTTCATAACGCCGCTCTCGCATGACGTTAAACCGCAGCGTTCACGTCTGTGTCACTTTATCCGATAGTTGTTGTTTTTTTTACGACGCAAATGACACACAATACGTCGTTATTAATTCAGTTTGATAGTCGCACTAATGGTTGGGTGAAGATACTGCAGGTCAGCGACAGTAAACGTGACACTTCCTGCGTCGTCTATCGCCAGCTTTATGTCTACTAAATATAGAAATAATCATAGTAGTGTTGCGTTTAAAGGGCGAATAACAGGTATTTACGATGTTCTAATTTTGACTTGATTCCGTGTATTTATACCTGTTGTACATATAAATGGTATCTTTACACTAATCGAACAAGTATTTGTGGAGAAAAGTTGAAAAATCTGTTTTAAAAAAATGACAGGAAGTGACATCACACTCGTTGTTTATGCATAATTTACACAAAATAAACCACTTTTTTTTCCTTTAAAAAAAAAAACCCATTCTAAACATCAATTCAACCAAATAAAACTGCTCTCATATATTTTTATTTGTTTAAAAAAACAAAACAAAAACGTGACTTTAGATGAGATTGGTACGTTCCTACTGTGATGTCATCAATTACAAACAGGAAGTGTGAAATTATTATAAACCTAAAAAAAATGAACTATTCTGGGATAACCATTTTTATCATTTTATTTGGCAACATTTAAAGTACATAAATCGTAACTGGTCCGATTGTTTTGAACACTTTAGAGTCGTGCTAACCGAGGAAAGGGCTAAGCTATGTGCGCTAGCTTTGCGGTCAGAGGATCGTAAGATTTTATTTAAAAATTCAGAGCATCAGATTTAACTTTTTTTTAACAATAAAGAATATAATATGTCCGTACGTTTGAACAACAGTTTATATCCCAGATAGAGTGGAGAACTTTACCATAACTTGATGTCCATTTGTGGTCTTAATATCGGTATCGGCGAACAACGGTAAGACGTGGATCGAATCGGCTAAAAAAAATAATGACATATCGGACCATCCTTTTATTCGATTTTAGAAGATTCTCCTCAAGTTTGTGTTCCGCGCCTTTTGCCTCACATTTATGAATGGTTTAAGACCCTGTAGCGTGCGCCGGCCTTAACATTGATTATATTGTTAATGAATTAATATAGCATTGTTCAATTTAATAACAGGCGATCTCTCCGTTGTAAACTTGCCATAATAATCCCATTTTCTTGGTTATTTTTAATGTCGTTTTTAAGGTCGGGAGCCAAAACTAAATAGACTTTTCTTTTTTTCTTCCTTCAAAGAATAAAAATAAATATGTGAACCATGTTTTGTTCGTTGGTGGGAAATGCCCGGTTCACAGACACCTGCCACAAACCGTTCATTTGGGGTTTTAGAAAAGGAGAAGTAAACTTTTTTGCGAAAAACACAGGTACGTGAATGTAAAAGCGACGAGGTCAGTTTCACACCCAAAATGGATTTCTATTTTGGATTGTGTTTAAGACAAAAGACAACATGAAAAAGAGTGGTTTCATCAGGAGAAGTTATACTGTTTTGTTTAGCCATAAAAACACTTGCTTGACGTTTAAGTCCATACTGCGGAACATTTCAGGCAACGCGATGACATCTAGAGACCAGCAGAAAGGTTTCACAGAAAAATAAGCAAATACTCGCGAAACCGATTCCACATTGCTGTTTATGTGCTGCGGCCTAACCCTTAAGCCACGGCACTAGGATTGGGCCTTAATCGCAGTGTTTTTTTTTACTCTTGATCTTGATTCAACGCTAACATGAATAATAATGACGTTTCAACATTAGACACAAACAAACGTATTTAGTCCAAACTCTGCTCCAATCAAATCCTTTTGCCGATTGAGAATTGGCTGAAGACCTCTCGATTAAAAAAAGTCATGTGATCAGAGTCTGTACCTGGTAATGAAGGGATGATTCTGTCTCTCCTCTCGATCTGACCTGCCTCGATGGGAAACATCTCCTTCAGGGTTTTCTGCAGTTAAAAAGAACAGTCAGTTACATTTATTATATTCTGCAGATGCCCGCAGACGCCCGCAGACGCCCGCAGACGCCCGCAGACGCCCGCAGACGCCCGCAGACGCCCGCAGACGCCCGCAGATGCCCGCAGATGCCCATGTATATTATTATTTTTGACATTTTTATTCAATAGCGCCACTGTCTTAGTTATAAAAATGTCTTTTTTCTTTGTTTTTCCACTTATAAATCTGCTGTAACTGCAGCTCTCTGGTCAAACCCACCCATTATGACTACGGTCAGCCTCTGGAGTGATGTTGTGTTCTTTAATTAACACAGTTTACGCGTGGACGATGACTAAGGGTTCCATAGGATTCATTTATACACATTTAACAGAATTTACGTTTAGCTTTTAACCATGTTCTAACATTGTTCCCTGTGTTTAGCATCCTCCACACCTGCCTTGAGCCTCAGAAATCACTCAGTTTCAAATTCCCCCAGATTTGTGACGTCAAAAGTAGAACTACAGGAGTCTTCTGTGCTGTTTTTAAATTAATAAATAATAACCTTTCTGCCGTCAAATGGCATTCATCACAACGGCGCGCTTACGTTGGTATGTCAGGGCATGCTTTTGTTTATTTCCCCGTAGTCATTCCCTCCTCAACCAGTAGATGGAATGCTAACGCCAATTCCAGATGAGCGGACGTCTGACCGAGAAAGTCATGTGTGAAGTAATAAAACACGCCAAAGCGAAGTGTCCTTTGTGAAGACTGGACATTCAGATGCAAATCAAACGCTCCACGACCTCAAACTAATCCCGCTCATGAACATCGGTGAAGGTGGATCCATGAAGAGCCCACAGACAGGGAAACATAAAGATGTTTCCGCCCGGTTTCGAACCGGGGACCTTTCGCGTGTGAGGCGAACGTGATAACCACTACACTACGGAAACTGTGTGTAAGACCACCCTCACAAAGGACACGCTGTATCTACACCTTCAAGTAGAGAAACTTTACTAAACAACAAACATGGGGCTAAACCAGGAGCAAAATGGCACTAAACCGTGGATAGAGCGTTTCCATGAGAAACCGTAGCGTTAGCGTACGACCGTTTGAGAAACACTAAAAAGGACTCACGTGAAAAGTGTGTATCTCCGGGTACGTCCGGTAAATGAGCTTCTCCGAGAGGTCGCTCCACTTCACCATCAGCCTGAACACCTGCAAGGTTCAGGGGAAAAAAAAGAAAAAAGATTAGAATCTATAGCGACTTTCAAAATAAAACAATAAAGCTAAAATATTGAAATCTGAACGTAATGCACACGCTTAGGTTGTAAATGAACATGTACATTGAAATGATTAATATATTTGCGTTTTCAATAAATCTGCTTTCGTTACTATTTCACCATCTAGAGCGGCGCCGTTGAGATTGCAGCGAGTTAAAGGTGCACCGTGTCACTTTTTTAGAGAAGCCATTGCCTGGAACACTTTATTTTAATTCAAACTTCATGTGTCCAAGCGGCTAACAGTAAGAAAGCAGAGTATTTTTTTAAAGCAATGAAGACGAAAGAATGTAACTGAAGAAACACAGTTAAAAATGCCATACTGCGGAACATTCCAGGTGAAGCAACAAATACCCGAATGCGCAGGAGCAAACACTCAACTCACAACAAACTTTTGACACAACTTTCAGCCACAACGACACATTTCCGTCCGCGTTGAGTGCACCTTTAAAAGTAAAAAAACAAACAAACAAACAAACAAACAAAACAACCGAGCTTCTTACGTAGTGTCGACTTGGAGAGACGCGCCTCTCGAAGCCCAGCATCACCACATGTCTGACGTACACCTCTTCCATCGCCACGCAGGGGGGGACGCACTTCTGCGAGCGTTGCAGCGACAGCGGCGAGGCTTTTATAGGTGGAGCTGGTGTTGTCACGGGGGCTTCCTCTTCAACAGGCGAAGACGGGCTTTTACTGTGAAACTGTGGGAAACGACGTTCGCTGCAGCGCGCCGATTCCAGCTTCACAAGAATATTTAATCGAGAACTTTTTGGAGAGCTATGCAGAGGTCATCCGTTTGCGTTTTGACCATTGCACACACACACACACACACACACACACAAACACACACACACACAAAAAAGCACAAAATCGAGCTTAAACGACTTTGTAATAGAAACCGGTCCATTGACTTCCTGTTGAAAAATGCAGAAGTGATAATCGGCCGCGGCAGAGTTTGATTCCTGAGGTTTACAATGTAAGAGAAAAAAATTGATTTAAAAAAATGGCGACGTAATTTGAACTTTTGTGCACGAGGCGGAGTCTGAATTTGTCCAAATATTACCGCGCGTACCTGTCGCGCGGTACCACACGCTAGCCCAGAGAAAGGAAAAAAGAGAACAAAAAAGAACCTCGATGACACGTGTCCTGCTGTGGTTTTTGGGAATCGTACCGACGTCGCCATTTTTCAGTTTGATTTCTGTGTTGTTTCTGTGACATTGCTGTAAATGTAAATAAAAAACGAATACAAAAACAATCTCCACACACACACACACACACACACACACGCACTCACACGCAATTTTAGCTCCAATGAAATGGTGTTTTATCAGAGTGTAGTATTACTTTCCCCATTTAGGAAGTTTAAAATAAAAATAATTGACTGCTGCAACTCGTTACCTAAAATAGTGTTTTATTAGTTTACAGAAAAATAAAAAATAAGGTCAAAAGTTGTTTCAATTAGTTTCAGTTGGTAATATTTACACTTTAATGGCTTTAGGTTTTAAATAAAATCTAAAAAAATATATATGTTAATAGAGATTTATTAATAATCAGGATTTGGTCATGATTCATACTTCACTGTGATTGGTTAAATCCACCTGTCACTCACTCAGTTTATCTAATATAAGACTAATTATTGATATTAAATAAGTACTACAGTTTTGTATTCTGCAAAGTATTTATGTCAGCTCAAATTTTTTTAAAACAATAATACACGTTTGAATGTGTTATTGTGAGTCATGTTCTATTATTGTCAAATACACTGACATTTAGCGGTGACATTTTGATGATCTTATTGACCCCCAATAGTTTTAATCCTTTTCAGGAAAATCCCTCTTACACGATGTCTTACACAACCTTTCATCATCTGTTCTTCCCCAGTTACGAAAACACACAACTTACTCATGTGACGAATACAGACACAAACAATAAGAAAGAGAAACAAAAGGACAAAGTGCTGCTTCCATGAGTAATTTATGGGAAAACCAAAATGTACTAAATTACAACTGGACACATACGCAAAAAGAACCCTTTTGAGCTTTTAACCATGTGAAATTACTGCCACTTCATCGATTAAACACATCGTATTTTTGCTTCATTCATTGATCCTGTTCATGAGCTCGTCTTTCTGAGTGACTTTGAGTGACACTTTATTTTGAAGATGTTTTTAAACTGTTTGAACTGTGAATGAAACAGTTCATTTAACGTAATGTTATTTAGAGTTAAGACTTTAGAGTTCATGAAATGGACAAGTGTCTTAGAAATACGTCCAAGCCATTTAAGAAGATTCATGGTTCCTGTTGTCCTGACCTACAGCGGAGAGGAGCAGAGGGGCACGGCCGAGGGGCACAGCTGAGGGGCACAGAGGAGGGGCACAGCGCAGGGGCACTGCGGAGGGGCACAGCTGAGGGGCACAGCCGAGGGGCACAGCCGAGGGGCACAGACTGTGCCCTGCCTAAGCCTGACTGAAACAGCTCCAGGAGAAAGCGAAACAAGCAGCTCACAATAATCAATCTAACATCTATCAATCAATCTAACTTTAAATCTTTTGTCTTATAGTTACCATAAGCCAAAAGATTTCATTTAGAAAATCTAACTTGGATGTATCATCATGTTGGAAAAAAGGCATGGTTGTTTCCGCCCGGTTTCGAACCGGGGACCTTTCGCGTGTTAGGCGAACGTGATAACCACTACACTACGGAAACGATGAATGCGTGTGTCGGCTTGTCAGTAAATAACACATGCGCAGAAAGAGGTGACGTATGACATACTTGGAATGAGCCGTGCGCCACGGTGAGTCTGGAACTCTGACAAGAAACACCAACAGAATGTGCAGCTAAATACACACAAAATGCAATCAAAACATGGATACAAATGTACATGTTCAGATGTAATAATGGGTGTATAATATTACACATATATATGAGTATAACCCAGTTTTAATGGTGCTGTAGAGTTGGCCTGGTGAAAACTGCAGAGATATGACAGCTTTTCAGTGCAAAAGGTAATGTCTTTATGTCAGCACGGATGTGATGTACAGTTTGTTACATATTAAAAATAATGATGAGAATATTTTTTTTAAGATTGATACAGTATTGATGAGTGAACTACATGAATCACTGTAAAAGTCGATATCTTATAGTATAAGACTTATACAATAGCAAATCTAAACTGTTTGCTTATGCACCCGACACAAGTTTGTAATTTGTGTTCAACACAATGGCAATAAAGATGTTTCCGCCCGGTTTCGAACCGGGGACCTTTCGCGTGTGAGGCGAACGTGATAACCACTACACTACGGAAACGGGATACGGAGAGTGGCTCCAGAGAACAGATTTGTACAGAATAATGCTATTACCTTACCGTTTAAGTCTGGCGTCTGTTCGAGTTATTGCCAGTCTCCTGCTCCTGCCTCAGGACTAAACTCGGACCGGCCTCCTGCTGGTGCCAGAGTCAGGACTAGACATGGACCGGCCTCCTGCTGGTGCCAGAGTCAGGACTAGACATGGACCGGCCTCCTGCTGGTGCCAGAGTCAGGACTAGACATGGGACCGGCCTCCTGCTGGTGCCAGAGTCAGGACTAGACATGGACCGGCCTCCCTGCTGGTGCCAGAGTCAGGACTAGACATGGACCGGCCTCCTGCGGTGCCAGGGTCAGGACTTAACATGGACCGTCTCCTGCTGGTGCCAGAGTCAGGACTAAACATGGACCGGCCTCCTGCTGGTGCCAGAGTCAGGACTAAACATGGACCGGCCTCCTGCTGGTGCCAGAGTCAGGACTAAACATGGACCAGCTTCGAGTGCAGGTAAAATCCTTTCAAAGTAAAAATTAAGATTAAATGTTTTTTGTGGTTTTAATGATTTTTCTCGTGTAAAGCACTTATAATTGTGTACAAATTCTGTAAATTTGACTGACATTTTTGAGTTTATAAATACAAAATGAAAAGATTATCTCTTTTTTTTGTAAATCCTGCAGGTGCACATTTGAGACAAACAAATTTTAAAGTTAGAAAATTCACCAGCATTTCAAATTCAAACTCAAGATTAAACAAATGATCTTCCATAATCACACTAACCTCCATTCCTTTGCGTTTGTTGATTTCAGGCGAAGATTTTATGTAACTGAATCTTTTCTCGGCAACTGCAAATACATCTCGAATTTTTTTATGCCTTTACCAATTTAGACGAAAGGACAATTCAAATATAAACGGAGGATTTACGGCGTTTGACCCAAGCTTCCAAAAAGCTTTGAAAAGCCACAAACGTCGAACCGCATCCGCAAATTGGCACAAAACAATTTCACCTAAAAGAGTTAATTTACGCGAACACATCAGACTTTTATTTGTGCCGGTTTGCGTTTCATGTGGACAATTAAAGAAAAAATTACCCAAAACAAAAAAACTGCGAACACAACAGATTCCGCGTAATATGTCGTTTAAGCAATACTAGAATAAAATTTGCAAATGATAAAACAGGTTTTTATTAATTTTAACGTTCAGCTGTTAAGACAAAAGGGAAACTAAGCAGACATGAATTTGAGGCAATGAACAGATTAACATTTGAACCCAAAAAATAATTAAAAAAAAGGGGACAGAAAATTTCAATTAAATGTCACAAGAAGTTCAAATCACGGCATTTGTCATTTCTAGGGCGTTTTCAGGGGTCACAAAAAAAAACCAAAAAACTACAAAAACCTAAATGACCCACTTTTGTTGTGAGTTTTAAAAAAGATATTTGAACCAGAATCCACACTGACAGCAAAACCAAAGATTTAATGTCAATATTTAACTTTAAACCATGACTTTATTACAAAATGCAAAATGCAAAAAAAAAAAAAAAAATAGGGGGAAGAGTAAATCAAACTAGTTTTAATCCCAAAAAACACAAGTCGCAAGAGCTCCGGAAACATGGAAAACAAAATAAACATTACTCAAAAGCATTTTTATTTATTTTTCCTCAAAAAGCTTGTTTACAGGGCCAAGGTTTCATTGCTGTAAAAGCAAGCCGACATGTAAAATACAACCCTTACAATACAATAGAATCAAAACAGGTACCAAAAAGTACAGTAAAATGTACACTTCCAAAAAGGAAATGCGAGGAAACATCACAACACTGACCGGGAAAGGGGGGAAAAAAAAAACAAAAAAAAAAGTAAAACTAAAATGGAACTTAAAAAAAGGGTGAAAAACCAAAGCGACATGGTTAAGTTACATTTGGGTTGGCTCTGTACAAAATGGTCTTCTGTCATAAAAAGAGGTCTGTCAGCTGTCAGTCTCAGTGGAGTCCTGAAAAGAGGCAAAGAAGACCCCAGGTCAGAAAAAAAACACATGGCAAAAATCACAAATATCTAATTTCTTTTTTATCTAAAGAACATAAAAATGAACATAAAATAACAAGATAAGTAAAGAATAAAATTAGAAAATAAGGGGTGGCATTTTTTTTAAGAACATAAAATGACAAAAACAGAAAAAAAAAATATAATTAATTAAAATATTATTATAATATATTATTAATAATATATATAATATATATTATATATATATATATATATATATATATATATATATATATATATATATATATATTTAATGAATTAAAAAAAAAAAAACACTCCCCTATATTCTCATTTTATTCTTTATTCATCTTGTATCCTCTTTGGTCCTGCCCTTTACATTTTCTTTAATGTTTTGTTTTTTACGGTTTCATAACATCAAGAAACAGATTATTTTAAACGGTTAGCCGCTGTCCACGTGTATAAGTATTGCTCATTAAAATCCCTCCCCAATTTGTGAACTTTATGTTAAACTTACAATAGATTTAATGACATGCTCTGTTCCTCAAACTTAATTACTGAAAAGGGAGTGAGGTGCTGGTAAAAAGAAAAGCATTTACGTGAGAAGGACAAGTTAACAGCACATTCATGGGGAAAAGGCAGAACTTAAAAAAGGACAAATATTATGCGAGTGTTCTCGGAGATGTTCTGAAGCCACGCAGTTGTACCGATCGTGATTAAGACGGGAGAAAGTCACTGAACGAGTTTGTTATAAGTCCGTAAATCATCACCGGAAGAAGCCACGTCACAGATGGAGAAAACGGCTGTTATCGAATGGGATTCAGAACGGTGAGTGTTTTTGACGCTCGGACGGGAGATGACTTTTCATTCAAACAAGTGCGTTTTTGACGACGGGGAACAATGTTAGAACAGGGGTAAAAAGCTCAGAAAACACAATTTAGCATTAGCGCTACAACAAGTTCAATCAATTCTACTCAACTAAATCGGATTATAGTCAACTATTCAAGTCATCGAATAATTATTAACTAAATATTTTTAAATTGAAAAAACGCCGGTTCGTCTGAAAATATCTCCACCAAGGACGTCTTCAAATGGATTAAGTTCCAGATTCATCTGGGTAAAATTGAGAGAAAATCCCATTGGCTGGCCTGTCGCACGTTCTAAAAACAAGAATGATCGAAAAGAAATAAATACGCGTCAACTAGACAATCGCCATCGCGAGTTCACTTCCTCGTGTGATAAAGTTGTTCTAAAGCTGCGTGCAAAGATTCCCAACAAAGAGTTTCATGAAAAGTTGGATTTTAATAGACTCGCTTCCGCCTGTCCGCGCGTCGAACTCCCAAACGCCATTTTTAAAGAAGTAAACGAAACCGCGCGACGTCAACGACATCGAACGAACGCCGGTGGACGTCGATAAATGAACGCCCGGCGTGTGGGTGTGGTGAATATACCGACCCGTCCTCGCCGGTCCCAGTGCTAGTACGGCCGGTATCCGCTCTGATGACGTCTGGGAGTTTCCCGTAGCTCGCACTTCCTTGGTCTGGAAAACGCAAACGGCAGATCATTCACCAGTCACACGTCACCATATTTCAAATGAGACAAAAATGGAAATTTAAAAAAAAAAAAAGGGGGGGGTGGGGGGGCTTGGTACGACACAATACAATCTGTACTCCAAAACAACTTAACCTTTAATAACAAAGACAGTTGACTCATATTTTATTAAAACCCACTTTATTTTGACTCATAATGTCTAAACTGTTTATGAATTTCCTCAAAACACACTATTAGTAAATATTCTCGTTCTAGAAGCTTCAATTCCAATTTTTCAACCTTTAATCGTTTAAAAATGTACAATTGAAATGATCTTTTTGACTTGTCGACTGCAAAAATAATGTCTACCAATAAAAAATAATAATAATACTGCGTCATATTAGTATCTCTGCCATTATTATAAACCTGTTAAAATTGAGAATGTTTAAAAATCCAGAACGGAGGCAAAAATGAAGTAGAGCAATAATACGATTTCAATGAAAAACTTCATGCGATCGAAATTCAAATGGTTTCAATGGTTTAAATCGACCGAACGCAAAAAACAAAAACAAAAAAAACAAAAAAAAACCCGTGTGTGTAAATAAATAAAAAATGTAAATGATATTTCTACACTGGAAATTAAAGCTTTTTCAGTTTTTTTTGTTTCATTACAAACATGAAACGAAAAAACACTTCCTCGCCTCAAACTTCTGCTCGAGAAAAGCATAATTTGTGAGAAATGTCTGTAGATAAAATCAGAAACTATTGTGGAGGCATATTTTTTTAAATGCATTTATTCAGTAAAAACAGAAATAGAGTTTTCCTTCATCAAAAATGCATGAGTCTATTCTCATTTAAAGAAATAATGTAAAATTACTATTATAATGTAATTGTATTGTAAATATTGTGGTTTTCATTGACCAAAACCACATTGATTTATCATATTGTGTGATATTCTGAGGTGAATCCCAGTTTCTCCATTGAAATCACATTACGTTCCACTTCACTTTCGCGTCCAGTCTGGAATTTAGAAAGTTTTGGTCGTCAAACGTTTGAAGGGTCTAAAGCGCTGCGTGTTTAACCGGCCGAGTGTCCGTACCGTAGTCGTATCCCTGCCCGTAGTAGTCATATCCTCCGTAACCGCCGCCGCCGTAGCCGCCTCCGTACGCGCCGTAGCCGCCTCCGTAGCCGCCGCCTCCATAGCCACTACCGTAGCCCCCACCGTAGCCGCCGCCGCCGTAGCCCCCCCCGTAGCCGCCGCCGTAGCTCCCGTAGCCCTGGTTCCAGCCCTGACCTGCAAAAGTGGACGTTTTGCATCGTTAGAAGACACGAGTTTGTATTTGCGTGAAAACTGTTCAAAAGTGTGAGCTCTGACCTCCGCCCCGGCCGCCGCCCCGGCCGCCGTAACCGCCGCGCTGCTGCTGGTACTGCTCCTTCGGCTGGGCGCGTTTCAACTCGCACTGGAAACAGAAAGCAGAACTAAACTGTAGAGGGGTGCAACTGGTCGGGCCCATTCTCCCCATGGTTCAAAAGGGTTTGGAAACAAGACGTTACACTTTTAAAAAGGTACTCGGTATTAAACTCCAACATAAATACAGCGTCATGACGTTTTGTTCATTGTAAACTGCATCTAACACAGGGGCGTCCCAAGCGTTATACGTCAAGGACCGCATGTTGAAACGCAGACCACGTGGAAGGCTTTGCGGGGCCTGAAAAGTGACAAACGTACAGTGAACATTTCAGACTGCGTGACGCTTAAACTGAGCCGCACGACCGTTCTCCAAAATGATCAATATTGGCTTTATAAACGGTACATTTTAAAACGGGTGATAAAATGTACCACAATTGCGGTTTGGCCCACTGTTCGTCTGTGGGAGAAGAGTCGACAGCGATGTAGCACCCACAACAACACATGAGGGGGGTCTAAGGACAGGGGACGCTTGGGACATTATCTAATGATTATTCAATTCAATTATAATTTTGTTTGATATGATCTTTTAAAAGTTGATGATCTACTCACTCTGCCTCCTTCAATGGTGTGGAACTTCTTCTCCAAACACTTCTTGACGCAGGCCTCTTCTTTAAACGTGATGAAGATGAAGCCTCTGCGTTTTTCGGTTTTAGGGTCCACAGGAAGTTCAACAGATTCCAGCTGAAAAAAACAAAAAACAAAATTAGTTTAAAATGATATTCTTAACCCCAAATGCCCCGCTTTTAACAGGACCCCAAAAAACTCGACCACATCGCGCCCACACTTGTGTCTTTGCACGGGCTTCCTGTTCACTTCGGACTTGATTTTAAGATTTTAGTGCTTATAAAACTCTGCCCCATATTACATCTCAGACCTCCAGCTCGTGTGCCTAAGGTAAGACTTAAAACCGGGGGGGGGACGCGGTCTGCTCTGTGGTCGGTTCTAAAGTTCTAAACTCTGGAGCGTTCTGCCACCCCTACATCCGAACGGCCCCCTACAGTTTTAAGTCTTGTATTAAAACCCACTTTATTCTCTGGCTTTTAACACCGTGAGTTGTTTGGTCTTCTGATTAAAAAAAAACCCCTACATTTTATAGATTAATTATAAAAAAAAAAAAAAATCATAAGTACGACTGTTTCTGTTCCGCACTTTGGAGATGGATTGTTTGTAAAAAAGTGCTGTATAGATGAAGTGGATTGGAGGCTTTCCCCCCCATCCTTTGTAATAACATTCTGATGGAACAAAATAATGTATGGACCCTTTAAAATGTTTCATTTTCGCACCGTTTATCAATTTTCAAAGTCCTTCTCGAGCCCCAAAACTGCCTCACGTGCTCATTCCATTTCAGGTTATTTTTGTACGCACCTCTCCGTACGTCTCAAAATACTCCTTAATTTTCTCTTCCGTCGTCTCGGGTTTCAAGCCTCCCACAAAAATCTTCTTCATCCCCTCTTTCTTTATGGCGATGGCTCGTTTGGGGTCGATCTGCCGGCCGTCCAGCTTGTGCTCCTTCACCTCCAAAACCTACGACACGACAACAACAGTCAACACATTTCCCTCCGAGCACACGCACATCTGCATCGAAAAGAAAAATCTACAAATGTGAATTCATTTTGTGATTTGGTGTAGGGCTACAACAAACTATTATTTCGGTAATCAATTAGTTTCATCTTGTTTTCACGCTCTGAGAGAAAGACCCACAAGAGCCAATGTTCTCGAGCTGTATCTCTTTTAAATCAATGTTTATTCAGGCAGCACCTTACAAAAACCCTTAAAGCAGGCATGCCCAAAACTACGGCCCGGATCATTTCAATCTTAAATTAGTCGTGATTAATGAATAGACTTGTTCCAGCTCTAATTCCATGTCTCGACACGTGTGCATGATTGAACAGCGTCACCACTTCGAAAGCAAATAATGACCGTGGAACCAAAGCGATGACATCCAGGTCTGTCCCAGTGTTTTAAAGTTTAATACTTGCAGACGTATGAATCATAAAGCCAGACCCATCATCAGCTCAGTGAATTCGATGACCGTCGTGAACCTTTCAGAGTCTACGGGCCTCACCTTTTCCACGCTGGCCGGGTCTTTGAACAGGACGAAGCCGAACCCACGGGAGCGGCCGGAGCTCGGTTCTCCTTTGATGGTGCAGTCTGTCACTTCCCCAAACTTGGAGAAATAATCCTTCAGGTCTTTCTTACTGGTGTCCCAGCTAAGGCCGCCCACAAACATTTTACTGCAAACATAAAAAGAAGAGACATTCAATGGCAAGTCAACAGGTGAGGAATGCATTAAACCACTACGTTTTCTATGATTGTGCTTTTAATATTTTTATTTTTATACTCTGTCACTGAAACAGAGACATTTTTTAAACTAAAGCTGGACCAATAATTGCAAACAAATTAAAAACCACAATTTTAAATGGATGGGAAATTGCAAAAAGGGGCAAAAGTACAAACCCTGTCATTTAGACCTCTACAACGGGTTCTGCAATAAGTGTGATTATTTTACTAGTTTTAGAAATTGGCAATAAAAGGGGCCACGAAGATATTTGCTTTGTTTCCAATTGTTATAGAGAAAGTAGTTGGATATATTTTTTATGATTGTGTGATTTTAATCCGTCCTCTGTGCGGCGGGGACGGAGCGCCCCTCTCCCGTCCTCTGCGCGGCGGGGACGGAGCGCCCCTCTCATGTCCTCTGCGCTGAGTTTGAGGAACTCTGCGGAGATGTCTCAGGAGAAAAGGAGTTTTTTTTTTTTTTTACTTCATTCTGTTTGGGTGTAGGGGAAGGGAGGGCGTAACAAGTGCAGCAGGTAGAGGCCAAAACTGGAAATTCTGACAGTTTCTCCGCATCCGCAAAGCTCTCTCTCCTCTAGAGTAGGCTTCACGTGAAACTCACCTAGGTTTTTATCTGTCTTTTATCCTGAGGACAAACTGACAAAATACAAACACCCCTAATCTGTTACCATTGCACAAACCTCACCACAACCCCACACCGACGGGGGTCTGGGACGCAGACACTAACCCTGCATCCTCCTCGGTTTTGCTCGCGTCGATCTTGTTTCCGTCGTCGTTGTCCTCCGCCATGGCCTCGGCCTCGGCCTCAGCTTCGGCTCCGTTCTCGTTCTCGTCCTCCGCGCCGTTCTGATCCGACGTCTCCATCAACAGGGTCTCGGAGTCTGCCATTTTGTCGAGACTTGCTTCTAAAAAGAGGCTGAGGAAAGGGAACAACGGTGAAGCAAAACGCAACACAACCGCGACGCATTTACAAAACAATTATCTGTATTTCATCATTTTTTACATAACTTCCCATTTATTGAAGATGTACTTTTCCTTCTCTGGGTAAAAGTAGTCATGTAACAGGTTCAAAAGTTCCCAAATAAAATTATAAATGGTTTTACGTTTTACTATACTAATGTTCTATCAATTTAGTATTTCCATTTACAGAAACCCAAATGGATGTTCAAATATACTGAAGAGGGAATTTCTATTCTTAATGTCAGTTTCATTTTAAATTCCATCTTACAACAGTCAAAACCAATCGTTATACTGGAATACGTCACATTTCTACTGTAATTAACATTCAAAACAAATTTGATCAGTTTGGCAAAAAAAACAACAACATAGGTTTCAGTGTCCAATACTCAATAGTGAGACGAAACAAAAGATGCAAAGTAAGAAGATGAACAATGCATTCACATTTATAGTTTGACTAAATGAAGATTTAAAAAAAGACAAAAGAATATCTGGGTTTCCAAACTTTGTAGATTAAGTTTTTTTTAAAGACCAAATTTAAAAACATTATCACATTTTTTTTAATAATGTAGTAATGTGGTCTAAGGCTACACCAGAAGTTCATAAGGATTGCAAATTAATTACACAAGGCCGATGGTAAAAAATATTTCTGCTCAAATTAGATGAACATGAACGACTCCAAAAATAAAGACTTATTTAGAGCAGAAAACACATTCTTCTCATTCTAATGGAGCTGTGTCTAATGTAGCACTTCACACTGGAGAATAAAGGCCTCGTTTGACACCAGGGTCAAGTCTAACCGATAAAGAGATGAAATGTAAATAAAAAAAACATATATAATAATAAAAAATAGGGTGGGAAAAGGGGGCCCCATTTCCTTCATTTGGTGGTCTTTTAAATGCTCTCCCCTCCTCACCCTCCCCCCCTCTTCATTTTATGGTTCATGCACGTTTTGTGCGAAACTTGAACCCGAAACATCATCACTCAGAGGCACATTTCAGCACATTCCTGACGCTTTGTGAACATGTCGATATCGAGATTATGCAAAAACAAAAATATCGATACATTCATTTTCCCACCAAAACGGGCCGAACCACCGCCACCGGTCGGCTTCAATGAAGGGGGGGAAAAAACATTACAAATGCAAATGTGAAACCGATTTGACACGACGGCAATAGAACTCGGATGCGTTACTAGACGGTGAAATCGGTTAAATTCACACGTAAGAAAGCGCCGAGTTCGATGTCAATAAGGCTAACGAGCAGCGTGCTATCAAAGGGCTTTGGGTGAACCGCGCACGGGCAACGCAGAAAAACAGGCCTTGCAGCTCACAACCGCTTTGTTTCAATTAAAAACAGCGAATAATCTCACGCGAACGCACATTACATTAAAAGTTAAGCAAACCTCAAAACAATCAGGCAGTTAAAACCGCTTGGAAATCACGATAGACGGATACAAAAGCAATGAATTGACCCGATGCTAGCAGCGGTTAGCTTCCGTAGCGGCTAACGTAGAAGCGCTGACAAAATACAAGCGCTTTAACTGAACACAGGGACAAAAACAAACTAGCTCGATTTGAGTCGAGTGCTTCTAATGGATTATGTCAAACGGGATGTTAAAATGGTGCTTACTCTGAATTGAAATTTGGACTAAACACCGGACCGCTGCACAAAATGGACCCGCTCCGAATTCGCCGCTAACTCGTGGCAAAATATATACGACCGGAAGGGAACAAAATCTGGACCGGCGTCGCAACAACGTGGTCTGCGATTGGCTGTCGGGGTCAACCTGGTGATTTTATATCGAATGTGATTGGTTGTGGAATCGCTCTCGTCAAAACGTAACAAAGAGTCACATTTCGCGTTTCCGGTTCAAACTTTTCAAAAAATATTTGTTTTTACAGACGTTAATTTATAAGATTACGGTAAAAAATGTTTGTAACGTAGCTATAGCTGCACAAACAGTCACGAAAATGGAGAGAAATGCCCCTTTTCCAGTCACCTCAAAACACGAATAATACCAGACAGGCTACTACTATATTTTCCCTGATAAATCCGTAAAATGTTTACTTCATATTTTAACTTGCGTTGGCTTTTAGTGCAGCCAAAATGAATAATCAATCTGCTCTTTCGAGCTATGAATGTGCCTTTTCCCCAGGTAACAAACAGACCAGAGTACAACCGTTGTATCGGAACTGAACGGACGCTTTTATTTCTTTTCATTGACAGCTCAACTTGACTTTATTCACATTTTGTTCAATTTTAGTTTAAAACATTTACATTGAGAGCTTTTAAAACATTTTGTAGACATTTAAAATCATGCTTAAACAGCACTAAATTAAACCATTCAATAATTAATTGCTACTTTTTAAAGACACAAAAACTGACAAAAAGAAAACGAAGTGCATTAGTTGAGTGTTACGACCGGGATTTGCTGACCCAGTGGTACTTATCCACCCTGGGCCCAGTGAACGTGAACGTGGCTCGGTACGACTTTAAGCCCTTCTGGTTTGAGAACTGTGGGGCCAGAGCAGAAGCTGGAGGGGGCAGAGGGGGAAAGGCTTCCCCAGAAAAGGGCTTCCACTTTGGGTACGTGTGCCAGGTCTGTGGGGCTCCGGGAGCAAACTCACTGAACTGTGAAAAAACAAAAAAACAAAACAGGGTTACGCCATAAGCAAGCTGCAGACTGACAGTGAGGGCAGCTTAAGAAACAATCATGTAAAGCTAATCTAAATGCATTTACTCGTCACTGGAATGTGGTGAAGAAAAGACTTTGTAAGACCTCATTAAGACGGGGACAATTGTGTTGTTTGGAGACAATTGAATTTATAGTAAACGGTGAATAAATCAGGTGTATAATCACTTTGTCTAAAAGATTTACTTTTTTCCCCAACGCCAAATTAGGACATCACGTACCCAACCAAAATAGTCCCACTGAGTTCTTTAGGGAGGGCGTAAATAGTCCTAAAATTGTGATGTTTCTTCTCACATTCGTGCCACTCTGTTGGGTGTGTCACATTCACTCACCCTGTACACGCTGTTTGGGTTGCTGACGGTGGGGATGGTCTTGGGCTCAGGGTTGTTGGGCGGCGTTGGGGCGGGGCACACGGCCGATTGGTTGCTGCCGTTACTGCTCAAGCTCAGACTCAGCTCCGTCCCATCCTCCTCGTCAGAACTTCCCGACTGGATCTCGAGACTCGCACGCTCCACGGCGTCTTGAATACGGCGCGAGAACTCCCCGTCTGCGCGTCGTCCGCTCTTCACCACCGACACACAGAAGGGGGCGCTGTGCTCGCCGTATCTGCAATTAGAGTTCTTGCAATTCATTTTGTTCAGTGACAGATTTTCTTCTTGCAACACATTATAAACTGCCAATATTTCTGAATTGTAGGTTATAATGTTAACCAAAAGGCAGATGTTTGACCTAGTTTAAAAAGGTTAGAAATATTTTACTTATTACTGGGCCAATCCATATGAAGCAAAAACTAGCACAAACTTTGACAACATAAATGGAGGTGAAATTAAGTCAGTTGTTAAAGTGATTTGTCTTGTTTTAAAACCGACTTTAAAGCTGCGTTCACAAGCGTACTACATTCCTTTGGCTCTGACCTGCAGGACACCTCTCCAGGGTCGACCCACACAGTGAGCTCCAGAGGCAGCCCCAGGTCCTCGTACCGCACCAGGCTCCGCTCACAGGCCTGCTGCAGGATGGGGTCTCTGAGCCAGGCGCGGTTCATACGCAAACACCTAAAAGGGAGACGACAAAATATACTAATCGTTTGTATTTCTACGGGTATGTAATTATTTAGATGGTTGTTATAGTATGCTTTGTTGGAGAGGACAGGTGAAAGCATGAAATGGGTGAAGAGTGCGGGGAGAATCTATTGTAACAGCGGTAACGGCACATGTGCTGCACCCTAAAGCCTTTACATCTGTCTGCTATCCGTTCTAGCTTCCACGGAAATGAAATGGTTTGCCATCAGGTGCATCATGAAAAAAATAAAAATAAAAAAAAGGTTCTACACATTTTTATTTGCATTCATCTGTTGACCCATGGAGCTAATCCGGGTCAACAAATCAATGCAAATGAAGCCATTTGAAGTCTCAGGATGCACCTGTGCGAATAAGCAGTCGCGTTAGGCTTGTGTGCAGGCCTCCAGCAGTTCCATGTCACGGCCGGCTCATTTAGAACAGATCTGAAAGCCAGAGGTGATCCTTGGTCTTGACTAATTGAGCAGCATATGTTGCAATACATTTCAATTTGCAGATAAAAGCGTAATAGATGCGAGGAAATATACCATAATTGACCACTAGAGGCAACCAGCTGTGGTCATTGAGTTAATTATTCATATTTTTATGGTGAGGATCTTTATTGGTCCCGGTGCAACGGGAGCGGGCTTCGGCTCAGGTCTTTCCAGAGGGCTGAACAGGTCACACTGTGGTGCGTTCACTGACCTGTAGGCCTGACCCTTGGCGGGCACGTTCGGGTGCCAGTGGTTTTTGTAGCTTTCAAACAGCACCGAGGTGAGCGCCGCGGCAAACCTGTCCCTGCCGCGGGTGTCCAAGCCTCCGTATCTTTTGACGAGCCGAGCCACGAAGAACACGGCGGCCGCGATCTCCTCCTTCATGTCTCCGGTTCCAAAATAATTATTAAAAAAAACACGATAAAAAAAAGAGGTAAAGTAGGAAAGCCCTACAACACAAAGTATTCTAAAACAAAAGACCGGTCACGCCAACATGTCCGCGCCCGTCGGTATTTTTAAAACGGAAGCTAAAAAAACAAAACAAAAACGGGAGCTCGTGCGGTGGGCGCGGCGGGGCGGGGCCAGGTTAAATGAACTCAGGTGCGCACGCGGGGCACACCTGGCGTAAATGAGTCCCACGAGCGCGTCACAAAATGGCAGAGGACTAACGTTTTAGACGCAAAGGGATACAACTACAGCAAACAGGCCGCGGTCCGTCCGGGGCAGAACCTTTGGACTCATGAACACTGAACACCTTTGGCACTATTCTGACCAAATTTAAATTGTGTATATATTCAGTAAAAGTCTTTTATTCGTGAATTCTAAATTGTATGCATGCCCTTTGATATATTTTGCGACTAGTCTTCTTCATTGTTGTATGTTGCACAAAGCAAGATCCTAGTTTGTGAATTACGTTCACCGACGATGGCAATAAACCCTTTTCTGATTAAGACTATGACTTTTGTCTGCATTTCAATGTATAAAGCAGTATCAGAACTGGAAATGTTGAATGGGTGTATTTCTTAAATGTATTTTTATAGATGTGGACCAAAGGATAGACAATTAATGTGTATCTCATAAAATAATCTACGAAAGTTACTCTGGTTACGCTCCATTACTGCTTTTCCAAATTGTTCATCTTAAATACCGGTTAAAATTGGGACAAAATGAGACACAAAACATGCAAAACAGATGCATTTACCCACACATTATTTAATTCTTTCAGAGTGAGCCAAGCAAAAACACAGAGCAGTGAATCAAACGAACACAAAAAGCACCAGGAAATTCAAAAGAGTCGACAGCGCTATAAACACACAGATCAAAATGTGGTTTAAATCCTCTTTCTGAAAATAAGTTGACCATAATAAATACAAAATATATATTTCCTGTGTAAATTACATTCAAATAAAGATTTTTTGGGTTTCATTTTTAACACAGCAGTGAAATACATTTGCCCACATAAGAAAATACATACAAAAACGCAAAAATACATACGTTGGGGACGTTAGTATTACATAAAAAAAAAAAAGCCTGCTTCAAAATCAATCACATTTTTATTTGGCAAAACAAAATAATTGACAATTGACTTTGCTACCCAAATAAAAACTTTTTCAGAAAATGTATGTTTAAGTTACAGTATTTAAAAAAACAAATCCACTTTAAGAATATTTTGGCATGGCAATTTAAAAGTTAATATGCAAGGTGGATAAAAAGCTTTAAGATATTGTAGTTTTATAAGCCCTATGAAATAATATTTATATAATTCAATAAAGCTGCACTTTTTAGAATAAATATTTAAAGAGTTGTGCGTCAGTACAGGAGGTAACCATTTTTATTCCTGCGTAAATTTTTAGATGCCATACTACAACATTCATTTGGAAATATTCGGTCTAAATAAATTTGTTTCAGATTGTATAACGTCGCTGTAAGAAGAACAAAACAAAACAAAAATGATGAGAAATATCCAGAAAAGAAAATCCTCCAATGTTTTCCCTGATATTAGTGACAAGGTCCATTATCCCGCATTGTCACCGCCCCCCGTCTCAGTTCAGCACGATTTAATGTTGCGATGTCTTCTGAAAAAAGTAACAGATTACAAGTGCTTGGTAAAATATTGACAATAAAAAACAAAAAAAACACTTAAAACACCACATTATTTTGGCACAGCGGCCCCAATTGATTCCCACACCACACTTCCCCCCCCGAAAAAGCAAGGATAGACTTTCCCGTAACGTTTGAGCTCCTCTCAAGAGAATAGAAGCCGAAACCTTCTTGTTTCAGGGAGTCGAGTATGCACAGCTTGTGACAGTATCACACAGTTTGGCAAGCGAGCCTCAATATCAACACAAATATTGAAGACGACGAGAATAAAATCATAAATAAAAAAAACATATCTGGACAAATCGAGCAAAAATAAATAAAACTGCAAACTGGAGCTTTGGTGGAGTGAGTCTTTTAGGTGTTATAGATTATAGGACTTTGTGTCAGGTTAGTCGGGATTATACAAGTCACAATATAATCGTAAAATCTATAATAAATTGTAAGCATGAGAGTTTAAGAAGCACAAATAATTGCCATCTACTCTCCACTAAAGTGCTGTTGCTTTTATTCATTTACCTGGCCTTTTATGTCATATCAACTTTACTTTATGACTCACTAAGTTTGATTTGATAAAGCTGGTCGCATACTACAGGAATGACGACGCAAGTGAATGAAGGATTCCACCGTTGTTTGGTCGTTAAATCGTGACGTTTATCGCAAAAATCGTTGCCTAGTGACCAGGGCCGGTGAGCCGATGCCGCCTTTCACGTCTTTCACACACCGAGTCGCTTAAAACGGTCGGGAAATGGGAATCGCGGGGGGTAAAACTCGTGGTCCTTTTAGCCCAACTCAATCGAACCCAGATATCAGCATTTACAGGAACAGCAGCCGTCAGTGCAGTGGCAGCGAACGGGGGTCCGAATGAACAGACAGACAACACATACTGTCCAAAGTGTGACGTCAGGGGGCATTTCATTAGTGGAAGCCAACAAAAGGTCATTTTAAAAAGGTCATTTGAGACATTTGTAAATGAATTTGCTCTAAAAGCGAGTCACGAAAGTTGCAGCGAGTGTTTCCGAGCGTCCGACAACAGGCAAAAAAAAAAAGATAGGTTTGAACGGATGCAAATGAGCTCAAAAGTACGATCTACACGTTGACGGCAAATACCACGGATGCTCAGAAACAAAAACAACAACAAACAAACACACACGAACAATCCGACCTGCCCTTGAAAGCGGCGTGACCCGAAACGACATGGCGAAACGTTATCTAATACATTTCATAAAACCAGTGTGTAGGTAATTTCTGTAACTCATAAATCGGGTTTCAAACTTGAATATGTTTTAATTCAAACCCAGACAAAAACACACATTTCATGAACACAACTTTTACAAGAGACGTATTCACACGTGCCCCAACTTCAGGTCAGAACTTCCCGTCTGTGCAGTATCTACACATTAGAACTGGTGTTATTGACCACTTCTTGGAGTGTCAGTCAAAAAGGAGTGACTTCCATGTCTTTCGAAAAAAAGCAGAGGTAAAAGTAAAAAAATTAAAACCGTGAGCTCCGTGAGGGCAGCTGCGGAGCTCGTGTTCCAGTGTCGAGACCGCGTGTGTGTGTGCGTGTGTGTGTGTGTGTGTGTGTGTGTGTGCACGCGCGCGTGTGTGTGCGCATGTGTGTGGGTACAAACGTCAGTCCTTCAGGGTTAAAATGGGAGTTTCTTCAGCTGCTCGAACGTGATAAAGAACTGAGGGAAAAGGTTGAGGACAAACAGTTGAAGCCATGTCAAAAACACAAGGAACGACGCCTCAGCTTAAAAAGTCAGAGCGCATGAATACGAGAGTGGCAGAGCATTAGCAACGAAACAGATGATCAGTTATTCACACTCGCCTGAACAGGACCATCAACTTATGAAAATGTTGTAAATTAACCTGGCAAACATGAGCAATAAGACTATAATTTAAAACTAAAAAAAGGGAAGATTTTATGCATTTTTCCCTTCTACTGGAACAAAATCAAATGTTATGTTTTGTACCAGCGAGAAAAAAGGTTAAGAACCGCGGCGCTAGCGAAAACGCTCCTCACTGGGGTGGAAATGTGGCTTCGCTTCAGCGTCGTTCTCTAAATAAACCTGTTCTCGAGCGCGCTGAAGGATACGATGATGTTCCAGGGCCCGAGCCGGAGCCAGTTGGGCCAGAAGCCTTTGTAGAGTGCGAAGAAGCCCTCGTTCTTCCAGGTCTGCATGAGTCCGTCCATGGTGCCCTTGTACAGCGGCGCCCCCGCCAGGACGCGCTGGTTCATCATCCGGGTCCTCACCACGTCCACGGGGTTGGACGCCAGCGCCCCCGCCAGGCCACACGTGAAACTCGAGCTGCGCACAGGAGAGAGCGTGATCATTTTAGCGCTCGAACTGCCACAACAACCGCGGCAAATGTTTCCAGACTTATTATGGTATTTCGGACCTCACAAATATCAAACTGAAATCTGTGTAAGATGAGAGAATACGGCTCGTGCTTTGGCTCAAACGTGGGTCGTAGGTCTGAGACAGTGACGACGATCAAACTGTTTTACGACCAAAGCAGTGTCAGACATTGTGTAATCTTTCCTTACAATTTTAATTTCCACACGTCTTGCAGTGTGACATTCATAAATCTTATAGGATACTCCTGATTTTTACATTTTAAACAATGGGTCCCTTTAACCAGGTTTCGTTTGTGTTGCGAGTCTCACACTGCAGTTCCACTGTGGAACAGAAATGGTTGAGTAAAATTGTGTTCATGCCTTGGCTTTTGTATGTTTTAAATGAATCACAAGACTCAAACTCACATGAAATGCGCCAGGATGGTGTCTCCCATGACTCCGGAGAGAAGGAGGTGTTTCTTAGTGATGTCATAAACAGGAAGTTCCACACCAACAACAATGGCGGCTCGCTGTGCTGTGGGGATCACACCCTGAAGGGGGAAAACAGGGTTAAATGAAGAAACTGGAATAAAAAACTTAATTTTGTCAACAGCCATTTCTGACCACTGGAATTGTACCTCAACTCTTATGACCAACTCTTATGACCAGGTTCTACTGAACCTATTACACGTGTATTACATGTACTGTGTCTGTACACCAGAGGGAGCCGGTTGGCTTGCTTACAATTACAATAAGGACTCTTAAAGGTGCACTATGTAACTTCTCTGGTGGAGGGTCTGAGACCTGCTCGTCTCCATGGAATAGGCCACACTATGTCACAATCCTAAATCCTTTTCTAAACATTTAAAGAACATGAAACACAAACATGACCAGAGAACATGAAACAAGCCGCACAGAACAATCACTGAAAACAAAAACACACTGAACTAAAAATTAAATCATAATAATTCAATAATTGTGCCCACTGTAGGGGTTTTGAAGCCCAAATACACAGTTCTAAAATCCAGTGGGATGATGTTAACAACAGTGTAAAACTTTATTGATCTCATTTTCCCATTCTTGGCCTGCCACAATAAAATTACCCTCTTTCCCATTTATTTTTTTATATAATTAGTCAAGTGGCTGTCCAAATTGTTAATACTTTTATATAATTGAATTATTATTCCCCTTGAAGGTTCGAATGTATAAGCCATAATAAATATCAGTCAGAGGGTTATAATGGTCATTGCTTTGTTTACTTTCTTAATTATAATAACTTCTTATCTGGGTCACACCGGGTAAGAGAGTCTGGAATAGACGGAGAAATCTGGACAAAACCGTTTATAGTTTCAATCCTCTGAATGAGGTATTGAATAAGAGTCCATTTTTCAAAGTCCTCCATGAAAGATCTAAGAGATTCTGTTTGGTCTTTAAATGAGTAGGTCTCACCCTCCACAGGCCTCTGGTGCCCTCAGTCTGGTAGATGTTCATGAAGTTGGACATCATACTCCCCTGCAGCAGAGCGCCCTGCGCCTGCATCCGGATCTGAAAACAACACAACATCTTTTACATATGAACAGAGCTTTTTCAAGGACAAACTTGCTTTACTAATGAAAAGCACACAAGATTTTCTAAAAAAAAAATAGCCTGCTAAACCAAGACTACCTGGTTTTCCTAAGATCTGGGACCGGGTTTTCTCAGGACACAATACAAATAAACGCCTGTGATCAGATCATTCCTAAATTGGATGGTTGTTTGATGTACTGTCTGGTCTGGACTTGATGTTTTGGTCTGAACAGTTTCAAGTTCCCCCGCATTGTAATATCCTAGTGAGGCTTTATCATGATGTCTGGTGCAGGCCTCTACGGGGGACTGGAAAGACAAGCAGCAAAAACATAGGAAACGCATAATCTAAAAATATATGCCATATGGCGTAGCTAATGAACAGAAACGCTGAATTGACCTTTACTGAACAAGGGAAGTCCCACTGAGATTTAAAATGTCTTTTTCTGGAGAGTCCTGGCCCCGGATGAGAAGAGCCTATGAAGAAACCTACGCAGGCACGGGGAGAACATCCAAACTCCACACAGAAAGGCCCCATGCCGACCGGGAGTCGAACCCAGGACCTTCTTGCTGTGTCAGCTAAAAAAAACTATGAAATACATCTCACCTATTGCTGCATCGGCAACAGTGAAAACAATATAGTGACGTTGCAAATGGAGAACAACCGAGCAAAGCCGGAGCGAGTCAGACCTTGAGGACGTCTGTGGGGTTGGCCATGGACGAGGACATGACTCCAGACACAACTCCACAGAAGACATTTATCACCATCGTCTCATCTGCAGAGACAACGAAGTCAACATGAGACGACGCAACACAAACAGACGTGTTATGGTTTTATTTCATAGAGACGGAACGAAACAATATCAGACCTGAATTTAATACATACCAAACAAAGACAAAAGACAAATAAACTTACACATTTATTACGTCCAAAAATCTTTCTCTCACAAAGACAACACATGTAATTCAGTGACTAAATGATGATTTATTTACTACAGGAAAACAAATCAAAATCTGGGCCTGTGTGGAGGTAATTGCCCCCTGAACCTAATCATTGGTTGTGCCACCCGTGTGCTTGTGATAACTGGTAATGCGACTTCTGCATCACCGTGGAGTCATTTTAGTCCACTTTGCAGCGTGCTCCAACAGCTCTATAAAAAGATTACTAACAGGAACTAAAAGAAGAGAGCACATGACGCAGGTGCTCGAGTCTCTTCACTGGCTCCTGTCGAGTTTAGAATCACATTTTAAACTCCTCCTCCTGACTTACAAAGATGCTATAGTGCCTTATCATCCAAACAGAGCACGTCGCTCTCAAAATGCTGGACTTCTGGTGGTCCCAAGAGTCTCTAAAACACAGTAGGAGGTCGAGCGTTTAGCTACCAAACTCCTGTGTTGTGGAATCAGCTCCAGTCCATGTTAAAGAGTCTCTTCATTTAAGACCAGGCTTAAAACGCTCCTCTTTGAAATACCTTATGGTCAGGCCAGTTCGGAACAGAGATAACAACCTACAGTTTCAGATACACTGCCCCAGGAGCAACTCTGGGGGAAGTATGGCAGCGTGAGCACCATCCTCTGATAAAGACCACTTTCCTTATCAGTGTAATCTTGTAGTTCACCTGTGTCTGTGGAACTTTAGATGCTCCTTCTCACGACCCTGACCTGCAGACCTTGGTCCTCCTCATCTGCCTGGTGGAACTGTCTCTACTCTAGATGAACCTCCTTCTCTCCTCCTGATGGTTCTGGCACCACAGTCTCTGTCTGCAAATGGAAGTCTGTCCGTCCATCGGAGTAGAAACTCTCCTTCACTGTGGTTTTCCCAGAAGTTTATACTTTTTTCCCAGAGTTTTTCCCCAAAGGGTTTGATAGAAGTCACTGAGGTTGTTGGCAAACTCCTCGGTGGCAGAGCTCCGGGGGTGGATGAGATACGCCCCGAGTACCTAAAGTCTCTGGATGTTGCAGGACTGTCTTGGTTGACACGCCTCTGCAACATCGCGTGGCGGTCGGGGTCGGTGTGCTTCTGGACTGGCAGACCGGGGTGGTGGTCCCTCTGTTCAAGAAGGGGGACCGGAGGGTGTGCTCCAACTATAGAGGGATCACACTCCTCAGCCTCCCTGGTAAGGTCTATTCCAGGGTACTGGAGAGGAGAATCCGACCGATAGTCTAACCTCTGATTCAGGAGGAGCAGAGTGGTTTTCGTCCTGGTCGTGGAACACTGGACCAGCTCTATACTCTCCATCGGGTGCTCGAGGGTTCATGGGAGTTTGCCCAACCAGTCCACATGTGCTTTGTGGATCTGGAGAAGGCTTTCGACCGTGTCCCACGGGGTGTCCTTTGGGGGGTGCTGCGGGAGTACGGGGTCCGGGGCCCTTTGCTCAGGGCTGTCCGGTCCCTGTATGACCGGAGCAGGAGCTGTGTTCGCATTGCCGGCAGTAAGTCAGACCTGTTCCCAGTGCGTGTTGGACTCCGCCAGGGCTGCCCTTTGTCACCGGTTCTGTTCATTGTTTTTATGGACAGAATTTCTAGGCGCAGTCAGGGGGCGGAGGGGGTCCGGTTTGGAGAGCACAGGATCTCATCTCTGCTGTTTGCAGATGATGTTGTCCTGATGGCTCCATTCAAACCTGGACCTGCAACATGCACTGGGACGGTTTGCAGCCGAGTGTGAAGCAGCTGGGATGAGAATCAGCACCTCCAAATCTGAGGCCATGGTTCTCGACCGGAAACAGGTGGCTTGCCCTCTCCGGGTGGGTGGGGAGTCCTTGCCCCAAGTGGAGGAGTTTAAGTATCTCGGGATCTTGTTCACGAGTGAGGGAAGGATGGAGCGTGAGATTGACAGGCGGATCGGTGCAGCGTCTGCAGTGATGCGGTCGCTGCATCGGACCGTTGTGGTGAAGAAGGAGCTGAGTCGAAAGACAAAGCTCTCGATTTACCGGTCAATCTACGTTCCTACCCTCACCTATGGTCATGAGCTTTGGGTAGTGACCGAAAGGACAAGATCGCGGATACAAGCGGTCGAAATGAGTTTCCTCCGCAGGGTGGCTGGGCGCTCCCTTAGAGATAGGGTGAGGAGCTCAGTCACACGGGAGGAGCTCGGAGTAGAGCCGCTGCTCCTCCACGTTGAGAGGAGCCAGCTGAGGTGGCTCGGGCATCTGTTCCGGATGCCTCCTGGACGCCTCCCTAGGGAGGTGTTTCGGGCATGTCCCACCGGGAGGAGGCCCCGGGGAAGACCCAGGACACGCTGGAGGGACTATGTCTCTCGGCTGGCCTGGGAACGCCTCGGGATCCCCCCGGAGGAGTTGGAGGAAGTGTCTGGGGAAAAGGAAGTCTGGGAGTCCCTGCTTAGACTGCTGCCCCCGCGACCCGGCCCCGGATAAAGCGGAAGAAGATGGATGGATGGATGGATGGGTTTGATAGTTTTTTCTTGCCGAGAAGGACAGGGGACACTGGGACATCATAGTTTGCTAATTTCCTATGAACATTGTTTAATCTGCTTTTAACTGTGGCCCTTTGAGGTGATTTTGGGCGTTACAAAAATACATTCAATTGAATAATATATTTTTTCCCCCCAAAAGCAGCATCTCAATGTCGGGTTGTTGTCCTGCAGCAGAAGCCAAGAGCGTTCGGGCCTCAGGGGGAGCACATGGTCCAGATCCTGAAGCAGCAAAGCCCCAAAACGGCCTGCTGCCCTTTTTATAATCTTGCTAAATTTACCACGCTCTCTACACATAAACTGAACTTCCCTTGAATTTAATTTGCAAATGAGCACTGCGGCTGACTGTTTTTGCATTTAAAGTTGTCTCAAAGAAGAGGCACTAGACAAAACCTTCTCATCTGAATGACTTGCAGTACAATATGTGATCTGCAGATGAACTTGCCGTGCCTTAATGAAAGCAACAACAGGGTGTGTAAAAACAGGAGACAGAATCAGTAAGAAACCCAAGCTGGCTCACCTTCTGGGCGAGTGACAAAGAACCGTTTCAGAGTGTTGTACGTTCCGATCTTGATGGTCCCGTACGAGGCCTGTCTCAGAAGAGCGGGCGAAATCCTGCGGACAAACCATTTTTAGTCGGCTTAGATTCCAAACTATTTACTGGCATTCGTGCATGTTTCACTCAAGTCCTGTCAAAAGATATTGTTGTTCAAAGAAAGACGATTTGATTATGCTATTTAGGAGATCTAGTGCCTTTGGTAAGACAGTTCAAATGTTAGTCATCGTCTTTAGATCATCATACTAGTTAACTGGATTATGAAGACTAAAAACCAGGCGAAAATACCTTACCAGACGAGACCACAAGCCCTGGATTCCCCTGAAAAAGAGATGCTACGTCTCAGTGGGACTTTCCTGGTTATATAAAGGTCAATAGATGTCGACTCTCGGAGCAGTAGTAGTAGAGAAGCTTTTTCTCGATTTCGTCGGCCTGATATCTGCGGCCTCGAAAGACGAGCTCTTTTGACTTTAGGAGCGAGGAGATCGAGCATCGCTTTTGGAGCTGCATGCAGGAGAACGAGGAGCCTTTCTAATCACCAGCGGTGTGGCGAAAAGCTGGAGTAGAAGCCGCATTCTGAGTCCTTCACTGTGCCCCAGAACATAAACGAAGCCAAGATTGTTGGCCCTGCTCAGATTCTCTGCATCGTCAGCTTTGTCCCTCAGGTGTGCATTTTCCTTTTCAAGCGCTGCCACTCGTTTTGTCAAATTTCCAATGTTGCATTAATTAGCGCTCACACAGTGCTCCAGCTCTGTGATTTAGTCACAGTGTTGAAAGTGCCAATATGGGCAGTCGTGTCGATCTGACTTTGTTGTAACAGGATTGTTTGCAAGTGTTTGGCAGGAATTCTTTCAAATATTGATAGAAGATCCTTTATAGTTTTACTTAAGGTCAATCATTTTTGTAGCTACATTTTTGCATCTACTCAGAAAGCCCAGCGGTTTACGCAGCGGGCTGAGACCTTTGTGGAACACTCCGTTAGAAGTGGACGTCTTTGAGAGTGTGTGAAGTTATGCATTTTGCCCTGAATGTTGCGAGAATATTCAGAGGAGATGTCTTCTGCATTTGACACTACACGCATTCGTGCTACAGATTTGCGGCTGTGGTTGGATGGTTCCGGGTTAGGGGAATTTTTATGGGGGCACTTTACGGCCTGATGCCAGACCCTTCTGCATTCTAACAGAATGTAGAAGTGATTGGCTGGTCAGGCAAATGAATTGTCCCTGGCAAAATAAATATAGAAACTACTTTTTGATGATGGTTTATGATCATCACTGACTATTACTGAGACAGCTTGTAAAAATATAATGAAGTCAAACTGGTGATGAAGTGGGAATTCACTCTGGGTTCTTCTTGGTCCTGGTTCAAGTCCTGATGTTGACTTTTGGCCCTGTTCTAGTGCTGCGCTCTACAAGATAAATTTGCCCAAGTACGAGGAGGAGCCGTCTCACCCCGAGTAGAGTGCTCGAACGCCCTCCTCTTTGCCGATCCTGAACAGAGCGTGGAACATGCCCCTGTAGCGCACCTCAGTGTACTGGGACTGGCCCTGGACCTGGAGCCGCGTCTTGGTCAGATCGATGGGGAAGGTGCCTGAGGAAGACGACACACAGAACAATGTTGGGAACCAGTCACAAGGAAACAAGAACATGGTTCTCCAGTCTAACCTGTGGACAAGGTCAAATTTAGCAATGATTCATGGACTAAACCAGGCCTGAACCAGGATTAAACCAGGCCTAAACCAGGCCTGAACCAGGATTAAACCAGGCCTAAACCAGGCCTAAACCAGGACTAAACCAGGATTGAACCAGGACTAAACCAGGACTAAACCAGGACTAAACCAGGACTAAACCAGGCCTAAACCAGGACTAAACCAGGATTAAACCAGGCCTAAACCAGGACTAAACCAGGATTGAACCAGGATTGAACCAGGACTAAACCAGGACTAAACCAGGACTAAACCAGGATAAACCAGGATGAACCAGGATTGAACCAGGACTAAACCAGGACTAAACCAGGACTAAACCAGGACTAAACCAGGACTAAACCAAGTCTAAACCAGGCCTGAACCAGGATTAAACCAGGCCTGAACCAGGTCTAAACCAGGTCTAAACCAGGACTAAACCAGGCCTGAACCAGGACTAAACCAGGCCTGAACCAGGATTAAACCAGGACTAAACCAGGACTAAACCAGGCCTGAACCAGGCCTAAACCAGGTCTAAACCAAGTCTAAACCAAGTCTAAACCGTCCTTTTTTGGTCCTAAATTGAGCCCATTTTAATCCTTGTGTGGATTTGTGTTGGTCCTATTCCAGTCTGTTTAGTTCTGGTCCGGTCCAGGTTTAGTTTTGGATTTAGTCCCAAATCAAACAAACCCAGGATTAAAACAGTAATAAAACGGAGATTAAACGAGGATTTAACAAGACCCAGTCCAAGTTAGACCTAAAATAAAAAACTAACCCAGGACTATTATTTGCCTGATGTCGGAAAGCCCTGATTGGAATCGTTCCCGTTTCTATAGTCACCCGTGTTTACAAAAGAGCACTTAAAAACGCCGTGTCAAAACAGTTTTTGTTATCAATTTGAACTTGAATCTGCCCTTTGACAGATTTCTTTGCACAAATCTGCTGCAGTTGACCAGATGAGTCAAGTCGAGACCAGATTCTGATGAGTCTCTTTGCTTACGTTTTGCATTGATACAAATGATATGCAAGCACTGTTTTTGCAATGGTATCATCTCAACATACCAGTTCATTACCAAGACAACGCTTTACAATTAAACTAAACAATAATAATCCAAATTTGAATTAAAGAAGATTTTTCTAATAGTTTTAGTAGTAATTTTGTTTTGAATAATCTTAGTTTTTAAGATGCGAGACCCCTGCTGGTTTTATTTACTCAATAACTCACCGAGACCATATTCATTCGATATCTGACTTTACTTAGTCCAGTATCATGTTAGGTCTTCTATTTATAGGTTGGACGGTTTGGTGGCTCATCGTTGCAATTTAAAACCAAAACACACTCAGATTTAATATGTTTACCAGGATTAAAGCCTTTATGGATGGATGGATTTCAATATTAAAATGCAAACAAATTACTTCAAGTTTGTGTTTGCCTCAAGGTAGCTGGAATCAATAACATCTTCTACATCTCATTTTTGGCACATTCAGCGAAAATTACGTGCGTTCCAACTCCAAAATGTCTCGAATCCACTCATTAATACCACAGAAAATGATTAAAATTAGTTTATAATGCAAATATTGGATGGCAAAAGCATTATAGGTAGCTGAAATAGTTATAGCCACTTAAAAGGAAAGAAAACATTGTATTTCCAAACGGTTTCATTCAATATTAATAAGTGAGACATACAAAACTGTTAGGAATTTCGCACCAGTTAGACCTCTAGCCTTCAAGTCATGAATGATCTGTCTTTTATTTCGCTGTATTGCAGTGAATGCAGTTCCTGTAGCACGGTTGTCTGGCGTGCACTCTGAGCTCTGTCACGTATCATTTCATCTGCGTGTTAGTGGTGCATGCATCGCGTTACGCACCAAATTCTGCGACAATCGAGGCCATCCCCCCGTAGATGAAGGGCTTCCAGTTCAGGCTGGCCATCTCGGAGCCCGCGGCGGAGGCGGCTGCGTCCGCTTCCACCTGCTGCAGACCGGCTAGAAGCAGAAGCAACGCGCCCACGCACAGGTCAATGCAGGGCTGGAGCCTCGGGCCATACAACATCTCGACAAACACGGAGAACGAACTAAAACAAATGGACGACGGCTAGCTCCGAGTCAACATGGGCTCTGCCTCAGCATCTCTCCGCGCACTGCAGCGTCCAGAGCAGGCCCGCAAAGCCTCGGGTCATCTGTTGTGGTGTTTCTATTGGCGGAGAGACCCGTCAATCACGCACGGGGCCTTCCCATTGGCTAATATTAATATTTTTTATTTCATGTATTTGTTTTGTCTTAAGGATGCGCCGATATAATTTTAAAAACGACAGCGCACGTGCTATTCTATTTATAGTAATTGAATCGACTAATTGTGACTCGTCGTATCTTATTTTTAATTTTTATCTTATTAAGTAAATGTTTGTATTTATTTTATGCCGTATTATTGTTATTATTATTTTATTATTTATAGTTTGCTATCATTTTGTTGTTTCACGTTACACCTTATCACCGAAGAATGTTCCTAGTTTGTGAATCTTGTTTTTATTCACCGACAATGGAAATAAACCCTTTTCTGATTCAGATAAAAGCAATGTTATCCGGACTACACTGACTCGTAAACGGTACAAAAAAGATCGTTTCATAACAGACAGCGGCATTATTAATTCAAAATGTAAAAAAATAAAATAGAAAATAAATAAATAACACACTTAAATACGCATAAATACTCTCTCTCTAAATGTTTTCAGTCACCATATTTCAACCTTTATTTGGTTGATAATGTATTTAGAAGTTCTACTTGTTTTTTTTTTGGACCATTTCATCTAATAATCTGAAATGGTGTATTAGGAGGTAAACTTTAAAAGGAACATCTATGAGCTTCCGGTTACATCGCCGTGTTATTAAGGCGGATATTGACAAAAACGCTAACGTTTTATTATTAGTTCAAGCTATAAAATGCATAAAATTTAACATTTTATTTTAGGATGAAACTAGGTCAAACAGAACCATAACATTGCAGAACTACCATTGGCTGATGGCCACGTCAATCATTTACGTCGAGACACTATTGGTTCACGTTGACGCTCGGGGGTGTGCTCAACGAGAGTAGATTCGACTTAAGTTCGTATTTATTGTAAACATTCAACACATAATTGTAAATAGTGTGCTTTATGTGTAATTTATTCCACACAATTCATGGCGGTGTAAAAATATTAGCAATTCAATTAAAAAACGGCCATAAAATGACGCTTGTAGTGCTCGAAACGCTAACCGCTAGCCGCTACCGCTAACACACTCGTGACGGCAGCAACAAGTTCACGCCACGGAAACAAACTCAACAAAGGGTCGCTTACGTTTTTGGGGGGCTTGTTAAAAACGTGTCATTCCTTCGGGCTGAGCTTTCCAAAACCCGAGCATAACGGGATTCGGTGGAGTAAAAACAGGAAAGTTGCATCAGCTTTCGCTACCTTCGGCTCCTCATTTCTGCAGCTAACAGTGAAGAGCGGAGAGAAGAGGTAGTCATAGCAACAGGAAGTCCCAGCTTCAAAATAAACAGTGCGAATATGATATATCAGCTTTTTATTGTTGTACAGACAGATCAAAGAAGAGTAAAAGGTACTTTGTGATGCGAGGAACGTGGCTGGACAAAAAGAGGAAAACGATAATTAAAAACATAAAAAAAAAAATCATAATAATAACCAAAAACAAAAAAACATAAATAAATAAAATAAATAAATAAAAATAAAAAGCCAGTTTAAAGGTGGAAAAGGGTGTGTAAAAAATTCAAAGGTGTTGTATAGAAAATTAACACAGGCCTAATAGTAGGGATAAATCTATATTTGAAGTGGACTTAATCTGGAACTAATATTAGACAAATAGTATATACACAAACATTTCAAAATACTAAGATTTGGGGGAAACAAAGACAAAAAATAAATAAAAATAGCCAGGTAAAACATCAGTTTAAAGACAATCATTTTTATTTTGGATCGAATCAACAACAATATCAAAGAGTGTAAATTGGCAATCCACAGAATCCGCACAGCCACGTGAATGTTGACATCAATAAATCCTTTCCCACATTTAGTTACAACATTAGTAAAAACCGGTTAAAGAAAAGTCCAGGTCGACATTGTGCAAAATAATTTGTTTGTGATGCTTCATTTGGTAAAATAAAAGGTAAAAGAAAGAAAGAAAAATAAAGAATTTGAGCTATTTACTGTCTAGGCCTGTTCTTAAGCCACACAATCATACAAATACACCCCAAACTCATTTAATATTTCAGTAAAACCATTCTCATTGCTTGAACCAGCAGCATTTCATTCAATTACACATTTTTGTTATATTTAAAATTCACAATGCAAAGATTATCTGGAGTATGAACGTGCACTTGTATTTCTAGACGTCGTTTACATGTCAAACAAAGCAGACTTGCTCATGTTCCTCGACCTCGCTGTGACCTTCTTCACTTCGCTCAAACACTCCCAAAGGCTTTTTCAGTCTGTGCCAATCCGCTATATGCGTTTACAGTTACACTTACGGTCTAATTCTCCTCACATCCTCTGTCTGCACCGTCACTTCTCTCTCAATCAGGAATCTGCTCAAACAATGTCTAAAAAGATGTTTGGACATTTGAGACACAACAACAAATCAAGGGAAAGAGTATGTTGGATTTTTGGACACGTTTGTATATTCTGCATGCTCTACCAAGTGGGCACCAATGCAAAACGCTGATGCCACTTAATTAACCCATGCATATGTCACACTAAGGAAAGTTGTCGTTTTGGTTTTTTATAAATATGGAGCTGGTCTTGACAGCAGAACAGAGTCATTGAAAACTATTGGTTTATATTTGTTTTCAATCTCTTAATGCTACTTCCTCCCTGATATTTAGTATTAAAAGATAACATATGTAGATCTTTTACACTTTGTTAATTGTAAACCGCAATTTTGATCTAAATCGGCTTAATAATAGACTTCAAAACTGCAGAACGTGGACGACTCTTAGTGGGATTTTACATTTATGTTTATAATACGGGATTTTTTTTATTGTTGAAGAAAGCTTTGTGAAATGTTCTTAATCCTACGTGTTTGACCTTGAGTCTGACTTGTTGGAAAGAATTGCATAAGTAGAGCAGTGGGCGGAGATAGGGGATGGGTGAAAACGAAGATCAACTCAAACCTCAATACTTTTCTATTAGTACCCACTCGGCTCTACTAATGCAGGATGATACAGAATTACCCCAATGTGCATGAATCAATAATAATACAACTTTGAGTAGGTTTTTGATGCGGGAACTCAGATATCACAAGTTAAAAGCTCATAAAAGTCCATTTTCCATAATATGTCCCCTTTAAGTCTAGTTGCACATGCTTTCACAAATAATTTAATTTTGTATTGAAATTTAACATTTGAATGGTTCACAATTTGCACACATTGAAGACACGGCCTGGCCCTGCTCGGGGGCGTCTGCCGCCCTCTGCTGGCACCAGTGGGAAGTGAAGCAATGGAAGCATGAGGCAACTGGAACTCCAGTGTGGATCAGGGAGATGTTCTGAGAAGACCAAAGCATCTTTGAGAGATGTTCTGCAAGATGGAGGACAAACTTTTGGAAACAAAACAGGGAAAAGTTAACCATCAATGTTTACAAGTCATGTCCCATGAAGCTAATATAATAATGATAATGATGATAATAATAATAATAATGATAATGATAATGATAATGATAATGATAATAATAATGATAATAATGATAATGATAATGATAATAATAATGATAATAATAATAATAATAATAATAATAATAATAATAATAATAATATAATAATAATAATAATAATAATAATAATAATAATAATAATAATAATAATAATGATAATCATTATAAATAAGCATTTCACTTCTTATTGGTCAATCTTAATTTTCTCTTTTCAAAAGCAAAATAAAAATAGCTTTCAAATTGATTTCATGACCATCAACAAAACAGACTTTTATTCAGTGACATTTGACAGAGAAACAGATCAGTTTCTTCCTCCAAAGTCAAAACTGCTCCAAACCACATGCTTTTACCGGCAGAGGATTGGCTATTTCAAAACAAGCCCAACATGTAATATTTAAAAACAAGCACATCATGGACTTTCCCCCACATTTGCAGTGGTTCTAGTTCATGATCACGTTCATGTCGCTGTAAGCTCCTGGTTTTGGGCCTGACACTCACCTTCCTCCGACAGAGACGCGGTTGCTGCGGTTTGGATGTAAACAGAAGAGCGAAGCCACTCCATAAACACAACACAGCACCAACGACACCAGCTGCGCCTTCAGGGACATCTTCAGCCGAAGACACAAAAACACCAAACAAGAGACATCAGTGACACTAAAAGTAACTGCATATATATGTGGGTTTAAGTTTCACGTGGCTTTTTTTCTGTAATTTATGTCATTTAGAGTGCTTTTCACCATCGCTTTGGAACGTTTTCTGACACTTGAAACTATTCCATTCATTGGCAAAACAGTCCCGAATGTTTGAAGAAGCCGAACATAAAACACTCTTGTAAAAAGGAAACGTTGTGGTTAGAATATAACAAAATAATCAGATTTTTTAAACTGTGCGTGAGAGTTGGAGACATAAAGGACCATCCCACTGTTTCTGTTGGTCTGAGAGTGGGGTTCATGCTGTAAATATGGATAAAATAAGTTACTTTTGAGAGACTTGGACAAGTCTCTGGACCTAAACCTGGTTCAGACACGGTTTTCACATCAGAAGTCTTTACGTTGTGCTTTAGTCTGACTCTAAATGCCTTCATTTTCTGTCAACATAATTAAATTGATAGAATTTAAATGTTTTACGTGTCAAAATACAGCCTTTTTATTAGTTTTTTTAACCTAGTTTACAGTTAATAACCAAATTAAACAGTTTTTTCCCTATAATGGCTTAAAAATATGAACATATAGTGGAATATTGTAGTTAAAAGACAAGATTCATATGGCAAAAAGAGAAAAAGAGTTTTAACATAGTCCAGAAAGTTATGAACACAAACTATTATAACATTGGCGCTGAAAATCAGAATTCGCACAACACTTTTCAAACAACGCATCCGGTTTAACTCAATGACTGACATGTCCTCGTTAAGACAAATCCACTGTGAATAAAAGCGAAACAAACCGTTACCGTAACTCTCCAATGCCTGCGCCGGCCGACTTCTGGGAAACGAATTCAAATGATTATAATATAAAAAAGTGGCTTCTTTTGTTCACGCGCACAGACAGTTCGGTGCGATAACTGCTGACGCTCCCGGATCACCAGAGGGGTTCACCAGGGGGGGGGGGCGGGGGACGAGAACAACATAATAACAGCAAAATATATCAAATAAGGCATGTATTAAATGTACTAATAAGAGGAAAAAGAGACGTAACACATATAACATTGCATACATAAAGTATAAAACAATTTTTTTTACAATAAATATACAAATAATGTACAAATTAGGGTGTAGCTTTTTAAAAAAAACTTTAAATTTTAAAGTATAATTCTTCTTGTACAAAAGAAGAAAGAAAGTAAGAAGAAGTTTCAAAGTTAGTCATACGAGTACTTGAAAACGTCATCATTCAATACTTTGATGGACTCGTTAAGATGAATCGAAGGCAAAAAATTAAAAAAAAAGAGATAAAGAAAGTAGCAGTTCAGAGGTGGAAAATGTGATTTAAAATAAAAAATATAAACAAGTTTTCAGAGTTTACACCGGCCAGGACGATAAAAAAGATGAGAAACAATGATTTTATGTCATTCATGAGCCAAGATAACAAAAAGAAAAGAGTTGTTGCAACATAAAGAGTGACAAGAAATGAAAAAAAAAATCAAACAAAAAAAAAGAGTTTGTTTTAGTTTTGTGGTTGTAAACGATCACGAATACAAGGGAAAAGGTGCAGTTCAGGTACAGTAAACCAGGTCGTGTTGGGGCACCAAGAACGACGCACTACTGCACCGAGGGACCCCTCCAACACGGCCATCAGAAGGCGAAACACTGTGTTCACGGTCAACAACTGTCCCTCGGGGCTCTTCCGATGGGACACGTTCTGGTCATTTTAGCATTCAAGTTTGGTTTTATTTCAGAGGTGTGTTGAGTGGCCAAAACATGTGTTCAAGTAAGAGGAACGTTATAGTTCAGAATAGTATTGCTCAAGTAAAAGTACAAAGTAGTGAATGAATGCAAGAGTGGAGCAGGCACATCGAGGACCATCCAGATGCTCCTCAACTGCCTGGAGAAACGGCCTCTACTCCAGGTGAACGGTTCTTCATCGGCCTCGAAGAACTGCTTCTCCTCCAGAGTGGGTCCAGGAGGGTCCGTCTGAGGGAGTCGGATCTCTCCTTCACTGCGGAACTCCTCCAGGTTTCTACTGTTTGCCAAAGAGGGAGAAGGAGGGTCTGAAGGACAGGGGGGGGCTTAGGACATCTGTCTGAGGACACGGGACGCTGGGACACTGTCAAGTCCCTATGAACACTGTCTCATCTGAAAGCAACGTGCAGGCGAAGTTACATAAGAGCACATTTAACAAGCCGGAACAACAAGAATCTGACAAACGCAACGCGACAAAATGAGAAGCGATGGCATAAGTCTGAGTGTTGTGTGTCAGAACTGCAGTGACGTCCGCCTTCCGTCTCTCCGAAGCCGTGTGGCTCCAGGTGATGTTTTGAGCATGTGAAACAGTGGAAACATTAGCGTGTTAGCGTGTTAGCGTGTTATTGTGTCAAATCTTCCGGAAAATGGCTCCATCAGGCTCTGTGTTTTCAGTCCGTGCGGTTAGAGTTTAACCAGAGCCGGCCAGCCGCGATGACGCACATTATTTCAGGTTTGAAGCCGCTCTACTTGGTTCTTACCGCCTTGAGAGAACGTGAAAAACTGAACTCGAACACACGTACCGATTAAGGGAACGATTTGTGTCGCGTTACGGAGCGAATACACAAGGATACGTCTCTATGATTTGGAAAATGTAAATAAAACAAAAAGAACAAACTTCACTGGCGCTAACGAGCCGGCGGCAGCCGTTTGTGGCGTGTGTCTAACGGTGAAGAGTCGTAAACGGAGCCTGGCACTGTCGGCCGCTCTGATTGGCTGCGGTAAAACAGTTTGAACCTAACAATCTGCAGTTGTCATGGTCACAACAGAATCACCCACGGCAAAATCCTCTAGCGCAGAAGAATTAGCACATCCCTAGCGTCCTAAATATTCCCCACGCCAAATGTATATGCGCTTTTCTCCTTTCTTGTCGCCGCGGTAACGCTAACAATAATGTAATGCTAACAGAGCACTTCCTGGTTCTTCATAATTAGATGCGTACGGAACACAGCCGTCTCATTTTGACCCAGTGAGCTGCTTTTACGTGACATCACAAGATTCTCTCAGCTACGTGGACAAAAATCAGGTAGAGACACTTCAATTAAAGGTGCAATGTGTAACTTTTCTTGCGGAGGATAGCAATTGATGTATACAGAGTGTAAATGCATGTTGTTTGATGAATGTCTTCAACAATAACAACACCTACAATCGAGTAAGTGCCAGGGCAGATAAGGTTTAATGCCATTCTGTGAAACATTCACAGAGAGAAAAGTTACATAACGCGCCTTTAATGCCATGAGACGGACGGTTCAACATTCGATTGTAGATTCCCATTCGAACCATAAAAACAAACGTGCCGGAGTCGACCAAGGTAAAAAAAACCACACACCATAAAACCTGCTTCCTCAAAAACGCGCCAGTCCATATTTGGTCACGGGGCTTGGTCACAGATGGGTCGTCCTTTCTCAGTGTGCGGCTCGGTCTCATTCAGTCCACGGCTTCACGGGGAAGAGAGGGACAAGAGCGACTCGATGGAAAATGTCGTGAGGGCTCGACAGTTTGGGAAATCAGTCGCGATTCTTCTGAACAATATTGACAACGCAGATATTTTTAATTAGACCTTCAAGTTCACAGGAATCAGCGGCTTTTTTGAGTGGTTTTTTTTTGTCATCTTGAGGAATTTGGATGCCTTTTCTTTGGACTAATGATGTTTTGTTGAGGCCCTGTTTCCTCCAAAACCGTTTTAATTTGTTTATACTCGACATCTCATTGCAGCACTACACAAATAGCAATAACTTTAAATTTTTCATACGTCCCATTGGAGCTTCAGAGGTTTAGAGGACTTTGGGAATGGTTCTCGTCATGAAATTGTCATAACATTTGAAATTTTACCCGGAATCTTCAACTTTGTGTGAAAATGTAAAGTTATCGCTGTATTTTCTGCTGACATTTCGGCAAACATGTCCATTCTGACGCCGCCGTCGGCCCGCGGCGCTCCGCTCAGCCCCTCTCAAAGTGTGGACGTCTTCTCCTCCACCGCGGCCCTCCAACCTCACATCATGGCTATCATTTTAATCATCGCCGCGTGTTCCATCATTTCCACCAACCTGCTTGTCGCCGCGGCTCTGCTCAAGATCCTCCTCAAAAAGAAGCGTCAGAGCTGGTGTTTCGTGCTGAACTTGGCCGTGGCTGACACGTTGGTGGGCGTGGCCATCACCGGTCTGGCAACAGAGGATTTTAGCACGAATAACGCCACGCAGAGCAGCAGACATTCCAACGTGGTCGCCGCCGCGCAGGGCCGGGGCAGGTGTCTGCTGCGGATGACTTTCGTGAGCTCGCCGTGCATCGCCTCCATCATGTCCATGTTTTTGATTTCGCTGGACCGGTACGCCGCCATCAAAATGCCCCTGAAGTACGCGGTGCGGTCGGGCAGGGGAGTGGGGTTCTGGGCCCTGGCGTCGCTCTGGGTCTGCGCGTTCACCTTGGGGTTCATGCCAGGTGAGGAGTTCAGATTTCAACGGATTAATGAATGAAAAGTAAGTAATTGTGGTCCAGCCCAAATGACCCATTTTACCAAGATATTGCTGGAGCATATTGATTAGATTCTGCCACCAGTTGAATCGCTCTGGCGTTAGGTCCGTACAAACAAATGTCTGGACTTCTTGTTGAAGTGACGCTGTAGTTTTGGCCTACAGGACACTAAAGTGAATTCAGTTCGTCGCTTCTCTATGTTTGCAAAGTGTGGTATTTATGATACGACAGGCATTTCTTAGCAAATCGCGTTTTGGTTCTAATGCTAAATTATTAAATGTCAAGGAATCATCTTTCGCTGATCGTGTAGTTGAACGCCTGTTGCTCTTTTTTTTGCAAACACAACAATATTTCCGCAAACAATGTGTCAATAGTGGCGCAACGTTGGGTTGCCTATGCTTGTTGTGGTTTGTTTGGCGCCACAAACCACAAAGCCTGCCAGGTTACTGCAGATCCACATGCTGAAAACTATTGACGATTTCATATCAAGGTCTTTATTACTCACTATTATTCACTGCGTGCTGGGTTTACCTCTCCACAGATTCTGACCGTGCTGCACATATGCATCGTATCCATGGAAGAATTTGGTACATTTACGCTGCGTTATCAAGCCACTGCAAGGTATTTGATCGTCACAATCTGACTCAGAGCTGAATTAACTTGAAACATTAGGTAATGCAAATGCCGTAAATTAGCGATGGAATGCTCCTACGTGTCAAAAACGAATTATGGATTAAACAGGTAAAACATGTTCACATCGTTTTGTCTAGTGCCACAATATCTTTTTTGGGTGTGGTTGATCACTATGCTGTAACACATCACTGTTTGCATGTAAAGTGGGAGAACCTCGCCTGCTGACATCCCAAGAGGAATGACCAGTCTTCAAGCAGCGTTCCGGGAGCACGTTTTTCAAGTGGGAGGTGGGAACATCTCAGTCACTGTTGCCTGGAGCGCACCATTGATGGCCACAATTGCAGACTGAACCAAATCAAGGCTACATAAAAGTCCCCCCAGCGCCTCTAACCTCCTCCTGCTCTGTTCTAGTGATGGTGCCGTCCCTCCAGTCCGACCAGTACAGCGGCTTCTGTGACTTCTTCTCTGTGATCTACGACGTGGGGATCATTATCCTGTACAGCGTCTGCTTCTTCCCCGTCGTCTCCGTCTTCATCTACATTTACCTGGACATCCTGAAGATCGCCTGCACTCACCAGAGGCAGATTCTGCAGGTGCGCCAGGCGGGCTCCAGGACCAGCGAGCACGCGGACGCTGCAGACAACAGGGTACATGGGCGTCGCCAACATTTCGCAACCCTTGAAACAGCGAAATGAGGAACAGACAATTAGAAAAAGGGTGCTGAAGGTGCTGTACCTGGCTTTTATTGTCTTCTAGTTCAGGCAGAAACCCTTCACAATAGAAGCTGTGTCATATTGAAGCAATTTTTTTGTGACAAAGGGGGAAAAAATGAAAAGAAAATGCATTTTAAAAGGCACTTCATTGAGAACCACATAGAAGCAACTGCCATTGACACGCTTTAAAAGTCCAAGGTGAGAACCGTGTCCCAGACAGTTCTTCCCTCATGGTTCAAACTCGGGTACAGCCCCTTCAAACACTCACAGGTTATCTCACTCAGTTTTTGCTCTTGTTATCAGTCTGTGTATTTGGAGCAGTAACTGAGTGCAGTGATTCCCAAAATGGGGGTCTGGACCTGTCGAGGCGGGTTGCGAGGCATGAGCTGGGGGTCGCAATAAAGCAGACATAAACTAAAGCAGATTTAAACGGGTTTGCAACTTGAAATGATCACAGACGATTTAATTATGGCTGCGGGTTTTCTCGGATCAGTTGCACAATTCCTTTGGGGATCCCAGGCCTGAAAAGTTTGGGAACCTCTGTCTTCGTGGTTAGTTAGTTAGTTAGTTAGTTGCCGGGGATCCAGAACTCTCCAGTACTTTACAAAGAGTGAGTCGGGTCACTACTCCCGTCGCCGCGCCTCGAGTCGAACTCAAACGGAACAGCGCAATCAGATGAGTTCATTTCAGTGACGCGTGTGAAAACGAACGAGCTCATTGGTCCGCTGTCATTTAGAACAACATCGAACTTCACTCTGCTACGAATTGATTGATGTTTTTCAGTCCAAGGATACTTTCTTCCTTGCTTTTTTGCCTCGTAAGCAGCTATGTTTGTTTGGAAGTCGATGTGAATAAAAAATACAGAGAGATATCATTCCGGACTCTGGTTAGAAGGTTCATCAAACATGCTACTTGACAAGACACGTCCATGAATGAATGAATGAATGAATAGTAGCTTGCAGCCACAGCAGAAGCAGTATTTGTTTTAGTAGTATTGGTCCACGTTCAAGCCACTGTGGAATGACGCATGAACAAACATCACTGCCGATCCGATGTCGCCTTCTCAAACACAGCGATCATATAATGTCATTGTTTGTCATTTGTTGTAAATCAAGTGTTTTCCTCTGGTTCCCACAGTCGAAGAGCCCGTACTGGAGCCACGTCAGAGCCCTGCGGACCGTGGCCATGCTGGTGGGCTGCTTCCTCGCCCTTTGGTGCCCGTTTTTCGTCACCGGCATCGTGAAGCTGCTGTGCGGGGAGCTGCCCAGCTCACGCAGCTCCTGGAGGGCTACCTGTTTTTACTGGGACTGTCCAACTCGCTCATCAATCCCTCTGGTGTACGCGTTCTGGCAGAGGGAGGTGCGCCTGACGCTTGCTGAAATGTTCTCATGCTGCAAGCGGAAAACCCAAAGACAATCGGCGAACCAGGGAGGAAGCTGCACCAACAAGGGAAAACAACAAAACAACAACAACAACAAACAACGGAAATGCTAAGTGTGCTAGCTCATGAAGCCCTTTTTAGAAATGTTTTACATAAAGACAGCTATAACAGAAGGGTTATTTATTCTTTCAATAACAAATCAAACATCAATGAATTATCCATTTTTCTCACAAAATACAACATGCAGCAAATGACTTTACGTCGACAGATTTGGGAAGTTTGGCAGAAAAACTGATTAAATTTTGTTATAAAATGCTGCATTCGAGTCGTTTGCGGCGTTTTCTGTGTTCCAGTTGTCAAACAATTACTAGTTGGCTGTATTTCAGGGGTGCGTACCTATGTTCCCCTGTTTTCTATGAACAGGGGAACATAGGTACCTCTTCAAATTATAGAAAAAGCTTCTGGTTCAGGTTCCACATCCCCAATAGTTGTGCACAAATGTATGGTTTTACAGAATAAAATATAGCAGCATATAACCCTAACCCTAACCCAGGTCTCGGGTAACATAGGTACCGGGGAACATAGTGCTGACCCCGTATTTCAGTAACGACCCAATCAAAACATAAACTAGGAAGGTGCTCAAATCATCCAGAGAGTGGATGCATTTAAATTCATTCCTTAAGCCGGACATTGTTTTTACATTTACAGTTCATGAAGCGCCGTCTGTGGGCAAAGTTGTGTTTCTGTTGACACTGACGTTAGCTCCTTGCAGACGTTAGCAACATTAGCACAATAGATGAGGGTCCCTGATAGAGCAGAATAAGCGCATTTATAACTGCAAAGACTCAAAGGCAGTGCTGGAGCAGGTTCACGGACAGCAGGGGGCAGTAGAAAGCAACGAAAGGGAAAAGAACACAAGTGCACCGCCTTAGGCCCAAAGCCACTGGGATAGGCTCCAGTCTCCAGTCCAGCGTGAAGCAGGGATGAGACATGATGCAGCAAACTGTCGGTGCCGGATTCAAATTCCTAAAATCTCCATGGTATGCTCTTTAACTCTCTCTCTCCGTTATCCAGGGGGCAGTAAATCAAACCGATGCGCCCCTAAAAGTCACGGAGCAGCCCGGGGCCTTGGAGGGGGTTGTTTGCAGTTGGATTAGCCGCCGGTCGTGGGAACTTCCTCCATCTTGATAGCTCTGCTTCGCTTTACGTGTCAGCACACTCGATCAACAAACCGCCGGCGCTCCAGAGTTTACCCAAGCCTCGGCAGCGCACTCGCTCCGCAGACAAATGGAGCCGTTTTCCCAGAGTGCTTTGTGACCGATGGTCTCGGATGATGCACTAATCGTATCATGATCATAAAAATGTCTGCATTTTATTGGTTTGTTTGAGCTGCTGCTGGGAAGGTTCTCTATTCTTTTATCAGGCCTATATTTTTTACACAATTAAAGTGCATATATATGACTTTTTATGACATAAGTATTATGCCGAGTTTGATGATGATTCAAACATCTGCAAAAATAAATAACACCAGGTAAGTTGCAGTTTGTGGACAATGACAGGAAGTAGCTCCGGTCGTGTGAATAGGTGTGTGCGGGATCATGGCCAACATCGCACAAACCCGTGTTGATTGGACGGTGAAGTTTCCGGTTTAACCCTGTTGGCCCGCGCGAGGCTGCTGGGCGTTACCCTCTCGTTGGACACTTCAACTGCCATCGATCATCGAGGCAGCCGCAGCTAACCGCGAACACGCTTATCTAACATCATTTAAAGGAACTAAGCCGGTGCTCTTACTGTTCCTACAATCTCATCTGAGCCGGTGTGTCCAGAGCCGTAACCTGCAGGTAGAGACACATCCAGGCTCAAGGTGGAGACACATCCAGGCTCAAGGTGGAGACACATCCAGGCTCAAGGTGGAGACACATCCAGGCTCAAGGTGGCTCAGACACATCCAGCTCAATGTGGAACACATCCAGGCTCAGGTGGAGACGACACATCCAGCTCAAGTGAGACACAATCCAGGCCTCAGATAGAGACACATCCAGCTCAAGGTGGAGACACAACCAGGCTGCAAGGTGGAGACACATCCAGGCTCAAGGTGGAGACACATCCAGGCTCAAGGTGAGAACACAGCCAGGCTCAAGGTGGAGACACATCCAGCTCAAGTGGACACATCCAGGCTCAAGGTGGAGACACATCCAGGCTCAAGTGGGACACATTCCCAGCTCAAGGTGAGACACATCCAGGCTCAAGTGAGACACATCCAGGTCAAGTGGAACACATCCAGGCTCAAGGTGGAGACACATCCAGGCTCAAGGTGGAGACACATCCAGGCTCAAGGTGGAGACACATCCAGGCTCAAGGTAGAGACACATCCAGGCTCAAGGTAGAGACACTTCCAGGCTCAAGGTGGAGACACATCCAGGCTCATGCTCAGCTCCTTCAGACTCAACTGGGCCAACATCAACACTTTTTGTAGCAAAGAATAAATCAACATACTATATTTGCTTTAAACATGTTTACCTTGTATCTGGGACACAGAGAAGTCAGGTTTATGACATTTAAAATTGGGCCGCATTAAACATATCCATCTCCATGGAGACCCACCATTACCCACTGTAAGAATCCTTGTTTTTCAAGTCATCTTTTGTTTTTGTAATTGAATAAATGTAAAATAGATGAGTTTAATGCTATACTGTGGATCATTTCAGGTAAAACAATAACATATCATGCAGACGAGCAGGTGGCCACTTTTAAATTGGTTTAATAAAGAAATACACGAACATATTGAAATTAAAATCAGGATCGGAGATTTAATTTGACCCTCGAGGGACAAAACTTTTATTAACAATCTGCTGATGATTGAAACCACACCATGCAACGGCACATTTACAAAGGAATGGTCTCCACAACTTCTGTACATTTATAACAGACATTTATAACAAACTCTATTTATAATCTGACACTGAGGTAGATAAATGAAGGAAAATACAATGAAAACTGACCAAATGTGTGTCGTGTGCAGGCTCCAGAGCTGTACTGTCTGCATGTGAGGAAACCGTTCAATTAAAGGACCCTCACATTATGATAAATTGACTGCCATTATTTGTCCAACTGATTAATAATAATTGTTTTTTCGATTCATTGATTATTCATTACATCATTAAAGGCCTGTGACTGCACAATGTTTTACTAAACTTGGACCAGATCGAAATAAAGCGATCTAAAAATACAGAATTCCAACGTTTTCTGTGATTTTAGTGCACGTCAAGTGTTTTACAAAGCAGAGTAAAGAATAATAGGGGCACATTTTAGGACATTATCAACAGCATTTTGAAGTGAAAATCTCCAATCTTCCAAAAAAAGGAGAAAATAAGAGTTTAAAGGCACGATGGAAGATACGCAGTGGTAACTAATGTCCATAACACCATTATATTCACTCCAAAACACATAATGACAACCTGACATTTGGTTAAATGTTTTTACGCTTTCACGTTCGGGATGTGTTGTTCTCACAGTAATTGTTAGACTAATATTTGAAATTGTGAAATCCCTAATGGAAAAAATCTACTGGAATTTTACCTCCGGAAACAAACGGTGGAACTGTTGACCTCCATATGAAACACTAACATCCACTTTATGTCTTGGATGGTTTACATTTTGTCCAATAATCTTTTGACCAAGTTTCGCCTGTGTTTAGTCCTGGTCTAGTCCTGCTTGAACTTGTCAATGCAAAATGTTCACAAAGGTCATTGAACGCTTTCGTTGGACGTTTTTTTCTTGGCTCTGATGGGGCCGAAGAAAGGGTGCCACAGCGCCTCCTCCAGGGTGATCCTACGCACGACGTCGTACTCCAGCATCAGGGAGAGCAGGTCGAACAGCTGCCGCTCGTCCTCGCCGCTGCACTGCATGTACTCCTGGAAACACGGAGACAGAAACCTCGTCGTGTGGTGTAGGAAAGCACTCGCTGACATATACTCCACGGAACGCGATTCGCATTGCCCCCAAAAACCTGTCAGACCACTCCTGTCTGAAAGAACTGAGTAGGAGTACGGAGGTTGAGTGATTTGCACGGACGTCTAGTAGGCTAATTAGCACTAACATCATAAACTATAGCTATAATTGCAAATAAAAGTGGCCATCGTACATAAACAGTATATGTGTATAACCGGAACTCATTTACGTTGAGCATTTGATTTTCAGACATGAACTGCACTGCTCACATGCTTTTTTCCCCCTCCGCAGCGCAAATAAACATATTGAAGCTCTAGTAGTTTCACTTTAAAGTCTATTTGACAGGTTAAACTGCGCATTTCACTAAAACGTAGTATTTCTTTATTTTATTTTACTGAACATTTTGCCCATTTGTCCCCAGTTTGCTTATTTCTTTTAAATAACTGTACTTCCTGTTTGGACGTCAGCAACAAATATGACGTAGGTAGAGGTCATTCCACAACTGTTACCGAGCAACCAGACTGTAAACAAGAGCCACAATCCATAAACAGTTATGATTTGACAAACAATAATACCATAAAACACATTTTATTTTAATGAATGATGGTTTAAATTGTCAGAAAAGTGCGTCAGTGAAGTGTCAACTGTCTCTGTGTTTTCAACGGCACGTCGCACGCTGATGACATCACGGAGGGATTCAGTTTTAGAACGGAGCGCTACTTCCTGTCATTTTAAACTTTTATTTTTCCAAATATCTTCACAAAATGCGACTAAACGGAAGTAAAACTATGATAAACATTAACCACAGGTGCCGTCCCGCCTAAAACTAAGTCATGATTAGAAAAACAGGAGAACGCGTCTTTTAGACTTTAAACAACGTAAAAAAGCCGTGCTCGTCCGCGGTGTGGGGACAGCAGTTTGTCATCTCCGCTGATCTAAAACAAGTGAGTACACGCCCCAAAAACATATCTGATATTAAAGTCTTTGCCCCAACACAGATATAATATAAAAGCAGCTCTTAGGGTCAAAATTAACCCATTGTGCGCTGTCTGCATCTAATCATGGAGCTTTGTTATTCCCCACAAACAGAGGCTACTCCACCCATCTGTGATAAATTGTGTTCAAGTCTATTGTTTTATGGTTTTGAATAACTACTACGAACATACTGCATTGGCAAAAAAAAACAGTATTGCAAGGTATCACAATCGTAACTCAAGTATCGTTTAAGTACTGGTATGCAAAGTATCTAAGACGGAGATGTTTCCGCAGTGTTTCTCACCTTCAGAGGTTTGCAGTGTTTTCGGACGTACGCGTCTCTGGATCCGTCCTCCTCCAACTTCAGACGCTCGTTGTGGACGTACTGCTGCTTCCTGCGGAACGAAACACAGTCGTGTGTCGTTGAGTCTAAGCCGTGTATTTCACCACCGCGTTCGTAAATCAACACAACGGGGGGAGTATTATCAAAGCTTGCGTCACTTTGTCTGTTTGAGCAGGCGAGCAGGAATCGGACCCAGGACCCTCTCCATCATGGCCAAATGCTCCTGACTGTCGTGCGTCTGAAAAACACACACGCGTTTCAAAAAGAGGAACGGCAATCAGGCAATGTTTTGGGGAATAGTCAGCAAATTGTTACAGCCAGTTCGGTTCGTTCGAATTTTTACCGGGAAAAGAGTTTGTCCGCGGTAGAACTCCATCAGGACGCAACCAAGACTCCAAACGTCACACGACTGATTCCAGCCAAGATCTGGAACAAAACCAAAAACATAATCAAGCATTTTCATTTTGTTTTTGATTAAGTTTTAGGCTTAATAACATTTTGTGAACCGAGTATGACTTCTGGAGCGCGGTAATGCCGGGTCGACACCAGAGACTCGTGATGTTCGTGGTCAAACGTCGCGGTGCCGAAATCCACCACTTTCACGTCGATGCTCTTCAGCCTCTTCTCGTTACACTGCTGCGAAACAAAACAATGCATTGAACAGTTAACTAAAGTGTACATTTAACCGTTACTTTTAAATCTTCAGACCAATTTTTTATTATTGTAATCATAATCTGGACCTTAATCCATAATCAGACTTTTTTAGCATAACAAATGCAGCGACATTATTAAAGCAGAACTGTCCCTGTGATGATTAAATATGTTTTATTTCCGGGGCGTTTTGAAATGTCCGTCGTCGCCCCCTGCTGTCTCTGGGCGGAAAACCAGCCTTGCAACATTTGCCGACATCGATCCGAAGACAACTCTCCTGAGAAACCCTGACTCTTTTTCTATGTTTGGCAATGTTAAATGTGTTTTTTTTTTATTGTACGAGATTATACTGATTTATAACTGACAATAAAAAAAAAGAAAGAAAGAAAAAAAAAAAAAAAGTTTAAAAAAAAAAAAAAAAGCTTTTCGGTCCGTTCTCTGACAGTGTATTTTCACAACAGAGCTGCAGGGGGAGCTCTATCACCAGAGTTACTTAGATCAAAATGTCCAACAAAAGAATAAACAATTCCAGATTTTTGTTAAAACTACACTTAATTTGTAAATATTCTCAATCCAAAAGCTTTCAGTCGCCATATTTCAACATGTATTTGTTTGCTAATGTATTTAAAAAGAGAAATAATCCTTTGACTCGTCGAACCGTTAAAATAACCGTTAAAATAACCGTTAGTTGCAGCCCTACATTCACATCAACGTATTCCTTTTCCAACATCGTTCCATTTCAGCTTTAAACCTCAACTACAGAAACATCCTCCTCATTCATCTCCTCTTCTTCATCACCACCAAAGTCGCCACCTGCCGAGGTCCTAACGCCACAGTTCCTCTGTTCTTCTTAGACATATGTTGAACCTGAAGCATTCGTTTACAACCTTTACATTTTTACGAATTATTGTGGTTATTGTTAAGCCTGTAAAGAATCTGATGGTCTCCATACGTTATTCCTTTTGCCTGGAATGTTCCGCAGTATGGCATTAAACTTATCTTTCCCTTAAAGGCCACGTTACGGGTCAGATCTGTGGATACGTTGTGTGTTTTCCAAGGCATTTTCAGAGCAATAAAAGAGTCAACAAATAAACGCAAGGTAAGTGCAATGCTATACTGTGTAACGTGGCGTACGCAGCATCTCTATGGAGACCTTAAAGAGCCATACCTTATTCTCGTTGTACTCCTGGTCGCAGTCGGACGAGACGAGCACAATGTTCTCCGGCTTCAGGTCTGTGTGCGTCAGTTTGTTTCGGTGAAGGACTGTGAAGGACAAAAGGAATGAATCGCTCTGTCAGAAGGAATGAGTTGAATTAAAATAGTTTGCAAATCCGGAACTCAAGAAAAGAAAATCAGCCGTTAGTTACTCCATTGTGTATTTGGTGTATTCAGTCTATTTTTTAGTCTTTCTTGTTTATTTTTTAATTCGTAGTTTCAATTTTGATATTATTATTCATTGTTTCATGTTGCCTCTTCTTACATTTGTAAAACTTGATGAAATGAAACGTTACATGTTTATAATAAGCTTTAAATTGTTTTAATTAATGATTGATATTGTTGATATGTTGTTTTCTTTTAACGCATGTGATTGGTTAACCGCCTCCTGCGTTCCTGAGTTCACACAAATGTAGCGGATGTCTAATTTTGTGGTTTAAATAATGAGCGGACAAAGCGACGCCGCAGCAACTTCCTACTGTTTTTTTAAATCCAAGTGCGCGTTTCACGGCAGCACGCAGAGCCAATCAGGAGCGAGGTTGTGGAAGGTACACGCCCCCTTCCTGTCTGCGTTTGCGAGCTGGAGCAGTCATTCTTCCTCTTCTACTATCAACAATACTTAAAACGTAATGAATCCCTCATTCATCCACGGTTCATCCACGGTTCTACGTTATGTGATCATGTAGATGTTTTACTTTTATTTTATTGGGTGCTACTCTTTGCCCGCAGAGCTCCTCTTCGCTCGGTTTTCCCTCCGCGTGCTCCGTACTTGATCGCCACGTTCTCAACAACCTAAACGGAACACGTGCGCGGGCTCACAGGAGACGGCTCTGAACAGCTGGAAGGCCATGTGTCGGATCTGGTCCAGGCCGAACGGCAGGTTCTGGTTCTGCTGGATGAACTCGCAGGTGCTCAGGCCCAGCAGCTCAAACACGATGCAGACGTGGCCGGCGTGATCGAACCAGTCCTGCATCCGAACGCAGGCGCTGCAGAGACAGACACTCATCACGAAACGTCCAAATGTTACCGGACGTTACAGTGGGAGCGGCACAGGGAGAACATGCAAAGCCCAAATGTCTGCGTTGGGTTCAATTTCAAACCCTTCCGGCTGCCGTAGTCCTTCTCTACTCACAAAGTGTTGTCGTCGTCCAGCGAGTTAATCTCCTCCAGGACGGCGATTTCGGAGCGCGCCACGTCACTGAAGCAGTCGATGTTCCTCACGATTTTCACAGCCACGTGGTCGTTTCTGTTGGCGACAAAAGGGGAAAAAACGATGGGAATCATTTCGACCGTTGCGCGGCGGCATCAAGCGCTCTGACTCTCACTTGTCTCGATCGAGGCACTTCGCCACTTGACCAAAGGCGCCTTTTCCCAGAGTGGACACGACCTCATCTGCAGGAAAATGAAATTAATGTAAACAGATGCTCTATTTTGGTAATAATAATACTTTAACGGTGAGAAATGAGAAGAGCGGTGACGCGAGGTAGTGTAAACTGACAAAGTGATGTTTAGTTTTAGTCAGGGTTGGAAAGAAACGAATTACAAACACTCACGTTACAGTACCATTTTGGTGACGCTTTAAAAATAAGGTAAGATTAAAACAACGACACTTTTGGTTCTCGCTTCACCGTTTGTTAAGTTTTTTTTTATTTAAAAAGAAGAAGAACCTTTATAACAAATTAAAAATTGCTCTAAACCGTGTGCGCTCATATACTGTATTCCTCTGATTGTAGAAAAGTATTTGCATGCTGAAAATACCAGAGAATAAAAAAGTACGGTACGGTTCTCGCGTTCCCTCGCTAACCTTTCACTCGTTGTTGGGCATTTTGTTTTGTATGTGTTCTTTAGTTTCGTTCGTAGTGTTTGTTTTGTTCTTTTTATACTCGTCTGTTTTTGTCCTGTGAAATTTCTGTCCCTTTAATATAAAAAAAAAAACAAGCGTCAGTTATTTGTGTATAAGCGCTTATAAGACATTTACTAGCATTTATTACTTACATTTAATAAGCAGCTCATTAATGCTCTAACAAACATTTATACAAGGTTCATTAACACACACATGTTTCTGGTTAATACATTTTTTTTATGGTATTAAAGGCCATCTACAAATAACAAAAATAGTAATGGGCAAAATGCTTATAAACAAGTAATAACTAGTACTTATTAAGGCCTTAAAAACAGTTCACTAAGAAGCCTTATTTTAAAGGGTTGTATCGAGTTTTATATTTTTAACATGTACTTTTACTTGTTATTAATTGAGTATATATTTAGCATGTAATTAGTTATATTTAGTTATTTTTGCCTTTACTTCTTTTACGCCGACAAACGCAAAGCACAAAGCGTTAGCATGCTAACTCGGAGAACAAAACGCTCTGTAATACGAGGCAGAGAAAGCGCTGTGGTCTCATTTTCACCCGGAATAAATACTTTTAAAAATATATCTGTACTGGGGCAAAACAGATTTAACTTCAAACCATGTAAATAGAAACAGGAACTTGTTGTGTTTTTCACGTTTGAAAACAGTGAGAACCAGGTACAGCCCCTTTAATTCAGCGTTTAACTGTTTAATTAATCATGTTTTGTACTAAAGATTCATCTGATAATTCAACTTATACTTATTTAAGTGTTTTTTTCAGGCACATTTTTCATTTACTACATTTTTGGGAGCAGTACTTTTATTATTATTATTTTTTTTTAAATTTGCAGCATGTAACTTGAATGCACTTTTACTTGAGTACATATTTTCGGTTTCTCTTTCCACCTCTGGTTTTAGCCAACGGAAACGTCACACTATTTCAGTCCGCCTCATCCATAATAGGCCTGCATTTATTTAGTCAAGCAGAAAATGACATATGTTTTTGTGATTGTCGTCCTGATATTGGCACAGTAGCGACCTTTGCACTCTGACGGTGAGTTTGTTGATGGTCTGGTTGGGGGCTGGGGTTTGTTTGGAGTCATGAGTTGACAAAAAAGTTACATCGCTGATTACTTTCCTGATTGGTTTCAGTCGACATTGCAGCGTGAAAATACGCATCAATCGGATCATTTCTGGAATTCTAACTTTTGGATATTTCAAATCGGGCACGTTTTCTTTCTTTAAACTGGTATCAGTCGCGAGTTAGACGTGCCTGAAGGGCCCCCCGTGTTTATTTCCCGGTGGAGGGTCTGCCAGCTGTTTGTCTCGGCCTGAAATGTTCCACAGTATGGCATTGAACAACTAAAAACGCCTTGAAACGCATGCATCCTTACAGGGCCTCTCTCCGCAGATGTGCCCTGTAACTCGGCGTCACCATGGCATAAACCCGGAGACAGACGCGTTTAGAATACCGGGTCCAAGCGATAACATCTCCACGGAAACAGGGCAGACGAAAACCTCCACTCGAAAAGTTACACGGTGCACCTTTAAGACACTTTACTTGGTGCGAAACGTGTGACGGTTGCTGCCATACATCTTCCATTGAGCAGCAGTCCCTCGTGGTAAACCAGATGCCCTTCCTCGTCGTCGTGGTCACCGCCCTCTGCCCTTTGACCCGTCTGGATTGGGCGGCGCGGCGGAGCGAAGAGGCAGACGGACGAGTCCGTGTTCAGAGCCAATCCGAGGGACAGAGAAGCAAAGCAAGAGCGTTCGAAACTCGAGACGAAATTCAAAGTTTTATAATATGTAAATAAATAAAAGTTGTACTGAAAGAAAAGTGAATTTGAAAAATTTGAAACAAATCAAAGATGCACTTCAAAACTGGGAAAAACGAGCTATCAACTAAGGATGAATATAAGTAAAATGTAGAAAAAGATTCTATGGTAATTAAAATGTTACACTACTCTTTCTCTCTCTCCCCAAACAAAGTGTTGAGAAAATAAATAACATGCGCGTCCCCTTTATCTGGCGACGCACATTTTATGTAGTATTTATTTTATTAAAATGGTTTTATTTCAAAAGAAGTCACCAAACGCTGCTCTGGAATCATTATCTGCACTAATATAGACTCAAAAACACAACTAAGACGGCGACATTTTTAAATCAAAATGTCAAAAACGAATGAAAAATGTCTGATTTTCAACAATTAAACAATACACTTCATTTATACATAAATGCAAAATTTAAAAAACTCGACCTAGAAGCCGTCAGTCATCACATTTCAACTTTTATTTGGTTAAAAATGTGTTTAGAAAGTCCCAATGTACAAAATAAATCAAACAAATTGCCAAGTCGACTGCTTTGATACTGGTTTATTGCGGCTTTAGTGCTGCGACCGCCGTATTGTCCTACACAACGTCCCGCCCCGTCCCCCCCCCTCGGGCGCCGCGTGGCATTGCGTCAGCGCCGCGTTCGTACCTGTTCGGCGGCGTCGGCGGTGCTCTCTGTCAGCTCCACGTTGGCGCTCTGTGCTTTATGGGGCCGCGAGGCCGGGGACGTGTCATCGGCGCCGGGGTCTGCTGGGACAAATGAAGTGCGGACGTTATAGACGCAAATAGAAGCCCCCCCACCACCACCACCACCACAATCCGTCTGACACGCGTGAACTCCTCCGTCTCATTGGGGGGGATTAAATTGCTGCGGGAGGTTACGTCGGTTAATCGATAATACGGATTATTCATGTCGCATTATAACAAAACTAAATAATTAAAACATAATAAGCTTGATTATTTTACGTGAAGTAGTTTTTTATCTGCCGGTTTACTTGACTTTGGCATTCACAAAGTTCAGTTTCATAAAGCGAAGGAATATTTAACGTGATGATGTGAATTAAGATTTCTCTTTCATGTCATGTTCTCAATAATTGTGAATAATTGTTCAATCAGGGACTAAAAGGGAAGTTTATTTTGGTTTATATGTGTACATGTGTATATATGTATATATGTATATATGTGCCTTAATTCATGAATTAGTTTTATTGGATGGCTTCAGTTTTGGAGTTTTGTCTCCCGTTTTGTCTCTGGTCTTGTTCTGTTTCATTGGGTTCGTTTTTATATATACATTTATATTAAAAGCAAAAATAAATAAATAAGTAAAATAAAATAATAATAAAATATAATAATAATAATAATAAAAAAAAAAAAATAGTTATAAATAAATAAAAATAAAATAATAATAAATAAATAAAAATAAAATAATAAATAAATAAATAAATAAAAAGAAATACAAGTAATGGTTAAATCACAATGTTTTTTCCCTCACACAAAGCATAGCGATAATTATTGTGATTAGGGCTGCAACTGATGATCATTTTGCTACTTGAACATTCTAGACATTCTAATTGATTAGCAAAGCTTGAATCGATTGGTTGTTTGGAACGCAAAAGTCACACGATGAACACAATTTGACGAAGTTTGACCCAAATGAAGCTGAAGTGAAGCTGTTTTCGTGAAATACACTAAATTAACAAATTTTCCCGCGTCATTTTCATGCAATTGCGGCTCATAAAACTTGTTTTCTCAACTCACGGCATGTTTTGGAACCTATAAACTAGTTAACGATTGTTTGATGACTAAATCGGTCGACAGTTAATTCAATAATCATTCAGTAGTGATTAATCAATTCAATAACCGTATTTGTGACGATCCATTTTGACGCATGTCGCGCAGTTCAAGTTCAAATCAAGTGTTACCTGCAGTTACTTCACTCTGGTCGTGTTGCCCCATGTTTCTGGGTGGAGCTTTGGCGTTCCTCAGTCTCAGCCCGATCTGAAGACAACTGGAGAGGAAAGACCAAATGCTTCAGAAGTTTGCCATCGTCATGCCAATCTTATTCCATCCTGGTTTTGTTATCCAAGAGGTCGCTTTAGAAGAGGCATTCACACTGTTCATGGTTTAGTCCTGATGTAGACCTGGTTTGGTCCTGTTCTGGTCCTGTTCTGGTCCTGTTCTGGTCCTGTTCTGGTCCTGTTCTGGTCCTGTTCTGGTCTGGTCTGGTTTAGTCCTGGTTTAGTCCTGATGTAGACCTGGTTTGGTCCTGTTCTGGTCCTGGTTTAGTTCTGATGTAGACTTGCTTTGGTCCTGATGTAGACTTGCTTTGGTCCTGTTCTAGTCCTGGTTTAGTCCTGATGTAGACTTGCTTTGGTCCTGTTCTGGTCCTGGTTTAGTCCTGATGTAGACTTGCTTTGGTCCTGTTCTAGTCCTGGTTTAGTCCTGATGTAGACTTGGTTTGGTCCTGTTCTGGTCCTGGTTTAGTCCTGTTCTAGTCCTGGTTTAGTCCTGATGTAGACTTGCTTTGGTCCTGTTCTAGTCCTGGTTTGGTCCTGTTCTGGTCCTGGTTTAGTCCTTATGTAGACTTGGTTTAGTCCTGATGTAGACTTGGTTTGGTCCTGTTCTGGTCCTGGTTTATTGCTTTGGTCCTGTTCTAGTCCTGGTCTAGTCCAGAGTCAGTACCAGATTAGTCCCAATGTTTGAGGTCGTGTCTGGAAATGAATGCAGCACATTTGAGTTATTTCTTCAAATCGACCCGATTCTTGTATGATTTTCTATCGTAAAAATAATCTTGAATATTTATGTCAATTTTAGTATTTAGTGTTATTGATAATGAGTCGATTTCAGCATTTATTGGAAAAAAGAAAAAGAAAAAACTTAAACTGATATTAACTCAAAAATATATTGAATTGCACTAAATAAATGAATAAATGAATGAATGAATAAATGAATAAATACATGAATGAATGAATAAATAAATAAATAAATAAATAAATGAACAAATGAATAAATAAATAAGAAACTAAAGACAAATATTCATAATTTCAAGTCATGTAGAAATTCCTTTAAGGATTCTCGGCCTTGGGTTTACCGTGAATCTCTGCTCGAGTCTTTACCTTTGGTTTTGTGGCTGAGCTAGTCCTGGTCCAGTCCCGGTCAAGTCCCGGTCCAGTCCCGGTCCAGTCCTCCTCCGTTCTGACAGTGGTCCAGTGGTTAATGCGGGTTTTCAACACTCGGCCCAAAGGGTTAAAGTCACTCCCTCTTCTCTGTTTTCAAATCTATTCATAGTTTAAAAACCCTCGACCTGCTCAAGGCTTTCCAGGGCTTAAGGATGCATTACCTCCCCTTGACCTTCACCGAGCCCCCCCCCCCTCACGCACAAATTAAGACGGACCACTTCCAGCAAAACAAGAAATGCAATGAATGAACGCAATGTCGTCATCGCGGTAAATACTTAGTATCATAGTTTCACGTCAGTTTGGGAAGGAAAAAAACCCCACAAAAAGTAGAGGCGATTTTCTAAAACAGAATATGTGAGTGATGTCATCAATAGGCGACTTTCCGTCAACAATGCGGAGACAACGGCCCTGTCCCGACGCCCGCACGTCATAATGTTCGCTGAAGGGTACAGGGTGTCCCAGCGCTTGCCCGGCTCCGCGTGCAGTTCGAATCCTGCCTGCAACAGTTTACTGCATGTCCTCCCCTCTCTCTCACCCCCATTTCACCCTCAGCGGTCCCGTCTGATAAAGCCTGCGGGCCACGGTGCGGATCGTCCCACCTTCATGCGCTTGCAGAAAAACGCGAAGCAATAATTCAACAAAATGAATGCGTTATCGTGTATAATCATTTGCAAATCATAGCTGCTTGTGTTGTTTATTTATGCATTTTGGCCCTTGTTTACATTACAGTTTCCTCGGTAACTCATGTCCAATCAGAACGTAACATTATCAGCTTCACCACACTGGTCCAACTGGAGAAAATGAACAAAAAGTTATATATTAAAATGTAATTTATTTTCATTTTCACAGTCCACTGCTCTGTCCCTTTTTACTGTGAAAATAGAGAGTCAAATAAACATCACGTATCAGTAATCTGCTGTTGTTACTGAGCCAAACTCAAAGCGTACCGTGCAATCAGTTTAATGGGTCACCTTTCATTTAGAACAAAATCAAAATTCTCTCAGTGTTTTGTGATTTGCTCGTTGATTCTGCAGAAATCTGTGGCGTTGTTCAGTCCCAGTGACATTAGAATCTACAGTATACCACAATATACCGTGTAAATTTAACAGAAATGTGTCTTTCAAGTTTAATTATCAGACTGATGTGAGTAGATTGTAAATTCATACCTGTAAAAGTGAATAAATATCACTCTATACTCATATTTTAAATGAGCAAATATCTGTAACATGTTCAGATTGTACACATCTTCGAAACGACATTCAGGATATTGCCCGCGTTTCGATATATCGCCCACCCTGCATCCACACGATACTTTCCCCCCTTTGCAAGTCGCCATGTTTACACATCCATACATTTCTACAATCACTCTAAACACCCGTCGGAACTGGGAGAAAAGACCGGGGCTCAGGCATGTCTTTGTGGCCTGTAGTGTAGAAATAAAGAGCCAGAAAGAGGAGAAAACTAGTGCTAAACATAAAAACTAGTAATAATTCGGGAGTAAAACTGAATATACTTGCCACGCTCATGAAATAAAACCCTCAGTTCATTAACCCCTGAAGCTTAGGGGCCTATTTTTCCATCAAAACGCCTGAAGCTGATCCGGAACCCTCTGGAGCCTTTGTGAAGCTGAGACTCATAAGTAGAAACAAACTCTGCTCAGAGGAATTCAGGTTTCAAATTCCACCTAGATTTTCTCTGTTAAATATATGAATGAGTGAAGCTGGTGTTGGAGGATGGTCTGACTGACACTAGTTTTAGCATTTATTGGGTAAAAGCTGAAGGTAAATTCACTCAAAATGAGTTTTAGGCACTTGTAATGAAGCAAAAAATTTACAGAATCCATATAAAAGTCCTATTTGTTTTTCATTTTATTTTAGGCTCATTGTTTACGCCTGATGCTTCCCAGAATGATCGATTTGACTGGAAATAAGAGCGTTACAGCTTTATTTTGATGTACAGCACATCGAGCAGCTCGAGAGTTTTCTTTTGGAAGATAGAAGACAAAATGGAATAAAGAAAGAAATGTCCAAGATGTCCTAAGATTAAACCAAATAGAGTCACTAAAGCTCCAGTCTCATAACACGTACAAAAGTCTGCTAAACATGCAGCTTGTACCTGAGATCGAAAAAGAAGACAATCACGTGAACTAAAGTTTGCACAAGTTCCACTGATTATCTTATATTTACTATTTCTCTGCGTCTGTTTAGGAAAGTATTAGTTGTGAGGTCAGTTGAAGTGTCCTTTATCTCCCGCTGCCGTTAGCAAACAAGCTTGCTAAGCTATGCAACAGTGGAGAAAACTACTTTCAGTTTCCATTTTACAGTCAAATTAATTTGAGTGAAACAAAAAGTTAAAAAGAATAAAATAAAAATGAGGCAAAAAAGTAAGAAACACATTTTCTCATTTTCGCTGAATGAAATGTAATAAGTGCGTCCTCTCTACGCTGTGCCATTGAGCAAGACACTCCAGCCTGTGGGAATGTGCCAGCGCGTGTGGAGTGCCGCGTGTCAGCGAGTGGCCGTGTTTCTGTCACCGCGTGAGACTGAGGTGTAAATGACCGTGTGTCAACAACATCTTCTCAACAGGAACGCTCGGACCACGAGGCTCCGGAGAAGGACAGGCTCCACCCCCCGCCACAGGATGAACGGCAACCAAGGACGGCAACGGACAAACACTGACAACGTCGATGATTTTTGTTGTTGTATTAGTTTTGGTTCTGGTTCCTGGTTTGTCCTGTTTTAGTCCTTGGTTTAGTCCTGTTTAGTCCTTGGTTTAGTCCTTGGTTTTAGTCCTGTTTAGTCCTGTTTAGTCCTTGGTTTAGTCCTTGGTTTAGTCCTTGGTTTAGTCCTTGGTTTAGTCCTTGGTTTAGTCCTTGGTTTAGTTTTGGTTTAGTTTTGCTTTAGTCCTGTTTAGTCCTTGGTTTAGTCCTGTTTAATCTTGTTTTAATCCTGTTTTAGTCCTCGGTTATAACCCGTTTAGTCTCGCTTTAGTCCTCGGTTATAACCCGTTTAGTCTCGCTTTAGTCCTCGGTTATAACCCGTTTAGTCTCGCTTTAGTCCTCGTTTATAACCCGTTTAGTCTCGCTTTAGTCCTCGTTTTTAGTTTAGTCCTTTAGGTTATAACCCGTTTAGTCTCGCTTTAGTCCTGTTTAGTCCTCGGTTATAACCCGTTTAGTCTCGCTTTAGTCCTGTTTTAGTCCTCGGTTATAACCCGTTTAGTCTCGCTTTAGTCCTGTTTTAGTCCTCGTCCTGTTATAACCCGTTTAGTCTCGCTTTAGTCCTGTTTTAGTCCTCGGTTATAACCCGTTTAGTCTCGCTTTAGTCCTGTTTTAGTCCTCGGTTAACCCGTAGTCTCGCGTTTAGTCCTCGTTTTAGTCCTCTGGTTTAACCCGTTTAGTCTCGCTTTAGTCCTGTTTTAGTCCTCGGTTATAACCCGTTTAGTCTCGCTTTAGTCCTGTTTTAGTCCTCGGTTATAAACCCGTTTAGTCTCGTTTCTTTAGTCCTGTTTAGTCCTTTAGTCCTCGGTTTTATCCGTTTAGTCTCGCTTTAGTCCTGTTTTAGTCCTCGGTTATAACCCGTTTAGTCTCGCTTTAGTCCTGTTTTAGTCCTCGGTTATAACCCGTTTAGTCTCGCTTTAGTCCTGTTTTAGTCCTCGGTTATAACCCGTTTAGTCTCGCTTTAGTTCCTGTTTATCGTCTTTTGTCCTCGGTTATACACCCGTTTAGTCTCGCTTTAGTCCTGTTTTAGTCCTCGTTTATAACCCGTTTAGTCTCGCTTTTGTCGTTTAGTCCTCCGGTTATAACCCGTTTAGTCTCGCTTTAAGTCCTGTTTTAGTCCTCGGTTATAACCCGTTTAGTCTCGCTTTAGTCCTGTTTTATGTCCTCGGTTATAACCCGTTTAGTCTCGCTTTTAGTCCTCGGTTATAACCCGTTTAGTCTCGCTTTAGTCCTGTTTTAGTCCTCGGTTATAACCCGTTTAGTCTCGCTTTAGTCCTGTTTTAGTCCTCGGTTATAGCCCGTTTAGTCTCGCTTTAGACCTGTTTTAGTCCTCGGTTATAACCCGTTTAGTCTCGCTTTAGTCTTAACATCCGACAAATGTGAAATGACTGTCAAATACCCACAATATTTGTACAGTGCATTTTTACTATAAATGATACGTCCAATAATCAAATGGGGTATCATCAATGTCGTTTTGATAATACCCCAAGTGTCTCGATATATTGCCCCCTTCGATTGTATTCCAGGATTAGTCTTTGTTTCCATGACAATCGCAATAATTCTGAAATACGGCGCGTTGACCCTTGCAGTGTGATGGATATCTTGACAACATCATGTCTTCGAGCTTACAGTTTGCGTTCTTGCCAGCATCTGTCAAGTCGTCAACTTACATTCCCCCGGCCCCCCGCCCCCCCCCCTCCCGCCGGCCCGGCATGCCTCTCGTCGCGGGGGAGTTTTTGCTGCGTGTTGCTTCTTATTCATCATTTCGACACCTCGGGCTGTCGCTGGGCGCGTCGCTAGGGCCGGGCGTTTAATGTGACAACGCGCGCAAATGTCTGATTTATGCGCCAGCGGGGCCACATAAACCCAGAGGCACGGCCGTTTGGGGCCAGGGGCCGGGGGGGAACGCCGACTATTTTAGAAGCAGCACCTCGGAAAGACATTTCGAGCTTGTACAGTTGCTCCAGTGAGGACGGAACAGAATGTCTACGAATGCCAGAATTAGACCAGAAAGGAAGAACGGCTGAGTTTAGGACGAAGTGCAAGAACGCCTTCCGCATAGCGACAGTTGCTATATACATTTGACCCATTGCTCAGTTGGGTCAGGAGTAAGATCAAAGGTTTAACTTTTCTAGAGGGCGGGGGGGGGGCGGGGTCAGCAACCTCCCTCTTTCCTGGAGATGCATGGAATGTTTCGCAGTATGGCATTTAGTTTACCTTTCTCCACAGACGAGCCGTTCCAGGTTACAGGTCAGGTGTGTGGAGAAGGGAGCAAAAGGGAGGAACTGAGTAAACGCAAGATGGATATGTGTTTAATGCGATGCTCCAGATAGAGTACCCGGACCAAGATCCCGGAGAACTTGCGAACCATAAAAGTCCGGAAAAGTTTGGGCCTAGTTTTGTGTCAGTTGCTCAAATGAACTTGAGCCGCGTCAAGTTAAATAGAAACTGAAAGTAGTTTCTCCGTCGCTGTTCAAACTGTGCTGAGCTTAGCTAGCTTGCTTCCTAACAGCAGGGGGGGAGATAAAGCACACTTCAACACACATCAGCGGCAATTGATTTCCTCAACACTCGGACACAGAAACATATTATTGGAGGAGAGGAAGGTAAATCATCAACACCCGTCATTCATTGAAATAAAACGTGAACTTTACGGGCAGGTTTTGTGTTCAAGACTCTTTTTTTCAAACTGAACGAGTCCGACAAGTTAAAAGATGCGATCAGACAAAAGTGACCAGTCAGAATGCGTCACTATTCCCATGCAGCAGTCAGTTGCCTGGTCTTTTGGCAGCTTTGCTTATTATAGCCCCCCCGTGTCCCCCGTCCCCTCGGAGGGATCTGGACCGGTTTCCTTGCGGCGAGGGCTCAAGTGTCGGTGATGGACTGCAAATCGGCGCTGACAACACGAGCGCGGTTGTCACTCACTTAAGGGGATCCAACACCCAGACTCCCCCCCCACCCCGCAGGCTTCTCCCAGAGGACATGCCCGATAAAGAGCCTCAACAAGGGGATAATGAGCTGAAGGTCGGCCCCGGGACCATCCACAAGCCTCCGGACCACTTTACACATGAGGCAATGACGGATGCATCATATTTAGCACCTTTCTACGGGCTCAGTTTTCTTTCACTCTCCAAGAGCTGTGAGATGAATGAATGAAATGCAAAAACAATCAAACTTTCCATGTTCATCTTATGGTTTATGAACATATATTGTGAGAAAAACAAGATTTAAAAACAAATTAAAAATCACTTCTCTTTATTTATACTGACGAAGACGTTGAAGCCAGTTTCTAGACAACTTTTCCAAAATAGTGTGGCGAAGGGCTGGGAAATACGGTGATGAAAACCCGAATCGTGATCAATAAAATCCAGCTGTCGGCTCAAACGCAAACACTCTTTTCACCCGTTCTGTTGATTGGGTTCAAGGCGTCGTGTCCAGCTCTGAGTGAGGGACCAATCACAGAGAAGCAGGTGACTTCATTCACTTCTTAACAACGATGGGAAAATGCAAAGTGAACATGAATCGTGATAAGACAGGGGGCTCCAAACTCTTTTCTCCTAGAGAGTGACTTTTACAAAAAAGGCGGGGCACATTTAGATAAACTGACATTCTCGACAAAAATATGGCTAAACATTTTAGTCTTATTCTAGTTTGGATTTGTTCCCGTCAGTAACGATACTTGTTCAAGTGAGTATCTCATTTCAATATTAGTTTAGTATCGATAAGCATCAGATTGTCTAAACTTTTGACAAGCGTAGTTCCTAAATCTTTTGAGGAACTTCTTGGAAAGGGGCGAAGCACTACAGGTTGGAGACCCCTATTCTAAGCTATTGTTATTGCATTATCATCTGACAGGCAATCGCACAGCTCCATTTGATAGAAACAGAGTTCTTTCCTTTTATTATTATTATTATTATTATTATTATTATTATTATTATTATTATTTTTTTTTTTTTTTTGCATTTAGGATTCCATTTTATTTATTTAAAAAAAATATGAATTGTGTCCATTTTGGTTTTAATTAACTGACCAAAAGCATGAACGTTTAATTTTCCTCAAATTTTCCTCCTTCGAATGATATGAATCGTGGCCCTTAAAGTATCAGGTTCCCGACTGTGAGGGGGGCTCTGTGAGGGGGGCTCTGTGAGGGGGCTCTGGAGGGGGGCTCTATGAGGGGGGGGCTCTGTGAGGGGGGGGCTCCCGCTGTGAGTGTCATGTGAAATGCAACACGCCTAAACATTGTCGTGTGGAGAACTGTAAATAAAACACGACCCATTTATTTTGGGAGTATTTCCGGGTCAGAACAAGGCAAACGCAGCGCACACAGTGGATCATTCTTCAGGTAAAAGCCTCAGATGAAAACAAAAAACTGTCCAAATGAATTTAATCTAATCAAATTAATGACACAATAAACCTAAAAGACTAATAACTCAATAGTCACAGTCCTTAGAGGTGGGCCGTGTGCCAAAATAATTATATCATAACTTCCTGGAGCCTGATTCATGTACATTTACTTTATTCTTTTGGCTTTAAATAATATGTGAACAAAGGTAAATAAAGTTTAATCAAACTCCGAGCACGACAGAGGCGGACTTCTAACAGAAGTACGTGTGTAAATCTCCAGTACCAGCATCAGTGGTAAAAAGTATGTAGTTGTTTTGGAGGTATTTGTACCTTACTTAAGACACGTTTTATCTTTACTTCACTACATTTCAGAGCAGATATCTTTGTATCTCACTACATATTTGAACTAACCTGAAAAATGTACTTTTCACATGGTTTGAGGTTTTTTTGTAGCAAGCATGGTGACAAAATATAATATACTGTGTAATAATAATAAATAAAAAAGTAAAAAATAAATAAAAATAAGAATAAATAAATAAATTAAATAAAAAATAAATAAAAAATAAAAAAAATTAAATATAAATAAATAAAATAAATAAAATAAATAAAATAAATAAAAATAAATAAATAAAATAAATAAAATAAATAAAATAAATAAAATAAATAAATAAAATAAAATAGACTAGAGCAATTAAGAAGTTGATTGGAATTGCGACTGTTCACCAAAGATTCACCACAACGCAGAATACTTACAGAACATTTTTATAAAAATTTTTTTATGTCATAATTTTACTTGAGTAAGTCACAAAATCGAGTACTCCTTCCGCCACTGACCAATCTGAACACTTTGGCTTCCTGCCCACACCCAATATAATCCAAAACCTCTGCAGAGACACAATGTTCCCAAAACAAGTCTCTGATGACACCAAATCATGGATAAAGTCGTTCTAAGTATCGACCGACCCAAAAGCGGACAAAAACGTAGCTAATGTACAATAATGATTGTTTTGCTATTATTATAAACTCTGCCTTGCCTAGAAGGTCACTACGGCCGCCTAACAATTAAAATAAAATGCAGTTGTTTCATTATATGTAATAAAGCACACTGACTGATATTCTAGTTTAGGACTGCTCAACAATTAAAAAATATTCACACTCATATTTTGATCATTTTAATCATAATCTGGACAATACAGACTCTAAAAACACACTTTTATAAAGACAGTTGAGTGTACGGTTACGGTACACTGTATTGTGCATTTGACCGTGGCATTATTAAATCAAAATGTCACGCTGGAGTAAACGAGTTCTTACTTAATCAAGGCTACTCTTTAGAATATTTGTTATTCTCTAGAAGCCCTCCGTTTCCATCTTTGAACATTGATTTAGTTCAAAAGGAATTTTAAAATGGAAATAGAATAGAATATAAATAATAGATTTCTAAAATAATGGTAAATTGCAGCCCTATTATTATATATGTTTTGCTTCTTCAAACTGTACAAATTGGTGATGTAATTGTAGAGCCTTTACTGCTTCAGCTCTCTACCGCCCCCTGTCGACCGCTTCTGATTTACTCCGTCTTTTGCAGAAATATCCCTTTTTCTCTTTTTCTTTTTCTCTTTCTTTCTTTTTCTCCTTCTTCCTTCCGTTCTTACCTTTCTCTATCTCTCCCGTCGCGTTCCTCTCGTCGTGGGCTGCGTTCCCCGGTGTCGTTTCCCCCCCTCTCCTCGTCCCGCGCTGAAGAGGACGACGCGAGAGACACGTCACGTACATAACACCCGCCGCCGCGATAAAACTTGACGTCCGCGCGGATAACCGATCCCGGACATTCCTGCGAGCTGTGCGCCGTAAAACCCGGGAGGCCCAGCTGCAGCGACTGGCCGATTCCGCTCCTCCAGCCCCTCGACCTGCGACCCCCTCTACCCCCCGCCCCCCTTCTCCCACCCGGCTCTCCTTTCACACTCGAAAGCACGGGCGCGTCACGTGGCCGCTGCAGGTTGCGTCCTTAAACCGGGAGCAGGTATCTACGGTTAAAAAGAAGATTTGTGTGATTATTACTATGGAACGGGCAGTGTACAACAACAAGGAGCAATAAACACGCCTAATTATGCAACAGGACTTTGAACGTGACATTAATTAGCCTAATTACGATTTGCGATGAATGCATTAATTACTATGTTATTTGGGTTTAGTTCACCACGTTTGAGATAAGTTCAATTCGCATTATAAAGTTGACAAACGGCACGGTTCTTCTGTTTAACGACCTAATCGAACGAACCTTCCTTTGCTCTGGAACCTGGATAAAGCCACAGACAGGTTTATTTTGTGTATTTGTACCTGTTGTACACATACATGATAGTTTTGCACCAATCGAGCAGGTATTTGTGGAGAAATCTGTGACAGGAAGTGACATCACACCAGGGACAGTCATTCCAGCCAAAGTTTATGCAGAATTGACACAAAAGAAACCACTTTTTTGACCCTTTAAACATGAATTAAACTAAATAAAGTCACGGGTCATATATTTTTATTTGCCACATAAAAATGCCCCAGTGTTTGTCGGGTAATTTAGTGTGATACATTAGTGTCATACATTACAAACTATTCTGTGATAAATGTTTTATCATTTTAAGCAACATTTTAAATACTACATTTTAGTTCAATGAGTCATCGGACCTGTAGGGGGCACTTTAATGTGGTGCGTGCGTGTGTGTGCGCATGCGTGTGTGTGTGTGTGTGTGTGTGTGTATGACTGGTGGTGGTCGGAGAGACTGGCCTCATCTCAGTCAGTCTGCCCCAGGACAGCTGTGCCGACATAAGTGTGGAGTTAAAGAATAGTGTGGGTGAGCGCGGTAACGAGGCTGTGAAAGGCGTTCTCATTGTCAGCTGGACGCCGCCACACGTCTGTAAATACTGTCACTGTCACTGTAAATGTCACTGTAACTGTCACTGTAACTGTCCACTGTAAATGTCACTGTCACTGTAACTGTAAATGTCACTGTTATAACTGTCACTGTAAAATGTAACTGTAATGTATAACTGTCACTGGTAACTGTCACTGTAAATGTCACTGTCACTGTAACTGTAAATGTCACTGTAACTGTCACTGTAACTGTAACTGTAAATGTAACTGTAACTGTAAATGTCACTGTAACTGTAAATGTAACTGTCACTGTAACGTCACTGTAACTGTCACTGTAACCGTCACTGTCACTGTAAATGTCACTGTCACTGTAACGTCACTGTAACTGTCACTGTAACTGTCACTGTCCCTGTAACTGTAAACGTCACTGTAACTGTCACTGTAAATGTCACTGTAAATGTCACTGTCACTGTAAATGTCACTGTCAATGTCACTGTAAATGTCACTGTCACTGAAACGTCACTGTAAACGTCACTGTAACTGTAAAACGTCACTGTAACTGACACTGTCACTGTAACTGTAAACGTCACTGTAAATGTCACTGTAACTGTAAACGTCACTGTCACTGTTAGTGTAACTGTCACTGTAACTGTCCTTTACAGGTCCGGCCGCACTGAGCAGTCAAATCTTTAACAGTTTACTTTACAGTGAACGATGTCGGATCTATTTGTCTCTCAATAACAGAAATACGAATACATTTGTTTGACATTGTTTCCCCCCACAATCCTGTCATTTTACACAAGTTTTCTATTTTTGCCTCCCGATCCAAAAAAGTCAAAGAGACGCCACGTTCCTAGGCGAGTTGCCGTAGCGATGGCAGAAGAGTTATCTCAAGCAGAACATTTGCCACGTCTGAAATTTTGTGAAAATGTTATTGAGGCGCGTCAAAGCTTTTGAACGGGAATCCGAGATTTAAAATTTAGCACGAAATGAAGTTCTGGCCCAAAAAAGTCAATGAGACCCTTGAAATGTCTTTGTAGCCGACAGACCCCAATGTTACGTCCAGAAACTCTGTTTAACCCGTCAAACTTTTACAAACTTCTCCTTTGGCTTTTGCCCAGACAAAGTCAAATCTGGTGAAAGTGGTCTGAAAGAGTGGGCAACAAAGGTATTTAAATTACAGACTTTGCCCAAAATTTGGAATATTTTAGTCAACAATAATGCTCCTATTGTAAAGCAAGAGGAGAACGCAGTAGATGTAATAAAGAGTTTATTATTCATGTTATTATGATTATGATTATATGATTATTGGATTATATATTGATTATTGTTTATTATTATTATTATTGTTATTATTATTTTGTATTGTTATTGTTATTGTTATTGTATTTTATTATTTATTATTATTATTATTATTTATTTTTTTTTTTAATTTTTATTTTTTATTATTTTTGTTATTATTATGAGTTAGTTTTAGTTGGTGGGGACAGTGCACGTTAATGAACACTCGTCCCACAGTCGCTCATTCACACCCCAGAGCACACGGACACTCGAGGTGGGTGAAGTGTCTTGCCCAAGAACACAAGGACTGCGGCACCAGTGACTTTCTCGGAGCCTGCGATTCGGTCAAACGGACGTTAGCGTAGCCACGACTGATCGCGCGATCGTGTTTCTGTCCTACAACGTAAACTCGCTTTGTCTCTCAACAAATGTTATGAGACCAAAAAAAAAAAGAATCAAATCGTGTACAGAGGACAGTTTAAAACAGAGAAACATCCGCGAAAGAACGTGTGAATAGATAAAATGACTTGGATGTAGCGTGGCGTCGCTGCTGAGAGCCCCGTGTGACAGGCGGGACGTCCACATGGTTTTGTGTGCCACTTTTTATGTGACGGGTGGAATTTTTACAGACGCGCGATGCTAACCGCCTCGACTGGCTCAAGTTTCTTTCATAAAAAATATAAATATCCACACGTTTTAGGACCTCGTTCGAAATGACACTGGACAATGTCACAAATGTTCTGTACCAAGTTATGTAAAGGTGGATTTATTGATAGTTATGTAAAGGTGGATTTATTGATAGTTATGTAAAGGTGGATTTATTGATTGGATTTATTGGTGTGTATTCGCCTGATTATTTTTTTCTTATGTCAGATTGTTTTAATGTAAGTTTGTTTATTTCTATTCTGTACACTGAAAGAAAGTGTTCATTGGTCTCAAACTATTAAAATGCATTTAAAGAAGTGGATTTCAATACCGTTATTTTATCCCTTTATTGGAGGGAAATTAAAATGATAATGTTTTTCTAAAGTGATATTTAGAATTTGCCCCAATATTTATTTAACATAAACAAGTCACTTTGAGCAAAATTGATTACAGTTTTGCTCAAAATGAGTTGTTTATGTTTTAATAAACCCCATTTTGTTGGTAATACAAACAATTTAAATGAAAATCATGTCAATTCATAACTGTTTTGTCACTGAAGTTAAAGTCCCCCGGTCTTCAGGTTTCACAGGGGCATCAGTTTTAGAGTTCCAGAAAAAACTAAAATTACGATAATTTTTGTCAAATTTGAATTTGATGAATGTCTCACACTTGAGTTCGACACAATATCTTTTATTTTGATGTCTGCTTTTATTTATTATCGTGGTTTGGCTGCAATGAAGTACATTCAGATTTGTCTATAGAAAGAGACATTTTGTTGTTTGCAGAGGACATTCCATCTAAATAATGTCTCTATTATGGATTTACTGAAAAAATAAATAAAAAATAAATCCATTCACAAAAAAACATTTGCAGAGGGTCTGGTTTATGTCGCCATCTTGTGTCGACACAGAGTCATGTAAGACTTGAATGTAAAAGTGATTTAAGTATGAAGTTTTAACTGTGATCTCAGAAGATTTGACTCATGTTTGGAGAGAACTGTTGGGTACAGTTATTTTTTATGATAAGAACTAAGTCTAGAATAAATAGAATATACCGCTCAGAATAGCAGTATATTATAAGTACACCAAGTTATACACAGGCTCTTATTTGATCTTTATTTGAGAGGTCCATTGAGATGACTTTAAATAATTTATATGATCTAGCACAGATAGCAATACTGTCAATGTTCAGTTTTTATGCAACATGTTCCAAGCAGAAGGAGCCAAGTAGACAAAGGTGAAAGTGAGAGGAACAAAGCAACTGGTGTTTGATCACCAGCAAGTGAAAAGTACAAATATGACAACTAAAAGTGCACCAATTATAGGCTTTGAACAGTGTAAATGTGTCGAGGTGTTTTGGAGAAACCTTTGTTTGCCATGAAGCCAGATTTGAGATATTACTGTGATGACCCTCAGATTAGCAGGAAAAATGTGGAAATGTATCTCAACAAAACAACAGTCATAATTGTTTAGAACATAAAAGTTTGAAGTAATTTGAACTAACTTTCACAGACAAAGATGAGATTTCACTTTGAGACGGTTAATCTGGGATTATTTACAATGTTCTTCTGTGGCGCACAAAGAAAAGGGGCGTGCGGGACACAGGCGTGGCTAATGTTTGAATTCAGAGCGCGAGCCCAGCACAGCACAGCCAATCAGCTCCGCCCTGTCTTGTATAAAATCCGCTGCCTCAGACCAGAGCGCACAGAGTTTCAGATTTTCACATTAAAATAAGAGCAAAGAAAATGGCCAGGACCAAGCAGACCGCGCGTAAATCCACCGGAGGAAAGGCTCCCAGGAAGCAGCTCGCCACCAAGGCCGCCCGCAAGAGCGCCCCGGCCACCGGAGGCGTCAAGAAGCCTCACCGTTACAGGCCCGGCACCGTGGCTCTGAGGGAGATCCGCCGGTACCAGAAGTCCACCGAGCTGCTGATCCGCAAGCTGCCCTTCCAGCGCCTGGTCAGGGAGATCGCCCAGGACTTCAAGACCGATCTGCGCTTCCAGAGCTCCGCCGTCATGGCTCTGCAGGAGGGCCAGCGAGGCCTACCTGGTGGGTCTGTTCGAGGACACCAACCTGTGCGCCATCCACGCCAAGAGAGTGACCATCATGCCCAAGGACATCCAGCTGGCCCGGCGCATCCGCGGAGAGCGCGCTTAGTCTGACCCCGAGTTAACGGAAACAACGGCTCTTTTAGAGCCTCAGAGCCACTACACAAACTAAGAGCCAAACTTTAACTGAAGATGAAAAACGACAAACCCATAAACTCCAGCGTAGAAGTAAAAGTTTACGTCATTCTTCCATTCCGCTTGGGTCCTACTGTAGACTAAAATTAATCCAAGTATAAGATTCTTAGCTTTAAATAAACTTCCACTGCTGTAAATACAACCACCATAATGTTAAAACCGACTAAAAAAGCTACATGGCTGTTCAGCCTGGGTTTAAAATTAGCGTTTGCGAATTTTGGGTACTAAAGGACTAATCCTGTAGTAAAACTTTAATCTAGCCAAGTTACAAAGTAAATAAAATATTCTATTACATTGGTTGGACTGAAGTTTATTTTGTTTGTCTTGATTTTTGACTGCATGTTTTTGTTCTGCTCTTCTTGCTGTTTTTTCCACTATTTTAGGACAAATGAGGATGATCTTATCTCAAATAGTATAAGAATAATCACTGGTACACGTCACTTTAGTCACGTTACATGCTGTATACACTGAACTGAGTCTTATTGTAGTAATGGTCTGTTGTAGCCACAGTGTTGTGGGACAAATAAAGGTTCTCTTAAATGTTCACCCGTGTGAACATTTAACTATGTATTGTTTCATATGTGTACTGCGCTTTGTAAACATAAGAATAATTTAACATAAATAAATCAGAGTTGATGAAGAAACCGGGTTACCCTCGGTCCCAGTGCAAAAAGCAAAGCTGGCTTCTGATTGGAGAACTGCACTAACGCTCACCCTGGCCAATCAGAAGCCAGATCAGCTCATATATACTCCGCCTGTGCGAGTGGTTCAGACATCAGTTTCTCCGTCGTGTGAATTCACCAATAACTGAAAATATGTCTGGAAGAGGAAAAGGCGCCGGTAAAGCCAGAGCCAAGGCGAAGAGCCGCTCCTCAGAGCCGGGCTGCAGTTCCCCGTGGGCCGCGTTCACAGGCTGCTGAGGAAGGGTAACTACGCCGAGCGCGTCGGAGCCGGAGCCCCGTGTATCTGGCCGCGGTGCTCGAGTACCTGACCGCTGAGATCCTGGAGTTGGCCGGTAACGCCGCCAGAGACAACAAGAAGACCAGGATCATCCCCCGCCACCTGCAGCTGGCCGTCCGCAACGACGAGGAGCTGAACAAGCTGCTGGGAGGAGTGACCATCGCCCAGGGGGGCGTGCTGCCCAACATCCAGGCCGTGCTCCTGCCCAAGAAGACCGAGAAGGCCAAGTAAAGCCAGACCTGACCCACACAACGGCTCTTTTAAGAGCCCACCCACTCCAGATTAAGACAAATATCTGTTATAAATCAATTTAACTTGGTCCGGAACACAAAAGCCCCCAGTAATATGTCCTGATTTTTCATGGAAAATTAAATATAAAAAGTCAGTCAAATCTTAATGTTGGTTGACTTTAAATGCATGGAGTTAAAAAAAAAACCCTAAACTGAAAAACACAAATGCTGTCAAAGTGCATTTCATCAACAAGTATTTGTCCGTAAAATGTATACATCTAGAACATTGCTGTGTGTATATTACGCCTTAATTAAATAATGCAAACACATTGGCCAAATGTATCTTTAAAACCAGGCTGTTATAACTTATTTAGCTGCTGAATGATATTTTGTGGTTAATCCAAACTCCTCCCTTTGTGCTCTGATACATTTAGATTCTGGATTTAGAATGTAAGAGCTAATGGATCAGCAAAAAACGTCCATATCATTTTTAATTATGAATGTGCATTATGTTAATTAGTCAGTAGTGCAAGTTTATCAACAGTCCCAGCCATGTCCATTCAAGGTTAGACTTCCTCAGTGCTCAGGTGCAAAACAGAAAACAGAAATCATGTTCTGTGAGCTGCAGGCACTTCCACTACATTCCAACTGTGACTTACGACATTTAAAATAACATTCCTACATTTCTTGATCGTAGATGTCAGAATAGTAAAAGAGAAACGGCTTTGCTCAGTAACGGAGACCTACAAACCACCAATCAGCTCAGAGGAACAGCACAGCTCATTTGCATGAGGCTTGTACATATAGAGCGGGGCGGCGCTGTCAGAGGCACTTGTTCGTCTGTCCTCAGAAGAACTCATCATGCCTGAACCCGCCAAGGCCGCGCCCAAGAAGGGCTCCAAGAAAGCCGTGACCAAGACCGCGGCGAAAGGAGGCAAGAAGAAGAGAAAGACCAGGAAGGAGAGCTACGCCATCTACGTGTACAAGGTGCTGAAGCAGGTCCATCCCCGACACCGGCATCTCCTCCAAGGCCATGAGCATCATGAACTCCTTCGTCAACGACATCTTCGAGAGGATCGGCGGCGAGGCCTCCCGCCTGGCGCACTACAACAAGCGCTCCACCATCACCTCCAGGGAGATCCAGACCGCCGTGCGCCTCCTGCTGCCCGGAGAGCTGGCCAAGCACGCCGTGTCCGAGGCACCAAGGCCGTGACAAAGTACACCAGCTCCAAGTAAACCCGCTTAGTCCTGACTCACACAAAGGTCCTTTTCAGGGCCACACACTTCTGTTAAAAGCAGCTTGACACAAGCCAATCTATTGATCACTAAAGACATTTTGTATAGAAATGATATTTTAAATGCTTACTTGCATTTGACTTTCCACAGTGACTACAGTATGGCATTCATTGTACTTGAAGTAAAATAACCATCTAGAGCAGGCATATGCCACTTTATTTTTTTTACCAGAGGCAAATTTTTTTTGTCTGCGGCCCCAGCACTGTTTCACTACATGGAGTAATACAATATCTGCTGAGAGACTAGATTTGAGACAAAACCAACATTGCTTTGCACAATTTGACCATCTAGTATAGAAGCAGAATTTAACTAGGACTAGTACCAACCAGGTCTGACCCAGGATTAAAACGGACCTAAAGCAGAATTAAAACCAAAACCAGGTCCAAAATAGTTATATTAAACCTGTAAGCAAGATTAAAAAAAATAATAATTTGAATATTTTGAAAGATGTTTCATGGGCCAGATTAAATCGCTTGGAGGGCCTGATTTGGCCCTTGGGCCTTATGCTGAATAGCTCTGCTCTAGGGCGAGCAAGACCATCTGAAAGCTCATGATCTAAAGCTGTAAGAATGTAGTGCTGTGCTGTTGGTGCGGTCGTCACATGCCATGTTGCCTATAGAGGAACATTTCTATTCTGGTTTTGTGCAGAATTCAGGACCTTCACTTGCATGTTTCCGCTGTGGTTGTGGGTTGTTTTTCCCCAAGTTACTGGGATCAGATGTCTACTGAATTTGTTATACTTGGAATTCATTCAAGACTCCAACCAGTGAATAATGTTGAGAAAGGTGAGCGAGATTTCAATTATAGGCTCTAAGAAAGGCTGTGTAATGGGGATAATATATGCACGTTAAAATAACTGCTCCACATAAAAAAGATCAGAAATTTTATACTTTAGAAAACAAGCTTTTAATTATTTTCCACAGATTATTTATGGGCAATTATTTTTTATTTTTTTTGTTGCCCCTTAATCTTTCAGTCAATGCAATGAACAATAGTCCAAATATCAGAAGCCTTGACCTTGGCATTATGCATAAAGTAAAGCTTTAATCTACGATGACGATGTTATAATAATTACAAGAAACCAATTGAATCTTAATCATTTAAATAAATGTTTTCTATGAAAAGGCCTCAAGTGGACTTCCGGTTGGTCATTAGCATGCACGCTCACTCCATTGCTGTCGAGCTCTACCTTGAAAAATACAGTTTCACCCACTAAACCCAAAGAAACAAGGAGCAAAAGATGAGCAAGCACAGAAAAACACTACGGGAACAATACAAACAAAGCTGACGGTCTGCGGTGGTGGTGGAAAACAGTCCGCCTCACAAGCTAACATGGCTAACATGGCTAACATGGCTAACATGGCTAACATGGCTAACACGGCTAACATGGCTAACAGGCCTGACTCAGTTGCCGACAACCAGATCCGCACCGGAAAACAGATTACCACAAAGCATATCGCCTGAGCTAATTTCGGGCTCAGGAGTTGCTGTCCCCCCCATCACTTTCTCTTCACACTCTACATTGCATATCTTCTGCTGAACTTCTGCTGTGTCCTGCAGAAGTTCTCTGATGACTCGGCCATCATCAGACTCATCACGGACAACAACGGTGCAGAGTACAGAGGACTCGTGCAGGACTTTGAGGACTGGTGTCAGCAGAACCACCTCCTCATCAACGCAGGGAAGACCAAGGAGATGGTGGTGGACTTCCGCAGAGCCACTCTGTGGCCCCCCTCACCAGTGAACATCCAGGGAAGGGACATTGAGAGAGAGGACTCATACAAGTACCTGGGTACCAGAGTTGGCTCTACCTCCTGAGGAGACTCCGGTCCTTTGGAGTGACAGGGCCCCTCCTGAGACCTTCTATGACTCGGTGGTGGCATCAGCCCTCCTGTACGGGGTGGTCCGCTGGAGCAGCAGCATCACAGAGAGGGAGAGGAAGAAGCTGGACAAAGTCATCAAGAAGTCCAGCTCCGTCCTGGGCTGTGCTCTGGACTCGGTGCAGGAGGTGGGGGACAGAAGGGTCCTGGCTAAACTCACGTCTATGCTGGAACATGAGTGTCGCCCCCTGCAGGACACTCTGTCCACTCTGGAGAGCAGCTTCAGTGACAGACTGATCCACCCTCGCTGTGTGAAGGAGGTTTCACAGGTCTTTCCTTCTGCTGCTGTCAGACTTTACAACAAACACTGTTAGTCCTGAACGTGTCAGTCAGCTTTCATAATCCTGTGCAATACTGTTTTATACCCCTGTGCAATACTGTTATACTCCTGCAATACTGTTATACTCCTGCAATACTGTTATACTCCTGTGCAATACTGTTATACTCCTGCAATACTGTTATACTCCTGTGCAATACTGTGACACAATGTGAATCATCCCTGGTGCAATATTGTCTGTCCATATGACAGCTGTAAGTAAGTATTATTATTAAGATGATAAGAGTTTTCTTTTTTTCTAAACTATCTGTTTTTCGAATCGTTTTTTTTCTAAGAGTTTTCTCTTTCAAAGTTATCTATTTTTATTATTATACTGTGCATAATCTGTTTCTGTTGCAACAGTGGAATTTACACATTGTGGGACAAATAAAGGTGATCTTATCTTATCATATCTTAATAGAAAGAAGCACATCACCTTTCTTAACCACCCGCGTGAAGGAGCGCGTCATGAAGGCTGCGAAGGAGACCTCTGGTACAAAAGGCAAATAAATGTTCTTCACCCTGGACATTCCATATGAGATTGGACAACAGCGAGAAGAGTTTTGTCACATTTGTATTTATGAGGAATTCAGGGAAAGAAAACTGAGACAGGGTTTTTGAGGAGTTTGGAGCCAGGAGGAGGAGTTTCCAGGGCCCTTTTGAAAATATAATAATAACTAGCATTAGGAATGGTCTTCTTCTCGATCATGTTCATGCTCGGGTTTTGTGTTTGGTACACTTTTTTTTTTTTGCATGAACCCTTTTTGTTTTCTATGTTATTCTTCTGTTTTATGTGTTTGTGGTTCCTGTGTTTGTTATGTTTGACCAGAGAGTTTGGAGCTAATCAAAAATTATTGATGATGGCAAAATCAATACAATTAGCCCAACGGCAACTGAAGGGTTTTTCTACTTTTATGTTTTACACAGTATATGTTTTAAAGTTACTGTTTGAAAGTGCCATGTATAGTCTTGTGCAACGTGTTGTTATCTGAGTTGCAGGAGAGGTACCTCCTGTGGTATTTCTGCTTTGTGTTATCTGAAGGTCATAAATCCCAAAAAACTGGGTTAAACTGGACTGACGAAAGCCAGGAGTGTAGGCAGGCGTGGTTGAAATAATATCAGAAAACCAGAACCTGAACCAATCACAGAAATACACGAAGAATGATCCCATCCTCCGCACTGCATATTCATTATTATTCATGTGTTTTGTAATAAAATACTGGCGTTCGGACGGGTGGTGTGTTTCAGAAGAAGTTAGAGGAGAGAGAGAACGACCATTGTTAGCGTCCTGGACGTCCAGGACCCTGTGTTAGGTGGCTTTGTAATAGGGAATAAATCTTCGAAGGAGAACTTGCTGAATCCTGGTCATCACTATACTGGTATGTGTTTATTAGATCTGTAGCGTAGGAAAGCGTTGACCATTAAACACTCCACTCTTACAGAAAACGAACACGGACTGTTGGCAGATAATGATTAGCTGTGAAGGTAAAATAAAACAGGAACAAAGAGCAGGCAACTTCAAATGGTGAACCCCGACGTTGACTGAAGGGGGAGCGTTGGGTCAACGCGGGACGGATTACGGACCGGACCCATCCTATTATCATTGCGGTAGACATACCAGTCCTACACTCCACGCCTGATGTTTGGATTTTCCTTGGGATCCCACAACTAGAAAAGTAAGACTATTTGGATTCTCTCCTTTTTTAGAGATCAAAGTAAGTCTATTGGCATTTTTTCAAATTTAGCATTGTGGGAAATCCATACATTGGTTAATCAGGTCTAATTTGACGGTGGACTGTAGAAGGGAAAGTCGTTAGGATCCTAAAGAGCAAATAAAGTTGAAACATTAAAGAAGACGTATTATGAAGAGTCACGCGTTGCGCGTTGCGCTGTAAAAACGGTCGAAAGACCCACGTAGGTGATATCTCCCCGCAAACCGACGCGGTGCGCGAATCAAAACGTTCCTGGGGATGCGTTGTCAGACTGGGGAGCTGATAAAAAACCTTATAGAGGCTAAGCTGATAAGAGCCCACAAAGATTAGCGGGTTTNAGAGCCACTCTGTGGCCCCCCTCACCAGTGAACATCCAGGGAAGGGACATTGAGAGAGAGGACTCATACAAGTACCTGGGTACCAGAGTTGGCTCTACCTCCTGAGGAGACTCCGGTCCTTTGGAGTGACAGGGCCCCTCCTGAGGACCTTCTATGACTCGGTGGTGGCATCAGCCCTCCTGTACGGGGTGGTCCGCTGGAGCAGCAGCATCACAGAGAGGGAGAGGAAGAAGCTGGACAAAGTCATCAAGAAGTCCAGCTCCGTCCTGGGCTGTGCTCTGGACTCGGTGCAGGAGGTGGGGGACAGAAGGGTCCTGGCTAAACTCACGTCTATGCTGGAACATGAGTGTCGCCCCCTGCAGGACACTCTGTCCACTCTGGAGAGCAGCTTCAGTGACAGACTGATCCACCCTCGCTGTGTGAAGGAGGTTTCACAGTCTTTCCTTCTGCTGCTGTCAGACTTTACAACAAACACTGTTAGTCCTGAACGTGTCAGTCAGCTTTCATAATCCTGTGCAATACTGTTATACCCCTGTGCAATACTGTTATACTCCTGCAATACTGTTATACTCCTGCAATACTGTTATACTCCTGTGCAATACTGTTATACTCCTGCAATACTGTTATACTCCTGTGCAATACTGTGACACAATGTGAATCATCCCTGGTGCAATATTGTCTGTCCATATGACAGCTGTAAGTAAGTATTATTATTAAGATGATAAGAGTTTTCTTTTTTTCTAAACTATCTGTTTTTCGAATCGTTTTTTTCTAAGAGTTTTCTCTTTCAAAGTTATCTATTTTTATTATTATACTGTGCATAATCTGTTTCTGTTGCAACAGTGGAATTTACACATTGTGGGACAAATAAAGGTGATCTTATCTTATCATATCTTAATAGAAAGAGCACATCACCTTTCTTAACCACCGCGTGAAGGAGCGCGTCATGAAGGCTGCGAAGGAGACCTCTGGTACAAAGGCAAATAAATGTTCTTCACCCTGGACATTCCATATGAGATTGGACAACAGCGAGAAGAGTTTTGTCACATTTGTATTTATGAGGAATTCAGGGAAAGAAAACTGAGACAGGGTTTTGAGGAGTTTGGAGCCAGGAGGAGGAGTTTCCAGGGCCCTTTTGAAAATATAATAATAACTAGCATTAGGAATGGTCTTCTTCTCGATCATGTTCATGCTCGGGTTTTGTGTTTGGTACACTTTTTTTTTTTTGCATGAACCCTTTTTGTTTTCTATGTTATTCTTCTGTTTTATTGTGTTTGTGGTTCCTGTGTTTGTTATGTTTGACCAGAGAGTTTGGAGCTAATCAAAAATTATTGATGGCAAAATCAATACAATTAGCCCAACGGCAACTGAAGGGTTTTTCTACTTTTATGTTTTACACAGTATATGTTTTAAAGTTACTGTTTGAAAGTGCCATGTATAGTCTTGTGCAACGTGTTGTTATCTGAGTTGCAGGAGAGGTACCTCCTGTGGTATTTCTGCTTTGTGTTATCTGAAGGTCATAAATCCCAAAAAACTGGGTTAAACTGGACTGACGAAAGCCAGGAGTGTAGGCAGGCGTGGTTGAAATAATATCAGAAAACCAGAACCTGAACCAATCACAGAAATACACGAAGAATGATCCCATCCTCCGCACTGCATATTCATTATTATTCATGTGTTTTGTAATAAAATACTGGCGTTCGGGACGGGTGGTGTGTTCAGAAGAAGTTAGAGGAGAGAACGACCATTGTTAGCGTCCTGGACGTCCAGGACCCTGTGTTAGGTGGCTTTGTAATAGGGAATAAATCTTCGAAGGAGAACTTGCTGAATCCTGGTCATCACTATACTGGTATGTGTTATTAGATCTGTAGCGTAGGAAAGCGTTGACCATTAAACACTCCACTCTTACAGAAAACGAACACGGACTGTTGGCAGATTAATGATTAGCTGTGAAGGTAAAATAAAACAGGAAACAAAGAGCAGGCAACTTCAAATGGTGAACCCCGACGTTGACTGAAGGGGGAGCGTTGGTCAACGCGGACGGATTACGGACCGGACCCATCCTATTATCATTGCGGTAGACATACCAGTCCTACACTCCACGCCTGATGTTTGGATTTTCCTTGGGATCCCACAACTAGAAAAGTAAGGACTATTTGGATTCTCTCCTTTTTAGAGATCAAAGTAAGTCTATTGGCATTTTTTCAAATTTAGCATTGTGGGAAAATCCATACATTGGTTAATCAGGTCTAATTTGACGGTGGACTGTAGAAGGGAAAGTCGTTAGGATCCTAAAGAGCAAATAAAGTTGAAACATTAAAGAAGACGTATTATGAAGAGTCACGCGTTGCGCGTTGCGCTGTAAAACGGTCGAAAGACCCACGTAGGTGATATCTCCCCGCAAACCGGACGCGGTGCGCGAATCAAAACGTTTCCTGGGGATGCGTTGTCAGACTGGGGAGCTGATAAAAAAACCTTATAGAGGCTAAGCTGATAAGAGCCCACAAAGATTAGCGGGTTTAGACGCCCTTCGTTATTAGTTACGCGGAACAGAATTTCTGAGCGGGGGTAACGATTAAATATTATTGTTTCAAAGAATTAACGGGTTTAGACGCCCTTCGTTATTAGTTACGCGGAACAGAATTTCTGAGCGGGGGTAGCGATAAAATATTATTGTTTCAAAGAAATTAACGGGTTTAGACGCCCTTCGTTATTAGTTACGCGGGACATAAAAGTTTCTGAGCGGGGGTAGCGATAAAATATATCTGTTTTTAAAGTAACTATAAGATAAATAAACTAAAGATGTCTGGGAGAACACAAATGTTATCGCGCGAATGGATCGCACGGGCGTGGCCCCGAATGCCACAACATGCATGGTACAAGAGAGGGAAGGTAAGTGATTTAGTTAGGATTTGTGAAAGTGGACTGATGGAAGAAGGAGAAGATGTGACAAAGGCAGTGCAGCTCGGTAAGTTTACCGCACTTGTCCACCACATTGGATGAAGCGACAGCAGGAGCTGTCCAGGACAAAAAGGAGAACTACGAAGAGGCGACATGACATCTGAAGAGAGGAAAAAGATGAGAGACAAAAAAGAGGAACTGCAGAAACGACGGGACTGGATCCGCCCTCTGAAGGAGGTGCTTAGAGTAATGTGGGCGGAGAACACAACAGCGTTTGTGGTGTCAAAACCAAGTAAGGACGTCCCTGCAGAGCAGGCGCCGCCCTCTTACGCTGAGGTAAGTAATCCTACAGCACCACCTGCTGGCCCGACAGGGTTGTACCCTTTGCTGTCTCTGCATGGCCTTTTGAATGCAGATGTACAACCTTCGCAACCACTGGATGAAGACCAATTAGGACAACTGAACGATATGCTTGCGAGACAATTAAATTTATCAAAAGATGAGAAGCAACAAATAGCTAAGAAGCGTGATCCACTCTCTGCAGAAATGGCAGCAGCAAGCATGACCGAACATTTCATCACTCTAACCAAACAAGTCAAAGCGACTGAAAGCAAATTACAGGCTCAACTGGAAGAACATCAAGTTAAATTGGATAAAATGAAAACCGAAGTATCTGAGGAATGCCTCAAAAAGACTGCCCCAGAACTGCTTAAATTGAGTGACCAATTCAAGGAACTGAAAGTAGTTCCACAGCCTGCTGTCCGACACAAACGAAGAGAATCATCTTTAATATATTCTCTCGAAGACAGCGATGACGATGACAACGATAATGTAGAAGCATATGACGTAAGGAAAAGGTCAACACCTTAAACTCTCAAATTCATCAAGCTAATGAGATTCAACGATATTTCAAGGAGCAGAGTAAGGCAGCAATAGACCCGGCGGAGCGAGCGGCATGGGAGGAAAAAGCAGAAGAAAGTGAAAAAGGGTTAGCCTATTTGAAGGCCCTGTTGAAGCAGAATCAAGACGAATTGGCGAAAATACCAAAAATTAAAAACTAAACGCGCTTATTTAGCAAACCCGCCATAATCCCACCGCAAGCACACAATTTTCCCACTCCTGGCTACAGGCCCTCCGGGACCGGATGGAGTGGTTCCCAGAATCTATAAACACATGTCACATGCAGATCTGGTTTTAGTCAAAGATAAATTGCCACCCCTGTTTCAAGGAGGTGCGTCCTGGTACACGGCCCTACGGGCAGAAACCAATCACATGACTCTGGCACTGGGAGATGTGAAAGCATTAATTAATGCGTCCTCTTCGTCACATGTTACTGATTCCATTTTTAGGGAAACTGCCCTAACCAATACACCCATTGAAGAGCCTTTCGAGCCCCATGCACAAACCTTACTAATGCACCTCACAGAGCGATTCCCACTGACTACACCTACACCACCAACATTGACACCATTTACCCCAGGCCAATGCCCCAATCAGTTTATGGAACAATGCATTTCTGCATACATCAAAACAATGCATACACATCCAATGCGCTCTCCACAGACCACATGCCTGTTCTTACAACAAGCTCTGGCTGCACTTCCGCAACCTATGCAGACGGCTTTAAAAGCGGTCCCAGGCCTGACTGCTAATAGCGACCAGTTTGTGCTATACCTCAGACATCATGCCGATTTATACAATCAACAACAGAAAGATCAGACTGATAAGACTGCTCAACTGCAAGTTGAGCTGTTGAAGCTCCAGCTCTCAGAAGCAAGAAATCAGGCTACAAAAATAAAAAAGGAGGTTAGGACGCAGATGGTGGCCACAACTCCGGCAACTGACAACCAAACACCACCTGCATCCACACTTGCACCAGCCCCATCACCCGTAAACGTATTATACGTGACACCACCGCACCCTTATCAGGGAAATACTCAGAATAGACGAGGAAGAGGCAGAGGTAATGGATGGCAGGGTGGACGCGGCAGGGGAGCAGGAATGGGTCGAGGCGGATCACAGCAACATGGTGATGAGTGCTACAACTGCGGCCTCCTTGGTCACTATGCTCGTGATTGTAGGAGAGCCCCGATAAACAGCGGCGGAGCACCGGCGCATGGACACCAAAATCAACAGCAATGGCAGCATAAGCCTCAACACTCTGCCACACCTCCATGGACTCAAGGCGGACAGTATTATGGAGGAGAAGGTGATGCATATTACTAGGGGGGCCCAATGAGTCTTGTCGCCACCCGAGAACCATTTGTCGATGTAGAGGTGGGAGGCGAAAGAACAATGATGCTTGTGGACACTGGAGCCACACACTCTACTATGAGATTGGTTCCTACATCTGAATTGAGCGACCAAAGCATCCATCTCTCAGGACTCATGGGACAAGCAACACCTCTACGCATCACAAAACCATTGACTTTCAGAATTGCAGGACAGACAATTACTATGCCTGCCATATTTTCACCACAGACTCCTGTCAATTTGATGGGCAGAGACATTTTGCAAATGACTGGAGCAACAATCATGTGCTCTCCGGATGGACTTACAGTAATCATGGCCCAATGGACAATCAGTAACCTGCTCTGGCCAGTCGGGTCATCGAGTGTATATATGCCAATCTTCAGAGCCAACCCATGCGAAGATCTATTGGGGACTGCTACAACCACAGAACAGTACAAAATGAAGGACTCTACTACCACATGTTGCTGTGGAAACCTTGGTTCTCCACCTGCTTCCCGTACGCTCCTCCTGCGGACCCCTTACATGTGACTATGTATTATGACAGACAGGGAAAGGATGAGGTTTTATGAGGACAACTTTAACTCATATTTGAAAAGTAGAGAATTTGGAGTTTTTACTCAATGTATCTATGTACACAAGACTGGTGTTGTGGCCTCCGTAAATCTGCCTCCCGACCTTTCACCGTTTTTCAAACGGGATACTCAAACAGACCCACATTGCTCCCTGTTTCTAGGCCCTGGATTTGAGGCTAGGGAATTAGGACCATTGACTTACAAGCTCAACGTGTTGTGGATTGGGTACCCACATCTATTCCAGATTTATTCTATAGTTCATCTACTCAAGCATACAAAATTCTGTTAACTGAAGTAAAAGATCAACTCCTGATGGATGATGAACTTCTGGCAAGATCGCATGGTCGAGAATTGACAGACCATGAAGCTAGTGAAGAGATGCTCTCCAAATTTCCATCTGAATTGTGGGCCAAAGATGGCTCTGACATAGGTCAATGTCTGAGTGTGGAGCCGGTTGTCTTGACAGTCTTGCCTGGCAGCAGAATATATGTTCCTCAAAGGCCATTTCGAACGAAGCAGCAATTCGATGGGGTTAACTCTGCACTAGATGATTTATGGAAAGCAGGAGTCCTTGAACTCTCTGATTCAACGTGGAAATACACCTCTCAATCCTGTACCCAAACTGATGGTACTTTTAGGCCAGCGCATGACTTGCGTAAAGTAAATGAGGTAACAACGACTCCACTTCTGCCTGTGCCAGACCCACACAAGTGCCTTTCCATTCTCACACCAGATATGACTTACTTTTCCGTTATTGATTTGAAACATGCATTCTATTCCATACCACTCGCTAAAGAGAGTAGGTATCAGTTCGCATTCACAAATTGTGGAGTTAAACTCCAATATAAAGTTTCTACCTCAAGGTCACAAAAAATAGTCCAGGAATTTTTAATGATTGTCTGAAACGATGTTTGAAAGATACACAGGTGAGTGAGGCCAGTGTAGTCATTCAATATGTCGATGACATACTCATAGCTTCAAAGGACTCGAGTGATTGTCTCAAAACTACATCTAGTGTTTTAGAACAGCTTTTAAAGCATGGCTTCAAGGTGTCCAAGTCGAAGTTACAATGTTGTAGACCCACTGTTCGGTTCTTAGGGAAAATTATTTCATCAGGCTCCATTGAACCATCTCCAAACCAGAAACAAGCGATCCTCTCCACACCTAGACCAACAGACGTCAAAGGATTGTTGTCCCTCTTAGGTCTTGCCAACTACTCTAGAGGACACGTACCTGACTTCACGGGGCTCACGGCACCACTTCGGGACATCATTAAAAAAAGCTGGAGTCAGAGAGCTAAATGCAACTCTGGACTGGTCTCCAGAGGCGGACGCTGCTTTTACGCAACTCAAACAAAGCCTTGCTTCTTGTGCTAATCTGGCTCTTCCAGATTACACGAAGACTTTTTACCTGGACACAACCCTGACAGAACGATCAGGACATGGTACTTTATGGCAGAAATGTCCCTCTGGTGGCCGACGCATCCTGTTGTATGTATCTACACTTCTGGACCCTGTCGCGAAGAAATCAGTCTCTTGCGCGTTATATGCAGATACGTTGTCCAAACTTTTGACTAAATGTGCTCATCTTGTTATGGGACATCCTTTGGTGATACATACGTCGCATTCTGTTGTGGCTTATGTACAATCGCATATTTTCGCCCTGACTCCACAGAGGCAGCAACGTCTGTCTTCCATTTTGACCGCACCAAATTTGACTTATGTGGCGGCGGATCTATCCAACTCCTCTTCAGGTTTGGCTGCGACAGGAACTCCACATAACTGTGAAGTTTTTTCTAAAGCTGAATTATCTTTAAGATCTGACCTTTACCACACTCCGATCCAAAGCTCTCTTATGCTTTTCACTGACGGACATTGTCATCGTCACAGTGATGGAAGTTTGCTCGCTGCGGCTGCAGTGGTGCAATTTGTTGATTCTAAAAACATTCCCATAGTGGCTACTTGGGGCCCAGAGGTTGGACATTCCGCACAATATGCAGAACTTATGGCAGTAAAACTGGCTTTACAATTTGCTGGAGGAAAGACTTGTACAATTTTTACTGATTCTCAGTATGTGCATGGCGGAATCATTCGTGACTTGCCTGTTTGGCGAAGAGGGGGTTTTCTTACAGCTCAAGGAATGCCAATAGCCCACAGGGATCTGTGGGAAGAGATCCTTTCTCTTTTGATGATACCTTTGGAGTTGGCTGTGGTAAAAGTTCCCGGTCATTCAAAATCTGGTTCCATAACTCATTTGCCAAGCCATACTATGTTGGTGGGCCCAGAGGACCCACAGAAGGGGGTGGAGGACCGAATAACAAATGAGGACAAAATGACAACTAAAAAAAAAAAAAAACTAACAGACCAAAAAATGACTTTCTCCAGGAGAGACGTTCTCATCATAGAATGAGACCAGTCCCTCTCATTTTCAAGGGCTGGTTAAAACAACCATTGCCCCTCCCACGACCATTCCACGTTTTGCCAACCTGGTTGTGTGTCCTAATGGCCCTGCTGGCATTAATATTAGTAGCAGGATTAATGATGATAGATGAGTTTAGTCCAAAGAAGTGTGAAAAATTTGCTAACCAAAATCCTGATCAAGGGACAAGGCTTTTTCTATCCCAAATTTGTCTGACATTAGAGAATGCTGAAAAAGACGAAATATATGCACTCCATTGTAGTAATGAACTGAACACCACCTCAATGACAGCAGCGGTCAGGGACATACAGACCAGTGGAACGGTGGATGGATGGCTGATGGAATGTGTAAATGATTCTAATGATGTTAATAATGTGACGTTGTCTATTTTCACAGAAGGATATGGTTCCAGGAGGAGATCGAAGCGAGCTCTTTGTATCGACTCACAGTCATGACGACAACAAATGGTTAAAAATGGCACATTATACAGCAAATCAGACTCAGGTTTCCAAGCCCTGTTGGGTTTGTTCTTTCAAACCTCATCATTCTCAAGATACTCCTGTATTAGCACCAGTTCCGGTGAACGCCGCGGATTTCATTTGCTTATTATGGCAGAAACAATGGGGATACCTTAAATATTCTCTTTCACATCCTTCAACGTGTGGCTGTTATGATGTTGTTGTTTTTGTTTGCTCTTGCTATTGTTTGCTGTTGTGTCCTTCCCTTAGTACGAGGTATGTTATCTAGGGCTCTAGGTAACTCCGCTCCTCCAGGTATCTACTACCAAAGACAAACTGCCACCAATGACAGGGTTCCGCCTGAAGGGGGCGATGAACAAGAGGACATGGAAATGGAATTAAATGAACGTCTTGCTCTGGAATGGGCAGATCTGGAGGAGGGAGGCGACAGGGAGTGTGGTATTGCTTTTATTGATGAATAATCGTATTTTTGGAAGTTTTTGTTATGTTTTCTGTTACAGGTTTCTAGTTGTGTGTAAAAATGGATTGGTACGGACAGTTAACCACTCCTCTATGTTCTGAGATTTCTTTCATGCATAAATCTCTCATTGTAAGGCTTCTAAAATGTACATTTGAAGGCGGTAAGTATGAGGTCTTCAAAGACCTCAGAAGGGGGAATTGAAGGGTTTTTCTACTTTTATGTTTTACACAGTATATGTTTTAAAGTTACTGTTTGAAAGTGCCATGTATAGTCTTGTGCAACGTGTTGTTATCTGAGTTGCAGGAGAGGTGCCTCCTGTGGTATTTCTGCTTTGTGTTATCTGAAGGTCATAAATCCCAAAAAAACTGGGTTAAACTGGACTGACGAAAGCCAGGAGTGTAGGCAGGCGTGGTTGAAATAATATCAGAAAACCAGAACCTGAACCAATCACAGAAATACACGAAGAATGATCCCATCCTCCGCACTGCATATTCATTATTATTCATGTGTTTTGTAATAAAATACTGGCGTTCGGGACGGGTGGTGTGTTCAGAAGAAGTTAGAGGAGAGAACGACCATTGTTAGCGTCCTGGACGTCCAGGACCCTGTGTTAGGTGGCTTTGTAATAGGGAATAAATCTTCGAAGGAGAACTTGCTGAATCCTGGTCATCACTATACTGGTATGTGTTATTAGATCTGTAGCGTAGGAAAGCGTTGACCATTAAACACTCCACTCTTACAGAAAACGAACACGGACTGTTGGCAGATTAATGATTAGCTGTGAAGGTAAAATAAAACAGGAACAAAGAGCAGGCAACTTCACAACAAAATAAAAATAAAGAAATGGGAAAGAGAGGGCATTTTTGTTTTGTCTGATGAAGAATGGGAGAATATGGGTCACATGTTTGGAGGGAATTCTGTTGGAAAAGTGTGACACGTTTTTTCGTAACGCCAGCTCTGGTCATGTTCTATTTGTCCTTTTTTGGTTTATTTAGAAAACATGTCGGTGTAATCCCTCGTCCGTCCAGGAGTGTTCCATTGTAGAAAAAGATTCAGTTGTATCATCTGGAGTTTCAACGTTTCAACTCTCATCCAAGAGTCATTCTTAATCAGATGACTACAACTGAATCGTTTTCTATTTAGAAAACCTAAAAAAAAATCAGACAAAACCAAAGCCGTCTGGAACTGAGAAGAAAACAAAAACCACCATAAACATTTAGACTCATGAAGATATTAAAACATTAGGTTTGATTTGAACTAATAACAGCATGATAGTAACTGGAATAAAAACAGATTAAATTAGCGATTAACCTTTTTTTTTGCCACTATTCTCTCACCTCCAAAACAAAATATAAATAAGATAGACACGTTGTGTGTTAACTTCATCTGGGGCCCCCAGATAAACTTGGGGGTTTGGGTGCAGTTAATTATGAAACTTACCATTGCTTTTCTTTAAAAACCCTCCCTGAGGAGACCGTGGGATCACAGTAGACCACACCTGGGCATTTGCGGCCCCAGGGGCCGGATCAGGCCCTCGGCCTGTTTTCATCCGGCCCTCCTCCCCCCGGGATCATATGTGTTTTACTCTTAGTTTCTTTTATTTTTAACTGTCTTGGCGCTGTAACATGTGTCTGCACTTGTGTCCTTAATAAAGATAACATGAAATTAATGAATAATAGATTCAGGAGCCAGTATTTTACAGAAAAGTGCTTATAATGATGAGATTTTTTTACACCAATGATCGCGGGCCGGCCCTCCGCCACTCGCCTGGATTCCAATATGGCCCTCGAGGAAAAATAACTGCCCACCCCTGCAGTAGACCCTTCTCTATCCTGGACATGGACTATTTGAGCCACTCCCCTCAGGCAAGAGGCTATGGTCCAACCGCACCAGAACCTTTCGGTGCAATATTCTGACCGTCTGTAAATTGTGTATATATTCAGTTTATTTTTTTGTATTTATAAATTCCAAATTTGATGCATGCCCTTTTGATAATATTTTTCTACTGTTATTATCCATTGTTGTATGTTGCACCTTAAAGCCAAAGCAAGTTCCAGGTTTGTAAATTCTGTTCACTTCCCTGACATAAAGCCCTTTCTAATTCTGACTCTGATGTAGTCTGACATTGTCCCATGCACTTTCAGCATTTAATCACCAAACTCGAAAGAGAGTTTATTAGAATGTACAAATGTTAATTCAAAGTACGCCTGTCCATGGCTTTCAGTCACTTATTTGTTGTCCCCACCATCGCACGTTCCTATTGGTGAAAGAACGGCTCCGCCCATAAACTGTCTTCATCAACGTCCGCTGAAGCAGGATAAATTACGCGGAGCACGCGCGAATGAGTCATCTGAATCTTTAACCACGGAACAGCAAAACATGAGTGGCAGAGGCAAAGGTGGGAAAGGACTCGGGAAAGGAGGCGCCAAGCGTCACCGGAAAGTTCTCCGTGACAACATCCAGGGCATCACCAAGCCCGCCATCCGCCGTCTGGCTCGCCGCGGCGGTGTGAAGCGTATCTCCGGCCTGATCTACGAGGAGACCCGCGGGGTGCTCAAGGTGTTCCTGGAGAACGTGATCCGTGACGCCGTCACCTACACCGAGCACGCCAAGAGGAAGACCGTGACCGCCATGGACGTGGTGTACGCCCTGAAGAGACAGGGCCGCACTCTGTACGGCTTCGGAGGTTAAACTGCATCTGACTGTAAACAACGGCTCTTTTAAGAGCCCCCCACATGTTTAAGGGGGAAGTCTTCAACCTTGCATTTACACCTACTCTAAAGAAAACTACGTTATATATATATATAAAAAAGCAGTGTTTGAATGTATCCTGTTCAAACACCAAAGGCTGTCGCTACAAGACCATAAAGTAATGATCCCAAAGTAAAAATGGAATACCGTTAAAAAAAATTAAATTTAAAACTACAGGTAGAGCAAACGAAAAGACCAGTGGCCACTTCGATACTAAATCTATGCCTATTTTTATTGTGTAGTAATTTAAAATTGTTTCTTAATGCATACCCTTTTTGATTGAATGTTTTATTGCTCAGTGTTTTGTGTTGCACCTTAAGGCCGAGACAAGTTCCTATGTTTAGTGAATTTTGTTCATTGACAATGGCAATACTCATTCTGAATACTGGGACTGAAGTCTGGAGTAATTCAATAATAAAGTGAGAATGCACATAAAGTTAATTTGAGCACGCATTTGCATGGTACAATAATCACTGTAATCTCTTTTCACTCAAGATTGATGGTATGTTTAGTAACTAATCTACTTTGCCCTGAATGTTACAGACCTCATATGTTAGGGTTACTTTTAATGTCATCCTACTTTTACTAGTACACACACACTGAAGTATAGGGTACCAGCAAATGTCTGTATAGTAGGCTGAAACCTTTTAGTGTGTTATTTAATGTAACACACTAAAAAATAAATAATAGAATGGAATTAAATTGAACACACTGCGAAGTGCAAAATAATAAATGTATGTAACAAAACAGGCTTGTGCAAAGTTTAGAATTTACGTTGCTCATCTGGATGTTGTTAATGTTATTTCTATTTGGTGTGTTCAATACTAACATAACATTACTTCTAATCACGTGCAATACTTTAACATAATGTGAATCCTCTCTTGTACAATTCACTGTACACAACCATGGTCACAGCCACTTATTGTACATTTTGCTACTTTTATAATCCATTGTTGTATGTTGCACCTTCGCTCCTGAGCGAGTTCAGTTTGATGATAGATGAGAAAACTGGTTTTACATATTACACTCCTTATATACATATATAGTTTTGAATAAACAACCTCATTGCTGCAGCGCAGACTGACACAGAGGCAGTTGTGTTTACTACCACTACAAACTGGGTTAATTAAAACTAAACACTGACGCCACACTACAAGTTTATTTTGTGCGTGTACTCCTTGACATGTCTATTTTTGATCTAAATGCAAAGTGTTTCTCATTTATCAAAGATTTGTCCAATTTAAAGCTAAATGTTGGAAAAAGTCGCCGCTGAGCGTCTCGGCTGTGTGGACATGGCCAGGGTTTGATGGCTCCTAATAAAAACCACAAGACTCTGTGCGTCTGTGTTTGCGTGAAACCAAAAGCTGTGATGTGGCCCTAAAGGTTGTTGTCAAAACAGCTGGTTTTAAAAAAAAAAAAATATGTATTTGTTGTGTATTTTTAACTCTAAAACTGCCAGTAAGAGACAAAACACAGCGCGGATGACCAGGCCGCGCGAACAGGAGAGGGTTGAGTCTTCTTGCGGTCCTCTATGTTCCCTTATAAGGACTCCTCCGCGCGCGCCCCGGCTACAGACTCAGATCGAACCCACACGAAACCATGCCAGAGACCGCTCCGCAGACCCCCGTCGCTGCCAAAAGCCCCCGCTCCGGCCAAAGCCAAAAGGCCGCTGGCCAAGAAGAAGGCCGCGGCCAAGAAGAAGAGACGTCCGGCCCCAGCCTCTCAGAAGGCTGCATTCACGCCGCCATCGCCGAGTCCAAGGAGCGCACAAAGGCGTTTCCGGTGGCCGCGGTGAAAGAAGGTGCTGGCGTCCAAGGGGCGTTCGAAGACTGGTGTAAGGCCATACAAGCAGCATTCAAACTCACGCTCTGAAGAGAGCTGGTTGGCTGTCAGCACCGTGAAGCCAGGACCAATAGGGCACGCGGCGCCTCAGGCTCCTTCAAACTGGCCTCGAAGGAGGCTAAGCCCAAGACCGCCGTGAAGAAGAAGAGCCCCCGCTAAGGCGAAGAGCCCCGCCAAAGCAAAGAAGCCCGCGGCATCTGCGAAGAAGGCAGCTTCCCCCAAGAAGAAGGTGGTCAAGAAGGCCGCCGCCAAAGAAGCCCAAGTCCCCGGCCAAGAAGGCTGGCAGTGAAGAAGGCGCGCCCAAAAGAAGCAGCGGCCAAGAAGCCCGCCCAAGAGCCCCAAGAAAGCGGCGCCCAAGAAGGACTCAAGGTCATTGTTAAGAAGAGAAGCCCCAAGAAGGCCCCCGCAAAGAAGGCCGCCCCCAAGAAGGCAAAGAAGTAAAGTCACAGCGACCACTGCGACCCTCAACGGCTCTTTTAAGAGCCACCACTTTGACTAAAGAGCTCGCTATTCTTCAACATAAATACAATTACTTTAATTCATGTTTCACACTCGAAGCAGAGGAAATCTGAAGCAACTCAAGCCACAGCTGAATAAATCAGTCTGTTTTAATCCTTTACAAACATAATGAATATATTTTATAAAATACACTGCCCTCACATCAAACTCATCCCCACAAACTTTGAGCTGTTTTGACTCTGAAAAACAAGCTTTACCAAAGGATGATTCAGAAACGAGCTGTGATTACAGTTACAGGAGTAAGAATAATGAAGCAATAGTAATTATGCTCATGTTTTAGTATTACAGTGCAACAGGTTTGTTCATTTAATTCATTAAGTCGATTTCATTATTATTTGAAGGGACACAAATAATTATTACAATTAAATATTAAGACAGAATTTTAGTGTTTAGTGTCTGTCATATTTGATGATCGAACTAAAAAGTTATTCACATAACTATACAATCAAAAATACTCAAATAAACGTATGACATGAAAAGTAAAAGTATTGAAGTATCCCGTTAAAAGTTTTCTTTTACACAAAAAAGTTGACCTATTTCAGACAGATTTTGAGAACTATTAAAGATTTTTAGATTATTTTCTATCTAATTTATTTCCATTTCCAGGGATTTTTCATCTGTACAAAATGTGGCACATCAACTCAAACTGAACGTGCTAAAAAAGAACTCCTCAACCATCTCAGAAATGTACTTGTTTATTATTTAGTCCTGATGAGTATAAACTACAGTAAGTAAGTAAAAGTTAAAAGTATCCACTGTAAAATGTATTCAAGTAAAGTACAGATACCTAAATATTTGACTGAAGTACTTTAGATTTAGTACTTTGTTACTTTCCACCAGTGATTTTCTTGAATGAAAGGGACCGCATTACAGAGGCGTGGCTAATGTTTGAATTCAGAGCGCGAGCCCAGCACAGCCAATCAGCTCCGCCCTGTCTTGTATAAAAGCCGCTGCCTCAGACCCGAGCGCACATCGTCTCAGGGTTTCACACTGAACCAAGAGCAAAGAAAATGGCCAGGACCAAGCAGACCGCGCGTAAATCCACCGGAGGAAAGGCTCCCAGGAAGCAGCTCGCCACCAAGGCCGCCCGCAAGAGCGCCCCGGCCACCGGAGGCGTCAAGAAGCCTCACCGTTACAGGCCCGGTACCGTGGCTCTGAGGGAGATCCGCCGGTACCAGAAGTCCACCGAGCTGCTGATCCGCAAGCTGCCCTTTCAGCGCCTGGTCAGGGGAGATCGCCCAGGACTTCAAGACCGACCTGCGCTTCCAGAGCTTCTGCCGTCATGGCTCTGCAGGAGGCCAGCGAGGCCTACCTGGTGGGTCTGTTCGAGGACACCAACCTGTGCGCCATCCACGCCAAGAGGGTGACCATCATGCCCAAGGACATCCAGCTGGCCCGGCGCATCCGCGGAGAGCGCGCTTAGTCTGACCCCGAGTGAACGCGAAACAACGGCTCTTTTAAGAGCCACTACACAAACTAAGAGCCAAACTTTAACTCAAGATGAACAAAATTTATTTTGTAAATATGTCAACTGAAAATAAAAGAATAAGATGGCTATGATATTAAACTCGAGGCTACCCTTGGTTTAATTTTTTTTTGTGCTGGCCTGGCGCTCCTCAGATCCCGAGTAAATGCAAGAATTTCTTAAATGCTGTTCAACATTCTCATGTTCTTAATATAATTGATTTAAAGTGACTTTGTTCCACGGACCTTCAATCACGCAGTCGTTGCACTATTGAAAAAGCTGAATATTGATCCTGACCTGTTGGTAAACTACAGACCTATTTAAAATCTTCCCTTTGACGCCAAAATCCTTAGAAGAGTTATAGTTGCCACTTACAGGACAATAATTGTAAGTTTTCCAGTCAGAGTTCTGTGAGAGAAAAATGTCATGTCTTAGCCTGATTCCATAAAGATATGGTCAAAGATATGGTGTGTAATGTCGGGGGCACATTTATGATGGCCCGGCATGAAGATATCTGTGGAAAACAGCCTGTTAACCTTGGATCCAAGGATGTCTCACATACAGTAAAACATTCTGTGTATTTTATTTTTTATGTTGAGTCTGGTTCTGTGCATATGTGGCACCTGTTTTACCTCCATAAACTGGACATCTTTTGTTCTGGAGTCAGATCGAGACTTTTGGCTGTGCACGGCTGAAATAAAGATTCACTTTTGAACAACTTTGTTCTATTTTGCCTTATTTCTCTGTCACTATTTACAGTAATTTCCACAACAGTTCAGAGACCATCTACCACAGCATTCTACTGCAGAGGTGAGAATGTGACATAGGTGTCCGAGACCCCGCCCTCAGCTGGTTGAAATCCTTCCTATCCGCTAGGTACTAGTCTGTGAATGTAAACCAGAGCGCCTCACCCTGTTCTAAAGTAACCTCAGGGTTCAGTACTCGGACCATTTCTGTTTACTGTTTATGTGCTGCGTTAGATCACATGATCAGAAAGCATGGCATTAACTTCCACTGCTCTGCAGATGACACACACTGTATTTATCAATGAAACCCGATCAGACCGATCAAGCAGACAGACTTGGTACTTGTGTGAAAGACATAAAAACCTGGATGACACTTCATCATCTGCTTCTTAACCCTGGAAACACAAGGTCTTTGCAGAAGGCCCCAAATGTTGTTCTTTTTAAAAGCCAATTTCCATCGGTGTAATTTAGCTAAAATCTGGAAAAAAATCTTGTCTAAAAGCGAAAATGTATCCATGCATTAACATCTAGATTAGACCACTGTAACTCCCTGCTTGCAGAGCATCCTAAAAGCTCCTACCGAGTTCAGAATCAAATCTCTAAAATGGATTATTATCCATTGTTGTATGTTGCACCTTAAAGCCAAAGCAAGTTCCCAGTTTGTAAATTCTGTTCACTTCCCTGACATAAAGCCCTTTCTAATTCTGACTCTGATGTTCACTAGTGAAATGTGTCGCTGTCACATGCACTTCAATTATAAATGACCAAAATCAGAAGAGATTTCAAATTTATTAGAATTTACAGGTGTAAATTTGATGTAAGCCGATCCATAGGGTTCAGTGACTTATTTGTTGCCTCCACATTATCCTGAAACTTTAATAAAGTTTTTTAAAAACCTGCTCTTTCCTATTGGTTAAAAAGTGGCCCGCCCAGAGACTGTCTTCAAACACGTCCGCAAAGGTGGGATAAAAGCCGGCGCAGCAGCGCTAGTCAAACATCTGATACTTTCTTTACGGAACAGAAAACATGAGCGGCAGAGGCAAAGGCGGGAAAGGACTCGGGAAAGGAGGCGCCAAGCGGCACCGGAAAGTTCTCCGTGACAACATCCAGGGCATCACCAAGCCCGCCATCCGCCGTCTGGCTCGCCGCGGCGGTGTGAAGCGTATCTCCGGCCTGATCTACGAGGAAACCCGCGGGGTGCTCAAGGTGTTCCTGGAGAACGTGATCCGTGACGCCGTCACCTACACCGAGCACGCCAAGAGGAAGACCGTGACCGCCATGGACGTGGTGTACGCCCTGAAGAGACAGGGCCGCACTCTGTACGGCTTCGGAGGTTAAACTGCATCTGGCTGGAAACAACGGCTCTTTTAAGAGCCCCCCACATCTCTAAGGGGGAAGTCTTCTTTGACCGTGCGTTTACACCTGCACTTATGCCACTTCATATCGACCAAAAGCAAAATAATATAACCTGTGAGAATTTTTCTGCAGTGAAAAATACACCATACGCTGCTGTACCTGTATACATTATTGAACATAGGGCCCACCAAGGGACTAAGACGGGTCCACAAACTGTAAAAAGATAAATCATACAATTATAAATTAATGACAATGAATATTTAAGTTTTCTTCTAAGTTCAGCCACTGCTTGAATAAAGTTGAGCGGTCAATGAAAGTCGGAGATTTTCATTTTTGTCGCATCTTCCATATTTGAATTGTACAGATGGAAATGAGCTGAAACAAGTTCTTCAAAACTATCACATCCCCATAAAGTGTCTCTATTATTAATTTGTAGAACGTTTTAGATGTTAAATCGAGCCAAACCAGTTTATGTTTTTGAGTGGGGCCTTTACACGCCCTCCCCATCCTCTTTTTCAAGAGTTTGCGGTCCCCCACCCAAGGAGCCCCTCTGGCAATGGCTAAGGACGTATTTTAAATGAATGCTATTGTAAGTTTAGTTTCTAAATGAATGGCACATGGCCACAGTATTCTGAGCTGGATTCATATTTTCGGGAAATGTCAGAGGTTTACGAACACGTCTCAGTGTCGGCACACGCTCCTGTGTTATTCCAACAAGCCTCAGATCCTTCTTCTTCTGGTCTTGCTTGGATTGAGCGATGTTGAGTATAAAAGGTACAATCTGAGCATTTTTACTTTGTTTTGTTCATATAACTCCATAACTGTGCTCTCAAGGTCAATCTCATTGAAGTAAAGGTCTTCTAACTTTTACTCTTTCCATTGGGGAAATAGAGAGATTCTGCCATTTCTTTAATCTCTCTGACCTTGGCATGTCTGTCAACACTCAAATGCCTGGTGCCACCACCTTTTGGTGCGCGTACCTGTTTGTACATTATCTTCTGAGCAAAGGTTCATCCACACAAGTTCAAGTCTTCTTTTCTTTCTTTTCCCATAATCGTTTCTCTTGAGCCTTTGAGTAGCTTGAATTCGGTTATCATTGCTGCTAGCTGAGATCTTACTTTTTATTCTACCCAGCAGGTGAATACTTGGAATTCCTGGCTGACTTTGACGGCAAAAAGCCATCACTGCTTCTCTGTCCCCGAACAGAGGGATAGACTTGACCAGATCAGAGTCAGACATGAGGCAAATGACAGAAGAATCAATCTGAAAAAACAACAACAACATTAAGTTGTTCATTCGTAACATTAAGTTTGCAATAGAAACAACACCTGACAAATTGTTACTTTTTGCATTACACCATTTTATTTCAATTCATATAGTTTGGGGGGAAAATGTAAAGCTGTTTTACAGGATGTCCATAGAGATTAATTAACATAAAAAATCTCAAGGTAAAAAGTAAACATAAGAGCTATGGCTCAGCCAGATAAACTGCTGGGTCACTACTGGTAAAATTATCTATCACACTATTGTGACAGAAAACATTTGACTGAAAACAAAGTTTAGTAGGACAGGACAGCACCATGCGCCAAACTCCATTTGCTCATAAACTCGTGAAAAAAAACAAAAACTGACTACGATTACGTGAAATTGTTGCTCAAAATCCCGCTGTCTGTTACGAGGCAACAGCCAGTTCAGGTGAATGAACGCCCACTTCACCGCTCATGGCTTTGCCTAAGTCTGACCCCCAGAGGCACAGCCTCTGACCCTGGGAAAGAAGAGCTTCGCTGGGCACTTGCTGCGGAGCTTGATCAGACTATTTTTCTGTTTTTCATCTTAGGTTTAGCACCGGGTCGTTTTCCGATTTTGAATTCCCCATTTCAAAATGAAAATAAAATAGCCAGCAGATACACAGACCCAGTTCTACACTGTCTAGCCTGTTGTTGATTTCCAGTTAAGGCGCTAGCTAGACTAATGTTTCATTGGCATTAGCTACCAACAAACTCAAAATCGTTTACCTAACGTCGGCGTTAATCTAAACATGCAAAATTTGACTTTAATTTAGTAATAGATGAGTGTATTTACCTTAATTTGAAACACAACTGGAGGTGGATCGGATACTTGGTCCCGCTTCTGATGCGTGCCAAGTGGGCATGGCCTACTTACATCACTTCCCTCAAAATGATAAAGCGTTCCCTCAAGATAATTATCACGATCCCACATGATATTAAAAAATATATATATATTAATTACGTGGCGTAATATCTCGTGGCCACGAGAAAATAGAATAATTTGCTAATGTCACCTTTGGGGCTCCATAGATCTGTTGGATGCAGTGACATCCACTGCTCCTCTTCACCTGCCATCAGGGAAACATAGATCTGCACTGACTGTACACCAGGGGTGTCCAAACTTTTTTCATAGAGGGCCGCATTTTTGACTCAATTGAAATGTTGCATTGTTTTGATGAGGCTCCACACCTTTAATAAGACTTGGAACATTAATATTACGTTGGTATAATATCAAAATGCTTGAAATTTTCCAATTTTAACAGTAAAAAGTACTACTTTTTGTTGTTTGCACCAATTTAGCAGGAAGCCAGAGGGCCAACAAAAATTGGTCTGAGGGCCCCATTTGGCCATATTTGGACATGCCTGCTGTACACAATGACAGTCAGAGCCACGTATTGTACTTAACAGCGTTGTTGCCACAGTGTTATCTTAAATGTACAGCCTGAACTTGAATGTGGAAATGTATTGTTTGATATACTACTGTGCTCTGCAAACATAATAAAAATGATGATATAACTGAACAACATTTAGTCGCCCATTTAACCCTAACCGTCTTCGGTCCCAGTGTAAAAGTAGAGGCGTGCCCGTGCTGGCCTCTGATTGGAGAACGGCTTTAACGCTTTACTTGGCCAATCAGAAGTCAGCATGGCTCTTATATAGACCACCCATGCGGCATGTTGAATATCACTTTCTCTTTCGTGTAAATTCATCTCTTTCCGAAAACATGTCTGGAAGAGGAAAAGGCGCCGGTAAAGCCAGAGCCAAGGCGAAGAGCCGCTCCTCCAGAGCCGGGCTGCAGTTCCCCGTGGGCCGTGTTCACAGGCTGCTGAGGAAGGGTAACTACGCCCAGCGCGTCGGAGCCGGAGCCCCCGTGTATCTGGCCGCGGTGCTCGAGTACCTGACCGCTGAGATCCTGGAGTTGGCCGGTAACGCCGCCAGAGACAACAAGAAGACCAGGATCATCCCCCGCCACCTGCAGCTGGCCGTCCGCAACGACGAAGAGCTGAACAAGCTGCTGGGAGGAGTGACTATCGCCCAGGGGGGCGTGCTGCCCAACATCCAGGCCGTGCTCCTGCCCAAGAAGACCGAGAAGGCCAAGTAAAGCCAGACCCAACCTTCACCCACACAACGGCTCTTTTAAGAGCCACCCACTCAAAAGAAAGACACCCTTTAAATAATATTTTTTTTAAAAACTTTCATTTATATGTATAATATAATATAAATCTACCTACCTACTTTCTACCGCTTGTTCCCGTTAAGGGCCGCGGGTGACTGTGCCTATCCCTGTGCCTTTGGGCTTTAGGTGAGGTACAACCTGGACAGTGGCTAACTCGTCGCTGGGTTAACACAGAGAAATAGATACAGACTGCTAATACAATCGACTTGGTGTAAAACAAAACTTAGTTAAATGTATAGATGTAGGGCAGAAAGTGAACAGTGCAGTAAAGTGGCAGAAGTGTCCATGAGTCCAACGGCAGAGGGGAAGAAACTGTTCTGGGGGCGGGAGGTCCTGGTCCGGATGGATGAGGTCTCCTGCCTGAGGAGAGTCGGTTCAAATAGTCCGTGTCCAGGCTGAGAAGGGTCAGTTTTTTTAAGGTTGACTGATTATGATTGAACAGACTTAACTTTAAATAAAAGTGAGTGTGGATGCATATTTTACTGTTTCAGGTTTTCTTTCAAAAGTTCAATGCTTTGTAGCCAGTTTTATTTCTTCTACTAAACTCTATAACTCTCACATTAATACAAACTAATGGAAAATAAAGCCGTGCCTTTCATTAGGTTAAGTCAGGTCTGTGGAAGGACAGCCCTCTCACAACAATGCCTGTCTTTAGTATGATATGTTTTATTATTGATCAGTGTTTTATGTTGCACCTTAAGGCCGAGACAAGTTCCTATGTTTGTGAATTTTGTTTATTGACAATGGCAATAAACCCATTCTGATTCTGATGTAAAACATGATTTCAGTATATTTGAATGAGTACGTCATTTAATTCTTGTATACAAACCTATTTTGCTCTCATTCTTGAAACAATCTGTATTTAAGGTAGATAAGCGAGTAGAAGCGCATTTTCTGCTGTTTCTTCTGGGTCAACGAGCGTTGAGACGAGATCCTTCACGCATGCGCATTGGAAGGGCTCCGTCCAGAGACTGTCTTCAACCACGTCCGCATAGATCAGTATAAATTCCGCGGAGCAGCCGGTGTGGGCTCATCTGACTTATCTCTCATTGAGCAGTAAACATGAGCGGCAGAGGCAAAGGAGGAAAAGGGCTCGGGAAAGGTGGCGCCAAGCGTCACCGGAAAGTTCTCCGTGACAACATTCAGGGCATAACCAAGCCCGCCATCCGCCGTCTGGCTCGCCGCGGTGGCGTGAAAGCGCATCTCTGGCCTGATCTACGAGGAGACCCGCGGGGTGCTCAAGGTGTTCCTGGAGAACGTGATCCGTGACGCCGTCACCTACACCGAGCACGCCAAGAGGAAGACCGTGACCGCCATGGACGTGGTGTACGCCCTGAAGAGACAGGGTCGCACCCTGTACGGCTTCGGAGGTTAAACTGCATCTGACTGGAAACAACGGCTCTTTTAAGAGCCCCCCACATGTTTAAGGGGTAAACCTTTGTGTCAATTAGTTATGTTAAACAATAGAGTGGCGTCAACTCTAACCCGGTCACCATCTCAGTCTTCAATGCTTGAATCTTTTAACTGTACAAGATTCTAAAGCTTCTATTGGCTTTAATGCCTCACATGTCCAGAACTCACCGACTTGGTCGAAATGTGCTTTAAAAGCTTAACTAAACTAGAAAACTGCGCCCTCTTGTGAAAAACACTTAAAATAAAAGGCAAGCATGTAAACCGATAATATTGACACACTTGGTTTAAGAAAGGCCTTTTATCTTAAATCATTAGTAAAGCCATATTTAAACCGGACTGTCCATGAGACTCCCAGGATACATCACCCATAATAAACATTCTGGTCTTAATTTTAATGTAGCAGTTCCTTTCAAACTCATTTTTCCACATGAAATGATTTTGCAGAACATGTTTGTTCCTTTTCTACAGTAACATCTAAAACCTAGCTCATATTTTATAGTCAGTCTTCAAGTTCCTGTAGTTTGTCTTCTCGCTCACCTTTTTACACTTTATTCTCTGAAAGAGTCTCTCCTGCCCCACTTTTCAGACAAGGTATTTCCTCCTTTCGTTGCGTCCAATTGTCAAATCTTCTGTAATCCTGCAACAAAATTTAAATCCAGCCAAGAATATCGCCCACCAGTGGAGCACGTTTTGTGTTCTGACCCAATCTTCTGAATCATGTTCCAGAACTCTGGGATTGCTCCTCATGGAACTGTTTCAAGAGCGGTCTGTGGAGAACTGGCGAAAGGAATATTTTTGAGCAAATGTTTTAAAACTACTGACAGTTAAATAAAGACAACCATTTCCAAAATTTAAGGGCATGATTTTAATTATCACACTGGGAAAAAAATATGATAATTAAATGTGCTCTGCAGTAATATAGAAAATTAGATAAAGACATTGGGAACAATAAAAACTAAAGTGCTGGAGGAAATGTTTGTTAGTATAGGCTGAAAGCCTGCTACAGGCTACTCATCTATATATAGGCTAAATACTCTTTTAACATACTAATACTTCTCTTAAATTCTTATACCAGCAATAGCATTAAACATTTATTTTTTTAAACTATCATTCATTTTTCCTCTTTTTTCTTCTTGTTTTCACTTTATTGCTGTGGTTTTGACTGGCCAATTGACTGATTGACTATTGCTTTGATGTGTCCTATTAAAACTTTAAATATTTTTTTTAAAAAGTGTTAATATGTTTTATATGCCAACGCTTTCGCACACGGTTTTGTTTTTCCACTGAAGATTGATTCTAAACTACCATGGTCGACCTCTTACCATATTTGCCCATTGTTTGCATGGGACAATTAACTCAAAACTTCAAACCAAAAACACAGCAGGAACAATTGTGCACGAATCATTTGCAGGAATAATGCAGGGAAATTGTAATTCAAACAATTAAAAAATGTTATGCAAACAATTACAGAAACAGCAGTCTGAACACATTAAACACGTTACTGACATGTACAGTTATGTACAGTTATGTACATGAACAGAATAACTTCACTGCGGCAGCGCAAGAAAGGCTCTTCCGCTTTGTGTTTACTACCGCCACAAACTCGGTTTATTACAACGAAACACTGAAGCCGCTCTGCAGGTTTAATTTGTGTATTTACTCTTTGACAGCTCTTTTATTGATCTACATAAAAAGTGTTTGTCATTTATCAAAGTTTAGTTCATTTTAAAGCTAAATGTTGGAAAAAGTCGCCGCTGAGCGTCTCGGCTGTGTGGACATGGCCAGGGTTTGATGGCTCCTAATAAAAACCACAAGACTCTGTGCGTCTGTGTTTGCGTGAAACCAAAAGCTGTGATTGTGCCCTAAAGGTTGGTGTAAAACAGCTGGTAAAAAATATGTCCTATTTGTGTATTTTTAACTCTAAACTGCAAGAGAAAACACAGCGCGGAGACAGCGCCGCGCGGCAGAGAGGGTTGAGTCTCTGCGGTCCTCATGTCCCTTATAAGGACCCTCCGCGCGCGCCCCGGCTACAGACTCAGATCGAACCCACACGAACCATGGCAGAGACCGCTCCCGCAGCAGCCCCCGCTCCGGCCAAAGCCAAGGCCCCAAGAAGAAGGCCGCGGCCAAGAAGAAGGACGCCGGCCCCAGCCTCCAGAAGCTGATCACCGCCGCCATCGCCGAGTCCAAGGAGCGCAAAGGCGTTTCCGTGGCCGCGGTGAAGAAGGTGCTGGCGTCCAAGGGCGTCGACGTGGTGAAGGCCAACAAGCGCATCAACTCCGCACTGAAGAAGCTGGTTGCTTCAGGCACCGTGAGCCAGACCAAGGGCACGGGCGCCTCAGGCTCCTTCAAACTGGCCGCGAAGGAGGCTAAGCCCAAGACCGCCGTGAAGAAGAAGAGCCCCGCTAAGGCGAAGAGCCCCGCCAAAGCAAAGAAGCCCGCGGCGTCGGCGAAGAAGGCAGCTTCCCCCAAGAGAAGGTGGTCAAGAAGGCCGCCGCCAAGAAGCCCAAGTCCCCGGCCAAGAAGGCGGCAGTGAAGAAGGCGGCGCCCAAGAAGGCAGCGGCCAAGAAGCCCGCCAAGAGCCCCAAGAAAGCGGCGCCCAAGAAGACCAAGGTCGTGAAGAAGAGCCCCAAGAAGGCCCCCGCAAAGAAGGCCGCCCCCAAGAAGGCAAAGAAGTAAAGTCACAGCGACCACTGCGACCCTCAACGGCTCTTTTAAGAGCCACCACTTTGACTAAAGAGCTCGTTATTCTCCAACATAAATACAATTACTTTAAATCATACTACAGGGAAATAATATTCAAATTATATAAAAATAAATATCAATATGGTAAGAACAAAACAAGCCAGTCTAGCCCCCCAGAGAAACCAAAACATGACTCCCTCTGTTCCCTCAGAGTCATCTACAAACATTCTCCCGTTTGTCCTGTTAGAACTGCTTTACCCTCAGGAGAAACACAGTATGTTGTGGTAATATAGTGTATTTATTATGTGTATTTATAAACACATATTATTATTATTATACACATATTTATTAATGTGAAGGGACACAAATCCCTGTATGCTTAAAATGATAATTCAAAATGTGAAAACTTTTGAACGTTTTAAATAAGCATGTTCATTGTATTGGAAGACAAATCAAAATGATTTTTTACAGTGTCAAATGCATTGCAGACATTTAAACTTTATTGTTTGTTTAATTATGTTATTTGTATATTTATATATTGTAATATATAACATATTTGCGATTTTTTGTATTGAGCGAAAAGGGGCGTGTGGGACACAGGCGTGGCTAATGTTTGAATTCAGAGCGCGAGCCCAGCACAGCCAATCAGCTCCGCCCCTGTCTTGTATAAAAGCCGCTGCCTCAGACCCGAGCGCACATCGTCTCAGGGTTTCACACTGAACCAAGAGCAAAGAAAATGGCCAGGACCAAGCAGACCGCGCGTAAATCCACAGGAGGAAAGGCTCCCAGGAAGCAGCTCGCCACCAAGGCTGCCCGCAAGAGCGCCCCGGCCACCGGAGGCGTCAAGAAACCTCACCGTTACAGGCCCGGCACCGTGGCTCTGAGGGAGATCCGCCGGTACCAGAAGTCCACCGAGCTGCTGATCCGCAAGCTGCCCTTCCAGCGCCTGGTCAGGGAGATCGCCCAGGACTTCAAGACCGACCTGCGCTTCCAGAGCTCTGCCGTCATGGCTCTGCAGGAGGCCAGCGAGGCCTACCTGGTGGGACTGTTCGAGGACACCAACCTGTGCGCCATCCACGCCAAGAGGGTGACCATCATGCCCAAGGACATTCAGCTGGCCCGGCGCATCCGCGGAGAGCGCGCTTAGTCTGACCCCGAGTTAACGGAAACAACGGCTCTTTTCAGAGCCACTACACAAACTAAGAGCTAAACTGTAACTCCAACTAACATGTCACGCTGTCACACACACTATTATAATACTGCCGACATGGTTCTCCATTTGGGCATTAAACTTGTGTTCTTTTATACAAGTGAAGGGAACTGAGTTATGGAGCCCAGCTGTGCTCTCTACCAAGAACCCATCAGAGTTGCATCCTTCACACGTTAATCAAAACCCAATTATACTTCCTACAAAAGATTTCAGATGGAATGCCTCAACCATTTCCATTCTAAGTTTAGAAAATCTTTATACTTGTCCATTGACAGGTCCTGGAGGACTGATGCTGATTTCACATCTTTGTGGATTTTGCCTAAAAAATACTTGACCAAGTATGTCTAATTCTCGTTGGATTTAAGTATAATTTAATCATTTTTGACTGCGTCTGTTCACTGGTGATGAACATTTTTCTGATTCTGATCATTCTGCTGTTCTTACAGTGTCAGAATCAGAAAGGGTTTAATGCCATTGTCAGTGAACAAAATTCACCAAACGCAGAAACTTGTCTCGGCGTTAAGGTGCAACATAAAACACTGATCAATAATAAAACAACATATATTCAATCCAAAGGGCATGCGTTAAACAATTATAGTATAGTAAAATCACTATTGTATGAAATAAAAATAGAATTACAGTTAAATTTACAGTTGTGAGTGCAGAAAGTGAAAGTGGTGGTGGACTTCCGCAGAGCCACTCTGCGGCCCCCGTCACCAGTGAACATCCAGGGAAGAGACATTGAGAGAGTGGACTCACACAAGTACTGTTCATCTGAACCACAAACTGGACTGGACTGATCACACAGACGCACTGTACAGGAAGAGCCAGTGTGGGCTCTACCTCCTGAGGAGACTCCGGTCCTTTGGAGTGACAGGGCCCCTCCTGAGGACCTTCTATGACTCGGTGGTGGCATCAGCCCTCCTGTATGGGGTGGTCCGCTGGAGCAGCAGCATCACAGAGAGGGAGAGGAAGAAGCTGGACAAAGTCCAGCTCTGTCCTGGGCTGTGCTCTGGACTCGGTGCAGGAGGTGGGGGACAGAAGGGTCCTGGCTAAACGTCTATGCTGGACCATGAGTGTCGCCCCCTGCAGGACACTGTCTGCTCTGGAGAGCAGCTTCAGTGACAGACTGATCCACCCTCGCTGTGTGAAGGAGGTTTCACAGGTCTTTCCTTCTGCTGCTGTAAGACTTTACAACAAACACTGTTAGTCCTGAACGGGTCATTCAGCTTTCATAATCCTGTGCAATACTGTTATACCCCTACAATACTGTTTACTCCTGCAATACTGTTATACTCCTGCAATACTGTATACCCCTGTGCAATACTGTTATACTCCTGCAATACTTTAGACTCTGCAATACTGTTATACTCCTGTGCACTACTGTGACATAATGTGAATCATGCCTGTGCAATTTTTTCTGTCCATATGACAGCTGTAAATAAGAGTGTTATTATTTTTAGAGTTTTTATTTTTAATTATCTGTTTTTATTATTATACTTCTGCCTAATCTGTTTCTTTTTTTTCTGGACAACATTGGAATTTCCTCATTGTGGAACAAATACAGGTGATCTTATCTTATAAATGATAATTATTCAACAAAAGTGAGTGAGCGAAGACATTTTAGCGTTGTAAAGTACTGGCTTCTGATTGGAGGACCAGACTAACGCTCAGCCTGGCCAATCAGAAGACAGCACGGCTAATATATAAGCCACCCGCGCGACACTGTGATCGTCAGTTTGTCCTTCGTGTGAACGCAACTGAATCTGAAAATATGTCTGGAAGAGGAAAAGGCGCCGGTAAAGCCAGAGCCAAGGCGAAGAGCCGCTCCTCCAGAGCCGGGCTGCAGTTCCCCGTGGGCCGTGTTCACAGGCTGCTGAGGAAAGGAAACTACGCCGAGCGCGTCGGAGCCGGAGCCCCCGTGTATCTGGCCGCGGTGCTCGAGTATCTGACCGCTGAGATCCTGGAGTTGGCCGGTAACGCCGCCAGAGACAACAAGAAGACCAGGATCATCCCCCGCCACCTGCAGCTGGCTGTCCGCAACGACGAGGAGCTGAACAAGCTGCTGGGAGGAGTGACCATCGCCCAGGGAGGTGTGCTGCCCAACATCCAGGCCGTGCTCCTGCCCAAGAAGACCGAGAAGGCAAAGTAAAGCCAGACCCGACCTTCACCCACACAACGGCTCTTTTAAGAGCCATTCACTCGTCAGAAAGCCTCAAAACTACTGTGTTGTGGGATAAGACTTATGGCATGAACATATCTTGCCTAACTTCAACCGAACTAATACCATCGTGTATCTAATCTGGTTTATTAACACCACTTTAATGATCCAGCATGAAAATAATAACCCCAAACCAGTTCAGTCGGGGCCTCTTTAATCATTTAGAGTGAATAGTCTAAGATCAGACTGCTTTAATTAGTATTACATTTTACAGTATTTTCTGATTGATATAGTATTTGTCCATTATAAACCTGTTGTTCCATCTTTTTCTACAATGGAACACTCCTGGACGAATGAGGGATTACACCGACATTATAAACCTGTGTATATTAGTCCTCAGAGACCTCTACAAATGTCTTACTGGACAAACCGGCCTATTTACAATAGTGATTCATCAGTTAATTCCTTCAATCCATAAAAGATCTGTTAAAGTAGTCAGATTCCCCCAACAGCAACTTTGAAAATAAAAGGGCTCTGATTTTATTATATTGATCCAGTTTTTCCCATTCAAATCCCATTATTTCCACTTCACACGTGCCCACATTCTTAGTTAAGTAAAAAAAAAGTATTGTAAATTTATAAATGTTCAAAGTTATAGTTTTTTTTGTTGAAGTTAGATTTGTTTAATACACAATAACTTGCCATCAATGATGAGATGAGCAGAAAATACACATCAGAATCAGAAAGTCAATTGACAGAATTCACAAACTGGGAACTTACTTTGGCATTAAAGTGCAACATACAACAATGAATAATAATAGTAATTAAATATATCAAAGAGGCAGGCATAATATTTTGAATTTACAAAAAAAATTGACTTGGTTAGAATAGTGTAAAAAAAAAAAGTGCAATTCAATTCATTCAAACAAAATTTACAATATTTAAAATAGCATTGCTACATTTCTGCCGCATTGAAACAGGATTCAGAATTGTAAATCTTTTTTTTATGATTGTTCATCGTTTTACGTCGCACTGAATCACCAAAGAAAGTTCCTATGTTTGTGAATTTGTTCATTGACAATTTCAAAAAACCTCTGAAAAGAGAAAGCGCGTCTCCCAGAAACAGAGACAATCCACCAATCAGCTCCGAGGAACAGCACAGCTCATTTGCATGAGGCTTGTACATATATAGCGGGGCGGCGCTGTCAGAGGCACTTGTTCGTCTGTCCTCAGAAGAACTCATCATGCCCGAACCCGCCAAGGCCGCGCCCAAGAAGGGCTCCAAGAAAGCCGTGACCAAGACCGCGGCGAAAGGAGGCAAGAAGAAGAGAAAGACCAGGAAGGAGAGCTACGCCATCTACGTGTACAAGGTGCTGAAGCAGGTCCACCCCGACACCGGCATCTCCTCCAAGGCCATGAGCATCATGAACTCCTTCGTCAACGACATCTTCGAGAGGATCGGCGGAGAGGCCTCCCGCCTGGCGCACTACAACAAGCGCTCCACCATCACCTCCAGGGAGATCCAGACCGCCGTGCGCCTCCTGCTGCCCGGAGAGCTGGCCAAGCACGCCGTGTCCGAGGGCACCAAGGCCGTGACCAAGTACACCAGCTCCAAGTAAACCGCGCGCAGTCCTGACGCACACAAAGGTCCTTTTCAGGGCCACACACTTCTGGTAAAGGCACTCTTCCGACCAGTTAATTTCCAACGTACTCCGTTCGCGAAATACACTTCAAATCAAATTTAACCTCACTTTGCACTATTGTTGTCCTTGTGCAGGGGTGGCCAACTAGTCAGACTAAGAGCCACTTTTTTTTTTCTGTGTTACTGCAAAGAGCCACATCATACACATGAACATCATCTTTTAATGATGTATGCTGGCATACACAGACCTCTGCTCAGCCAGATCTAATGAAAATAACCACACCAACATGATATCAGTAATTTTCAACAGTTAACATAGTGTGCACTGTCTCACACACAAAGACTCTCAGTTCAAGCAAGTCCACAAACAATAATAGAATAATTTTCAATAACACATGTCATGGGACAGCTCCTGAAGAGCCTTCATGCGGGTTGGCCACCCCTGTCCTTGTGTACATAATTACTGTGAACAAACTGACAGTGTGTGTTTATATACAGTAACTTTCATCAATTCAGTACGTAGAATACGTTTTAAAGTCAAATTCAGAAAAATCAGAGGCCAAAGTTTGGCCGTCGGTCTGTGCTTGGGACCTGCTGTGAGCGACAAGTGGGACGTTTTATTCGTGTTGTAGGATGTGAAGTCCAAATGTAACTTGTCATATTAAATACTCGAGTGGAAACTCCTAACATTGTTGTATATAAGTGTTTCTGGGCGCAGTTTTCTAAGACATTGGGAATGTTCCAGATTGAAGCGACATGTTAACTGTGAGTGAGCGGTGCTAACAAACTGTTCAGCACAGACTTTAGACATCTGGTGGGGTTCAAGTACTTTAAGGAAGGTTCCATTTAGTATCAAAGTTGCTCACGTGCACAACAAAATCTGATTATTATCTGCAAATGAAAGTTTCTCATGTTTTTCTAATGAGTTTGGTGGGATGGTCCCGTGGGAAATAATGTGTTCTTACTCTACAACAATGTTTGTCACTGTAAAATGGTATAAGAACAATGGATTCGTGTAAAAAAGAAGACAATGTGAGTTCCAGAAGGACCAGGTTTTGTCACGACCATTACATCTCAGTTCACAGGGAAGTTAAATGAACTTTGAAGACATTTTACCCAGTTCGCACTGCTACGGCACAAGCGCTGCACTGTTCCAAAACCCCCCAAAAATCAAACAAATCTCAAACAGTCCGAGTGTCCCGTATGTCCATAATCAGTTTAACCTTACAACGCAATGCAAGGTACATTTTAAACCATTTATCCATGAAATGACATGTTTCCTTGGTGCCAATGATAAAGAATTCAGCATGATATAAAAACTGAAAATGTAAATACAAAAAAGAAGAAAGCATGTTTAAAGGCTTATAACAATACAAATGATGCATCGTGTTTGTCCTTAGAAAGTTGTATTTGTCGAAAAGCGCTTGTGCCTTTTTCCCCCAAAACAACTTTCTAACCAACTTTATTTACTCTTGACGTGTTGCTGCCAATAAGAGCTGTGATACGCCCAGTTTCCCAGATGTGCATCTTTCACATCTTTGACATCGGTGAATAAAACATCAACACACTGATGAACAACGCTGCTGATCAACAGTGTTCTGAAAGTCAAATCATGAAACAATATTAAGATGTTATTTAAAAAATCACAACAAACATGAATGGACCATAAAACTACCCACAACTAACGGTCTCGATGGAGAGACGGGTTTAAGGCCGCACTGGTTCATATTTCCGTGTATCAGTGTTTCAGGCAGAGCGTTCAAGAGCTTTGGGGTCCTGACAGAACATGCCCTGTTCCCCATGTGTCACAGGACCCCAAAGTAATGGTATATGTAGGAACCTTCATTAATTCAGTTCACAGTACACGTTTTCAAAGCGATCGTCGAATGAATTGCAATCAGCAAAACAAAGAAGCGCGCGGCAGTGTTTTACTGCAAAAGAGCACTGATTAAACGCATGTTGAGTCTTTACAGTCAATTTTATTTTGTATTATGAAAAACAAGCTCAAATAGTCAGCGTTCAGCATAACTCAATCGGCGTGTCAGATATAGAAATGGAGAAGTGTGCGAGACCTGCCGCCGCCACGGGTCCAAGTAGGACGAGCCTGATTGGTGAGAGGAACCTGTGACCCGACATTTGGAGCGAGCTTATAACTCGTTCTGTGGCTGCGGGGGGACGTTCTGTGTTCAGTCCCACTTTAAATTCAGCTCTACGACTAAAGATGACAACGCCTTAACCTAAAGAGCGTTTTATATATTTGAGACGATCATACTGTCTCTTTTTCTGTAGCATTGGCAGATAATGCTACAGAAAGGTGATAACTCAAGGCCAATCGACTTTACGCATGAGAAACGGCATTTCCTGTTTTGTATTTAAAGGCGGACTGTGTAACATTTCTGGTGTGGGAGGCCATGGGGATATTATCGCTTTGCCCGGACTGTATTTGGGGCTAAGAACATTGTGTCGCATCCATCACGACAACTGGAAAAGACGACAGATGATCCACTGTCAACATCTGAGACCGTTCCAAGTCCTCCCTGGCCAGAGCTCATCAATCCTGCCGTTTGTGTGTCAAATTGAACCATCTCTAAAAGCTGAGCGGGTCTTGTTTGTTGTTTATCCAGATACATTTTAAAGTAAAGTACACAGACTCTCTTATTTAGGTTGTCGATATGTATCTTTACACCGGAGTCTGAAGAGGTCAATCACGGCGTCATCTTCAGTGAGGCATAAACAGATGCTTGTCAAATGGACGTAATAAAAACGTACAACTTCCTGTGTCAGAAAGGAAACAGACAATCTAATAAACGGTACAACAAATGTGACCGGTGTGTGTGTGTCTGCGTTGTGGAATTGTTATGGTTGTGGTGCGTAGAGTTGCCAGGGACACGGGACTTTTGGAGGCGCTCTGTGTTTAATCTGGTCAACATAAAAACAGCAAAAATCAACATGGAGTTCACACCCACCGCACATGTTCACGTCAATAAAACACGCATCGGAACAATATCAGAGCTCAATATTAACTGAAATAAAACTATAGTATTATAAACAGTGACAAATCAAGACAAAATAATAACAAAAAGACACTTAAAACAAAGGATTACAAAAGGGGTGCACCAAAGAAGGACACACGAAGAAGAAGTAAAACACAGAAGAAGTGACTGGAGGACCACGGCCCCTCCTCGCCTGCGTCGAAGGAGGGGCAGCGCCTGCGTCGTGGAGGGGCAGCGCCTGCGTCGAGGAGGGGCTGCGCACCAGTACCAGACACTACTCCTGTTTCTTTATTGAGGTCATGCTTGCTTTGCCTCTTTCCTTGGTAAATGGCATGTTTTGAAATCCGTGATTGGTCCAGATAATTACTAAACATGAATATACCATTACTTTGGGGTCCTCTGACACATGGAGAACAGGGCAATACAGAATACTGAATTACTGCTGCTGCCATGTGTAAATGAGGTGGCGTTTAGCCCATCGGGCACAGGAAGTGCACTGTAAAAGCAGTCAACTTTACCTGGCCGGACATCTCTCTTTGTATATGTGCTGCGTCTTAGACCAGGAAGCCATAACACAGTCTGTTATCCACGTGCACCGCCACACGTCGAACACCCGTTTGAACTTCACATTTCAGACGCCGTGATTGATCTCTTCAAGTTATAAAATGTTTTAAAGGCTGGTTTTAGAGGCGCGTCGAGGATCTCTTCTGGGGTCGTGACTGTGAGCTACGAGGGGGAAAGAGAGGAATAATCATTCAAACTTAAGCCCCCCGACAGAGCCGAAGGATGGAATATATTGTTTTTATTATTGATCAGTGTCTTATGTTGCACCTTTAATGCCGAGACAAGCTCCTGTGTTTAATGCATTTTGTTCATTGGCATTAAACTCCTTCTGACGATTCTGAAGTAGTTCCAGGCGAATAGATGATAAAGTGAGTTTTTATAAAGTCCCATTGCAGTATTTTTGAAACATAATGTGTTTTTTAAAAGACCAGTTCAACACATGAATTTGGAATGAATTTGACTTGTGAACTGCGCATGAGCAAGAAGATAAAGCGACACGTGCAGATTTATTTTTTTAAGACAAAGAAGCAAATCTGTTCTGGGTCAACGCACGTTCCTATTGGTGAAAGAACAGCCCCGCCCACAGACTGTCTTCACCAACGTCCGCAAAAGCAGGATAAAGTTAGCGGAGCACGCGCGGATGAGTCATCTGAATCTGTCATCACGGAACAGCAAACATGAGCGGCAGAGGCAAAGGAGGAAAAGGACTCGGGAAAGGAGGCGCCAAGCGTCACCGGAAAGTTCTCCGTGACAACATCCAGGGCATCACCAAGCCCGCCATCCGCCGTCTGGCTCGCCGCGGCGGTGTGAAGCGTATCTCCGGCCTGATCTACGAGGAGACCCGCGGGGTGCTCAAGGTGTTCCTGGAGAACGTGATCCGTGACGCCGTCACCTACACCGAGCACGCCAAGAGGAAGACCGTGACCGCCATGGACGTGGTGTACGCCCTGAAGAGACAGGGCCGCACTCTGTACGGCTTCGGCGGTTAAACTGCATCTGACTGGAAACAACGGCTCTTTTAAGAGCCCCCCACATGTTTAAAGAGAAACTTGTTTGTGTAACGAGAGTCGCTGAAGGTTAAAACTCTTCTTGAACGGCAGAGCCAACATTTCTCAAAGCGCTGTCATTACTTTAAATCCATCTTGACCAGAACGGTTCCTTCAGCCGCTCAGGGCTTCTCTCTCACAGCAACGTGACGTTCTAGTGTTTGGAGCTCTGGGCGCCGAGCCCTCTGCCGCCCCCTTGTGGATATTCCCGTCCATGGCAAGGTCGCTCCTTCTGACTCGCCCGTCCGGACCCCGTGGGGAAAGTCCTTTATTGGACTGGCCTAAGTCTTTTTCTTAAGGAGTCAACCATAGCCCCTCTGAGAGCCCGTTAAGACCCTCGATATCTTCTCTGGAGCGTGATATTCTTCTGGACAAAAGCGTCTGGCGTCAGCCTAGACTTTATAAAGAGGTTTGAATGTTTGACCAGACCAAAGCACCTCTCGAAGTGAATTTGTGTCTGTAGCCTTTTTGATGTGTTCCCCTGCACATATCTCCTCAGGACCACCAGCAGCACACCAGAGGAAGATGCCCACTAATTGCCCATGTCAGAATCAGAATGGAGTTTATTGCCATTGTCAATGAACAAACTTCACAAACATAGGAACTTGTCTCGGCCTTAAAGTGCAACACAAAAACACTGAGCAATAATAAAACAAATGTGGGACAATTTAAAATTACTATAGTATAAAATAAAAATAGGCATTGCTATGTTCACAAAGTTTAAAAGTTGTAGTGCAGAAAGTGATGAAGAGTTGCAGTATTAGACTGCAGTAAAATGCAGTCTAATATTAAAAGATGTACTAAAACAGTGGTGTAAAGTGAAGATGCCCGGGGGCCAATAGTTCCAAGTTACATGAAATTACACTGTTATAAAACAATTTTCATTGTCACGATTCCCTTTATTCTTCAAATGACAATGCACCAAATATAAGCCACTCGGACATGAACTCCAAACACAATTCTGCCTTTTATTCAGTCATTTTAGTCAGGACAACGTTGAACAAACTGCACAGAATGAGTTCAACGCCTTTGCCTCATGAACATTTACGCAGTCTTTGAACGCACCTTCAGTAAGAGGTTTCCATGTTGAGCATTTATGATTTTCTTGTACTCAGAGGCTTCACTTTGCACTCCCCGTTAGCTTGTCGTGCGTTGTAGCACGTTTAGTCTCGTAGTGTCTCTACATTGAAATCCTTCAACAAGGCCGCCGCCTCTTCCTCCTCACTGTCAACTTTCCATGCCGTTTTGTTCCCGTTTGTAACAGAGTTTTACTTTCTTTCCCTCTTTAGGCTTTTCCTGCATTTCATTTTTGTATTTGAAAGTACACAAACATTGAGATAGCGGCTTGTTTTGTGTTTGTGTGTAGATGTTTTTGAGGGCAACGAGGATGTTTTTCTTTAAAATATTGGTCCGAGGGTCCTTAACCTTTTGGTATTTTCTGTTGGTGTTGTAGATTTCCAGGCCTTGTTAGGAAGTGAAATTATGAACCTTTTTTTAACTGCTGGACATCGTCTCAAATGAATGTCTCCTTCCCCTTTGTTTCCCCCAAGACATGTAATTGTTCCTTCTCCTTCCTTGTTCTCCAGGTCTTCATCAGCTTCCATTTCCGTCTCTATTTCATCATCATCATCATCATCCGCACTTTCCACGGCATTTCCAACAGTCAAAAGATCTCATACTTCTTCTGTTTTTCAACCAATGGCAGTCTGGCATAAGACGGGACTGTATTGCCTTTTTTTAGGTAAAGCGCTGTTGCTAGCCTTACTTATCATGCACTCCCCTCCACCCGCAACGTCCCACCCGCAACGTCACGTTCCTTTCCCTACATCCTTTCTTAAATCTTCCCATCACACAACTTTGTCCTATAAACAAACATTTCCTATTTCCACTGAACACATTGTTAATGACATAAAGATAAAAATAAGGAATACTGCTTCTGCTGTTCTGGGATTTATAATGTTTTGATTAAGATGTTTTGCCTTTTATCAAAAGGGAAGCAAAAGAGAAATTGGCTTGAAGATGGAGTGTCTTATAGCTGTATTTTAGAAAAACCTTATGTTGTGGACTTAGGATCAAATTATATTACTTAAGCATCAGAGGGAAGATAACTTTATCAGTTAAAGTGGGTACAGGAGTTAGTTCTGCACTTGTGGTGGAAAAGGGTTCACCGCAAGGTCGTGTTGTCAGTCCAGTTCTTTTTTCTGTATGATTAATGACGTGTTTAGCAGAGAAGAGGAACCTTGTGGAGTTGTCCTGTTTGCAGACGGCGTTGTGTGGAAAAGGGGGGAGAAATGTAGAGTATATTTCAAAACAAATCCCAAGAAGTCATGCTTAAAATAGAAGGGTGGGCTTTGGAGTGGGGGTGCAAATCCGTGTTTACAAAGCGGAATAAACCTGGCCGTAGATCTAAGCTTGTATGGAGAGGAACTGGAACTGGAAGACTCATTGAAGAACCTCTGCCATGGACACAAAAGATGAAAACCTTTGGAATATAATTCTTGCAGCAGGAAAAAAGGCCATCAAAAGGAAATGGATGACACAAACCCGGAAGTAGAAATCAATGACTGTTTGGGTGAGGCTGTTTGTGGTGTTCACGGTGTTCTCGATCGGTGACAGTATAAGCACAGACTGTCGGGTGCCCAATGGTGCACGCCTGTACGGGGCGGAACGGGGGCTCGGGAGAGAGAGGGGTCTTCAACGACAGAGACGACGAATGGCTTATAAGTGGACTCAGGCCGAGGGCTGCACTTTTAGAGATGTGCGCGGTATTGGTGCACGCAACACGCCGAAACCCACGCCTCCTCCGTCCAGACCCAAGTCCTGACCACACTGGCTCATACCGGAGTGAGATGGCAGACCCCCCCGTAGGTCTGGGGTAACACAACCCTCCTGACATTAATCCCCATGACGACTTTAACCGTCGCCGCATGGAATCTGAGAGGGATTCAGTCGACCAGATACAAACTATGATATTTTATGTTCATAAGGGTTACGTCTAAAAACTCAGAAGGACGTGGAAAATGTCACTAATCTTTAAATATCGAAGGGCCTGATCTTCGGCCTATGCAGAACAGTCATTATTCCAAACCAAACTAAACTAGATCATTTAAATACTATTTAAACACTTTATGAAAACGCTTCAGGAGCAAAACTCAATCTCAACAAAACAGAAGCCGTTTGGATCGCAGAGGAAAACATAAAAGTCCCTATAAACACCAAAAAGCGCTCAAGAGGAAATCAAAGTATTGGGCTTAATTTGATGTAACAACAGCTCTGACAGAACCTGGAAATTAAAATCTGAACCAACGAAAGAATATAAGAAATGGGACAACGAAAAAGCATCTTATCAACTAAGAATCAACATAATTAAAATGTTTGTTCTCTCAAAACTGCGTAAAGGCCCCACTCAAAAACATAAACTGGATTGGAACGTTTAACATCCAAAACATTCTACAAACTAATAATAGAGACACTTTATGGGGATGTGATAGTTTTTAAGAACTTAACTGAAATTCTAAATTTAATAAAGCGTTTAAATAACTGTTCCGGCCGGAGTGTGAGGGACAAAAGGGCGCTGAAGGCGTGAACAGACTAAAGAACTAAAGAACTAAAGAACTAAAGAACTAAAGAACTAAAGAACTCACTTTGGACTTAAATTACTGCTCCATCGTTTATGGACAATGACAGGAATCTTTCACTCCAAAACAAACAGAATTGTTTCAGCTCATCATTTCCATCTGTTCAATCCAAATATGGACGAGGAAACAAAAATGACAATCTCACAAACTTTGATTGACAGCTCAACTTCATTCAAACAAGCAGTGGCTGAACTCAGAAGAAGAGAACTCAAATCTTCATTGTCCTGAATTTATAATTGTATAATTTATGTATAAACACGTCTGTTGGTATTTTGTGTACACTGTAAATAGATGTAAAGTTCAGTTTAAATCACTTTTTAGACGATTTTAATATATCAGTTCAAATTAAGTTACCAAGACAAGACAATCATAACAATTTTACATTTCACCACCAAAGACATTAATAATATTTGCTGGGACCTTCCATTTTCTGTAAAAAACAAAACATATATTGTACAGTGTTCCTTCAGTGTATAAACCTTTTTTTTAAAGGATGTTCAGTATAGATTTTTATACAGCCTTGGCAAAGCAAAACACATTTAAAATTGAAATGTTCTCATTCAAAACACATCATCAAATTACTATTCACACAATCAAAGAGAACGTACAATACACATAATAACCCAAAAACTATGACTACAATAAGTCTTTAAAAGAGTTGGAGAGCTTCCACCAATTAATTATATGTTCTCTCTTTCCTTCCACTAAATCTATTAATACATAATCTTTAAAAATATTCATAATACATTTTCTCAACAACATTTCTGACATTTCATAGTTTTTAAACGTCAATACATTCCTTGATTTCCAGATAGCTTCTTTCACACAATTAACTAGAATCCACCACATCTCCTTATTTGCATTTTTGTAATGATGCCATAGGCAATATCATTATAATTCTGTGGAATTTTCCCAACATTTTTCAGCCATTTGTCCAGACTTTCACAGCAAAAGGGCACGTCCAAAAAACATGTAAATGAGTTTCCTCGCTGCCACAAAAGGGTCTCGGGCATCTTGGACTTGGTGTAAAATGTCTTTTAAAGAGGAATTCTCGAGTTCGTAAACATTTATGGCCAATTTGCCAGACCAAATCTCTGTGTCTGTTTGTCAATTTATGAAAAGTATGTTTTTCCATGCTCTTTTGCTCTCCTCCGCGGATAAAAGATCTACCGGGGAAGGTTCCTCCAAATCTGCGGATAGTTTTTGTTCTATTTTTTTCCTTGTCAATTCATTCGGTGGTATCTGGCTAAGTCCTTTGGATAGGTTCTTAAGCACATGTTTATAAACCGATGGGCAAATCTCGGCGTGGGGGACATCCATTGAGGGTCTTTTTTCCCATGTGATTAAAACTTTTCTACCCACCCACAAATATGCAAAAAAGGGCCACAAAGTTTTCCTATCTGGTTTTAGAACTGCCTTTAGTATTGGGGCCAAGAACATTGCTTCAAATTTTGCCTCAATTAATGGAACCCCCCTACCCCCGTACAGCAGGGGGCGATGCATTATAGTTCGTTTGAGTCTTTCTGATTTCCCCCCCCAGATAAACTGGAACATCATTTTCTTCAAAGTCTTAAGTATTCGATAGGGGGGCAGGAAACACAGTCGCCAGGTTATTCACTGAAGCCAACAGTACCGAGTTCACATTTAAGACTTTCCCAGTAAATGTGAGCTCCCTCTCTTGCCATGCTCTTAAAGTGGCTGTCAATTTGGGTAGCTTTGACTCCCAATTTTTTACTTCCATGTCTTTCCCTATCTGAATTCCCAAGACTTTAATTCTGTCTTTATTTTTAACCAGGTCCATATTCTCATATTTCTCTTTCCAATTCAAATAAAGTATTTCGGTTTTTTTCTTATTACCGTATTTTCCGGACTTTTAGCCGCTCCCCTATATAAGCCGCATTTGCTCTATTTTTAAAAAAACGATAATAAAACAATACATAGGCCGCACCTTTTGTATAAGCCGCAGAACTCTTTCCTTGACTTTTGGCATGGCATGAGCTCGTCCCGCTGTCCCCCCTCAGCGTCTCACCGTACATTCATTGATGTTAAGCTTGCGTGCAGCCGCGCGGTTTCCTAGCAAGATCGATGGCCTTCAGCTTAAAACTTGCTTCGTACGAACTTCTTCGTTTGGGTTCCATAATGATGCGGCAAGAATTTGAAAATAATTTATAGTTGGTAATTTGTCGTCCGTGTTCTATTTGCTAGCTGAATAAAAAAGCAACATCTGCTTCTTTGCTTAACTTTTCTGTAGTTTTGATTCCAATTCCGGTAGTTCGCCCCTAGCGGTGAAAGAAAAAAAACCACAGAAAAGCCGCAGCCTCTAAATAAGCCGCATGGCTCAAAACATCTGACAAAAGTAGCGGCTTATAGCCCGCAAAATACGGTAACCCTCGTGCTTGCAGCCAGTGTAAAGTCTTCACAGACCTTCAAGGCTTCTCCTATAGATTTATTATCTGAAAGTAACAATGTAAACTGATATTTTTGCCTGTCTATTTTCACTTCCTGGCACAAAAATTCCCGTTATGTCTTTGTTCCTTCTAAGGGCACAAACTAAGGGTTCTATTGCTAAAATAAATAGTGTGGGTGACAGGGGGCACCCTTGTCTGACCCCAGCCCGGATATCTATAGCATTTGTTTGTTGTCCATTGACTACTACCACACTATGACACTCAGTGTATAACAGATTTACCCACTGTCTAAAATTTTCTCCAAAGCCAAACTGTTTTAAGACTGCTTTTATATAGTCGTGGCTTATGCTATCGAAAGCTTTTTCAAGGTCCAAACTTAGTAGACATAGGGGGTGTTACGTTCTTTACAAAGGAGGTACGCATCTCTCACTAGGGCTAGGCTATCTGTCATTGTGCGTCCTTGTACTCCACATGTTTGTTCACTCTCCACAAGGTCACCGACGATGGATTGGGTTCGTAAAAATAAAACCTTGGCCAGTATTTTTACATCAACACCGAGTAGAGTCAGTGGTCTCCAGTTCTGTAGATTCTGTTTTTGTCCTTTTTTGTGGAGGAGGGAGATTGACCCCTTTCTTAATGATAATGGCAATTCTCCTTTGCCAAAACTCTCGTTGTACATCTCTAAAAGGGGTAGTTTCAGCTGCTCCCAAAAGGTAATATAAAACTCTTTGGGGAGACCATCCAAGCCCGGAGTTTTATTGTCTTTCATAGTTGTAATGGCTTTTGTCAGTTCTGCCAATGTTATATTTTTTTCTAAAGATTCTTTCAGTGAAGTACTAAGTTTTCCTGTTGTTTTGGAAAAAAATGTGTCAATCATTTTGCTAGACACCCGTGTGTCCTGATAGAGACTGGCAAAAAAGGATCTTATAATGTCAATGATTTTTTCCATGTCTTTCTCTTCTTTTCCTTCTTGATCAAAGACAGATGTTAAATGGTGCTTTGCCTTTGCTATTTTTTTAAAGAAATACCGTGAACATTTCTCGTTTTCCTCTAGATGTTGGATCCTGCTTCTCAGAAGGATACTTTTACTCTTTTCCTTCATTAGTTCACATAATTTTGCTTTTAGTGTGACAATCTCTTGTTGCATGTCAAGGCCATTTGATGCCAATTTATAGTAGTTTTGAAGTTTTCTTTGGAGTCTAGAATAAAAAGTTCTCTTTCTAGCAGCCAGTGTTTTACTCTCTGACATTAAGAAGGATTTTGTCCTGGATTTAATATCTTCCCACCAGTCTCCACAGGGGTTATGGAGGTCTCGTAGGGTTTTCCATTGTTCCAATTTGCCTTTTAGCTTTTCTACTATGTATGTATTTGTTCTGTAATAAGGCAATATTTAATTTCCACGGGCCAGTATGACGCTTCAACCCTCCTTTAATATCTATCACAGTGATGAGCTTAAAATGATCTGAAAAGACAACTGGTGTTATCCAACATTTCAGGGGAGAAGGCCCCGGGACACCAGGGTAAAATCAATACGAGAGAAGGACTTGCCATCAGACCACGTAAAGTCTGGTTTTTGTCCTAGACTTTCCGCACAGTCTTTCAAATTATAGTCTCTTATTACATTTCACAATGCATGTGAGCTGGCATCTAATATTGCCGTAGTAGCTTGTTTTGACAATCGGTCTGTTCTGCTCAAGATGCAATTAAAGTCACCCCCAATGACAACTTCATATTTGCAAAGGATTAAAGTTTGTAAAAGTTCCAAAGTTTTTAGTCTTCCTTGGACGGTGGATGGGCAATAGACACTAATAATTCTCAGTTGTTTTCCATTTTGGTCTAAGTCTACAGAGAGTATTCTTCCATCACTTATTCTTTGGACTCTGTTTTATATTAAAATGGTGACCTCGGAGCAGGATGGCTACCCCAGAGTTCTTATTTCCATTATCTCCAGACCAAAAGGATTGTCCGTGAGGCCATCTACTTTCATAATCTCTATAGTTATCTTTAAAAGGTATGTTACATTCTTGAAGGCAGAAAATATCTCCAATTCCATTATGCAAATCATTGAAAATGGTCTGGCATTTTAACAAATCATTCAAACCTCTAGTATTAATTGTGACCACTGATAGAGACATATTAATAAAGGAATGGATTTTGTACTCATTCTGCTTTTACTAGTGATTTTTTAATTAGCTTTTTTTTCTTTTTCCTTTTTCTTTTTCTGTCCATTTTTCTTCAGAGACTCAGGGGCGTCTCCCTCAGGGTCTCGCATTTTGGTAACGGATGAAAAAATTACTCAAAACTTCCTGATCGAGAAAGGGAGGAAAGGGAGCTAACCATACCTCCTGGGTTTGTTCAAGGTGCACAGAGTCTTCACTGGAGGACTCCTGCGGGCGTTTCTGTGGTGTCTGTCGTCCCACCAAGACACTCGGCAGTGGGAGGAACAGATCCCCAAGGGACGCCGGAGATCCACCGCATCGCCCTGGGGAACCCGCCGTCAAAACCTCTTGGCAATCCGGCCCCGGAGGTTGTTGATCCTGTTCCTCCTGAGAAGAGGAAGAGTGGCCCAGTTGGGAGGCCACTTCAGGCATTACTGTCTGCTTCTTCTCCTCCTCGATTCCCACAGCTGTCTGGACTGGAAACTTGGTCAACATCTCGTCGAGCATCCCCTCTGCTCCCTGCACCTTCTGTTGAAGAGACACACGGCATCCTGGTGATTCTCAGCCGGCGGCGGTTGTGCAGCGGGGGAGCCATCCATCACCGCCTGGGGCTCGGTGCTCCAGTCAAAGTCAAAAGGCTCCATCGATGTTGCTCCAGGGTCTTCCTGCGTGATCCTCTGCTTCACCTTGTTTGCATAGGCGTTTGGATTTGGTTGCATTTAACTGGGACAGGGCACTGGGCCGTTGCATGGTCTGGGGCTTTACAGTTACGACAGTGGGTCGCTGTACACTGTGCTGCCAGGTGGGCAGCACTGCCACATCTGCGGCATTGCTTTGGCTGTCCAGCGTAAAAGACAATGCCCCTCAAAGAGCCCAGTCTGATGATACTTGGCAGATGTTTTACTGGTCCATTTACTCGTCTGTCTGACATTGAGCCTCCGTGTCCCGGTTTTAATTCCATCGATGTCTGTGCCTTCTCGGATGTCCAGAACATCGCAATAGTTTGAAGCCCATGTTTGTATATCTTGTAATTTTGCCCTCTCTGAATACAAGACGACAAAGACTGTTCTTTTATCAATGTCTGTGAGTGGGGTGACAGAAATCTTTTCCAAAAAACGGCTATTAGCTTTTCTCTTCTCAAACTCTGCTAAAGCTGATTCGACGTGTTTGAAGGTAGTAAACACAACTTCAAAAACTCGTTTGCCTGGCAGGGCAAAGACAAACTCGAGCTGGTTCGTGGAAATGCCTAATTCTCTCTGAAGAATGCGTCGGCTGAAGTCGAGTCGTTCCATTTCCATACCACCGAGGAGTTCAAAGCGCACAGCATTGCGGCGTTGGGCAGGAGCCGGAACTGCCATATCTAGTGCCTTCAAATGGTGTTGTGCTCCATACACCGCACAGCCCCAACACCACTTTCGTTCCTTCTGATCGTCGTTGATTGCCCTGGCTGAACCACCTTCCTGGTCATGGTGTCGCTCTGAAGAGAAACAAGAGTGCCATTTCCATCTGTTCAATCCAAATATGGACGACGTGACAAAAAATGACAATCTCACAAACTTTGATTGACAGCTCAACTTTATTCAAAGAAGCAGTGGCTGAACTCAGAAGAAGAGAACTCAATACTTCATTGTCCTGAATTTATAATTGTATAATTTATGTATAAACATGTCTGTTGGTATTTTGTGTACACTGTAAATAGATGTAAAGTTCAGTTTAAATCGCCATAGAAACAGGCTTCACACACACTCCGCTCTGGACCAGGCTCAATTATCATAAAGAATTCAATGATTAAAAGATCTTTGGTTCTGACGTTCTCACACGTGTTCTGTGTTAATACAGAATCACCTCCATCTGTGCCCCTGAGATGGCCCCGCCCCCTTCCCTCTTGCCCGACTCCGATTGGCTGAGCAGCTGCTTCACTCGGGCTGTTTTACCTAAACCTACCTTTTTTTCACTCGTTTTCACAATTCTATAACAGATTCACAATGAACACATGCAAATACAAGTAAAACATTGAATGAGTTTAGACCGTGCCAGGGCCCCAAGCCACGGTTTAGACGGGCCAGGGTCACAGGTCAGGGTCACAGGCCAGGGTCACAGGCCAGGGTCACAGGCCAGGGGCACAGGCCAGGGGCACAGGCCCAGGGGCACAGGCCAGGGCCACAGGTCTGGGGCAACACCTCGACCGGTTCGGCAGAAGAGCGGGCGCGTGGACATTTAGGGACTGTGGGGGGCCCTCACATCTAAAATTCACCTGAATACAGAAAATTATGATTTTTTGCTGAAAACTTCTTGGTTCGACGCCCCCAAGACCCCATTTGTGAGAGTTCCGTTCAGTTAAATCGCCCTCCCAAGGAGCGTGAGGGCCGATGTGCTTTTTAACAAATGCCATTTTTACTTTAATGATGAAATTGTCGTTGGCATAAGACAAATTAGAGCTCGTTTGATTATTACCCACTAAAGTGCCTGAAATACTGTTATATAAAGGATATAATGGAGAGAATATATAAAGCCCTGTTTAGCCCCTGGTCACAGAACACACATTTACACAAATATTACATTAATAAATAGTCATATTGTTCCAGCCCTTAAACAGCCCATAAATAATCTCTAGACACGTAATCGAAGGCTTTCTTTTGATCCAGTCCAACAGTATAATCATTTTGGCGTTTGTAAATAAATTCTCTTGCTCAAATGGCCCTTCCCTTTATTGCACGTGTTTGTTTGGCTTTGGTCACTTCCTCTAAAATGTCGACCATTCTATTCATAACAACCAGCAAAAATGTCATAATCTACATTCATAATCGTGTCCTGTTGCTCTGAACTATTGGACTGAGATCAACAAAGCCTGATGTTTTAAACATCACCATCAACTATGTATTTGGGCCTTAAAACTCCTGCCGTGGACACGATCAACCGTTTCCTCTGGAGCCGCTCCTGGCACAGGACACAAATTGCACCGACGACCAAAAGGACTGGACAGACATTATATTGGACAATCGTAAAATAATGATACGATCAGACTTAATTTGAACATGGACTCATGGGACGGACTCGATGGGACTCGTTTGATTGTTCTGTGATTTTGTTTCTCCTCATGTTTCTGTGTTCTTTTTGTTCTTTTTGTTCGTGTTCTGTAAAACTCAAAACTCAAAAATACAAAAATCATCTGGACATCGTTTTACTGAAACAAGCCGTTTCGACTCGGATGTTTCTCCTTCTCTTACGGACGAGAGATTTGACCCAAACGTTGTCCTTGTTGCAGCTGGACACTTTTTATTCCTCTGGCTGAAGCCCACCAGCTGCAGCCAATCGTTCATCAGCTGCAGAGAGCGAATGAGACGCGGCCGTTCCATAAGAACGATGATAAAAAAAACAGCATGAAGAGCCAGATTTTTCTATCAAAAATATAAATCCATTCTTCTCTTTTTTATTTATTATTATTATTATTATTATTATTATTATTATTATTATTATTATTATTATTATTATTATTATTATTATTATTTTCTGATGCCACTCCCTTATTTTCTATGTTTACTCTTTGACTTGCCTCATGTTCGACCTGGTCCAGCTCGTTCTAAGTGGTTTTTTAACGTTCTTTCTTTATTTTTTTTGAGTGTGAGTTTTTTTTTTTTTTTTTTTTGTGGTTGTTTTTTGTGTTTTTATTTATTTATTTATTTTTACATTATTTATTTGGTTTGGTTTTTTTTTTGTTTTTTTTGTTTTGTGGTTTTCCTTTTTGTTGTTGTGTTGTTTTGTCTTTGTTGATCTGTGTTCTAATAAAACAATAAAAAAATAAACATGAAACATTTGAATTTCAAGCTTTTAGCAAACGTGGCACATACATCTTCACGGCTTCCAGTTTTCTTCCCTAAATCTTTATACAAATGCAAAGTCACTCTCCTTTTCCCGCGGCGAACATTAGGTTCAACTGCAGTGTTCTGTTGATGTTCTTTGCGTTGGATCGTTTTACTGAGGCTTTTACGGACAAAAGCGGCGGGAAAAAAACAAAAAACTTATTTAAAAAATGTTTTACCTTTTACAAATGTTTCATTTTCGATCAAACTGTTTCAGATTTGGACAATCTCTGGATCTAAACCTGCTTCAAACTTGTTTTTGGTTTTTACAATCTTTCAACGTGTTTTCAACTACTTCTATAATCTGACTATGAACTCATCATATTGTGACTGTGTGTGTTCCGTGTGTCTGTTGTTGTTCTGTTTGTGTTGTGTGTTCTGTGTGTCTGTTGTGTGTTTCTGTTTGTCTGTTGTGTGTTCTGTGTGTCTGTTGTGTTCTGTGTGTCTGTGTGTTGTCTTTGTCTGTTGTGTGTTCTGTGTGTCTGCTGTGTGTTCTGTTTGTCTGTTGTGTGTTCTGTTGTCTGTTGTGTGTTCTGTGTGTCTGCTGTGTGTTCTGTGTGTCTGTTGTGTGTTCTGTTGTGTCTGCTGTGTGTGTGTTCTGTTTGTCTGTTGTGTGTTCTGTGTGTCTGCTGTGTGTTCTGTTTGTCTGTTGTGTGTTCTGTGTGTCTGTTGTGTGTTCTGTTGTTGTGTGTTCTGTGTGTCTGTTGTGTGTTCTGTCTGTTGTGTGTCTGTGTGTCTGTTGTGTGTTCTGTTGTTGTTGTCTGTTGTGTGTTCTGTGTCTGTTGTGTGTTGTGTGTGTTGTGTGTTCTGTTCTATGTGTCTGTTGTGTGTTTCTGTGTGTGTTCTGTGTTTTTGTTCTGTGTTTGTTGTGTGTTCTGTGTGTCTGTTGTGTGTTTTGTGTGTGTTCTGTGTGTGTTCTGTGTTTGTTCTGTGTTTGTTGTGTGTTCTGTGTGTCTGTTGTGTGTGTTTTTTGTGTGTGTGTTCTGTGTGTGTTCTGTGTGTTCTGTGTTTGTGTGTTCTGTGTGTCTGTGTGTGTTCTGTGTCTGTTTGTGTGTGTGTTCTGTGTGTGTCTGTTGTGTGTGCTGTTGTGTGTTCTGTTGTGTGTTTCTGTGTGTCTGTTGTGTGTTCTGTGTGTGTTTTGTTGTGTGTTTTGTGTGTTTTGTTGTGTGTTCTGTGTGTCTGTTGTGTGTTCTGTGTGTCTGTTTGTGTGTTCTGTGTGTCGTCTTCAGTTGAACAGAACATGCAGAGAATGTGTTACAATTGCGTCTGGTTCAACAGTTGCTCATTGTGTTTTGTGTGTCTGTTGTGTGTTCTGTGTGTCTGTTGTGTGTTCTGTGTGTTCTGTGTGTCGTCTTCACTTGCTCATTGTGTTTTAAGTTGTGCAAAAGGTGTTTTGTGGTTTGATTTTAGAGTTAAAGCTTGAAACTGGATGTAAGTTTGTGCGATACAAGCAGAGTTTGCTCCCCAAATAGAACGTTTTGGAATGTGCGCCAAAATGTACATATTAATTGTGTACGACCGTTATTCGTGCCGAGAGATGGGATTTGGGATCTGCGCGAGGTGCATTTGGAGTGGCATTTGGAGTGGCATTTTGGAGTGGCATTTGGAGTGGCATTTGGAGTGGCATTTGGAGTGGCATTTGGAAGTGGCATTTGGAGTGGCATTTGGAGTGGCATTTGGAGTGGGCATTTGGAGTGGCATTTGGAGTGGCATTTGGAGTGGCATTTGGAGTGGCATTTGGGTGGCATTTGGAGTCGCATTTGGAGTCGCATTTGGAGTCGCATTTGGAGTCGCATTCAAGCTGGACTTTAGACTCTCTAACACCAAATCCTCTGTTCGTCCACTGGTTTGATTGTGTTCAGAATAGTGCAGTGTCTTTGAAGGAAAACGTCTAAAGATGGGAAAAGTGGTCTTTATCAGAGGACGGTGCTCACGCTGCCATACTTCCCTCAGAGTTGCTCCTAGGGCAGTGTATCTGAAACTGTAGGTTTTTATCTCTGTTCATAACTGGCCTGACCATAAGTATTTCAAAGAGGAGCGTTTTAAGCCTGGTCTTAAATGAAGAGAGACTGTGTCAGAGACTGTGTCAGAGACTGTGTCAGAGACTGTGTCAGAGACTGTGTCAGAGATTGTGTCAGAGACTGTGTCAGAGACTGTGTCAGAGACTGTGTCGGCCTCTTCAACATGGACAGGAGATGATTCCACAACACAGGAGTTTGGGAGCTAAACGCTCGACCTCCTACTGTGCTTTTAGAGACTCTTGGGACCACCAGAAGTGTTTTGGGAGCAAAGTGCTCTGTTTGGATGATAAGGCACTGTCGAGGCCTGTGTCACAAAAACACTAGGTTGCAAAAGGTGTTTGGTGGTGTTTCAGACGCGTGTTTCCTTAAAAGAATACTCCTAAATATGCACTTCGAATGCCCTTTATTTTCCATGCATTCCACTAACACGGTCAAAAGACTGTTCCTTCTCACAGATGCAACACCTGCAGCACTAATTAACCCCCGCACCCCACCAGACCCTTTTTTTTTTTACACTTTTAGATTAAAAAATGATGACATAGCTACCAATTTACATCTTCAAATACAACATATCACTACTGTGGTTGTAAGCAGAGTTCATTTCAAAAGCCACAAATGTCAGTCATGTTTGTTCTCATACACATTTATGTCTTCCCTCTTTTCCTCTGGAAGCCTTTGGGTCTTTTGAGATGGAAAAGATCTTGAGCTTCAGAGTTGGACCAAAACCAAGTAGGAACATAACCTCTGAAACCCATGTCCATTAAGACTTCAGCAGCGACGTCCTTTCTCTTCGTGATGCCCCCTCTGTCCACTGAGAGCAGATGTAGATCATCGGGGAGGCCTGTCCCACCCTGTCCTTTCCCCAGAGGGCCTCCTATGCCCGTTACCAACAGGGCTCCAGCAGCACTGTGCCCTCTACCTGTGCCACATCTGAGGAATGGAGTACTTTAGAGGGATTTAGGTCACACTTAGAGAAAGCAAAGTCATTTAGTTCTGGACATGAAGATGGAATGGTTGAGGCATTATCAGAGAGGACTGGAGCAGAGTCTGTGAATGTGGCGAGTTGAACGTCACCAGCACCGGCCCCTGTATGTTCCCTACGGATATCAGAAGAGGGGGTGGTCTGTGACAGCGATGGCAATAGAACCACAGCATCTGGCTTTGGATTCTGTTTTAACTTGAGTTTATTAGAAACTGTTCTATCGCACTTTTTAGCCGACTTCAATGAGGAAAGTTTAACTTTAATTTCAAGATCAAGTTGTTCCCTTTTCCTCCTTAGAACGGCAATTTGCTCCTCAAGTTCATACTTTTGTTCTAATGAAGCTTTTAGAACAAAGAGTGCAGCTAAGTTTGCTTTAACCTCTAAACGAGCTGCAGCAATAGACAATTTAATGTATTTCTTAATATTCTGTCGAAATATGAAACAAACCGGGCGCTGAACGTCTCCATCCAAGTCTTGTTCATCACAGAATAGAAGCTTATGTTCTTGATTGACCAAGCACTGGTTTATTGTTGATGCCCATTTCTGGTCAAGTCAACCAACCAAACTTTTGCAAGCTAGTGGCTTTGTGACACCGGGTCGCCTGGCCACATATTGGACTCGTTCTTTTACTATAGCGTCTCTGAGGGAGGATGGGGCCAGGTCACGTATGGCTTTGTAAGTCAGGAGTGAATTAGGTTCTAAACTCGACAGGAGCCGGTGAAGAGACTCTGGCACCGCCGTAATGTGCTCTCCTCTTTTACTTTCTTCATGCTGTTTATCATTCATCTGGTTTACTACCATTTTTGCTAAAATGTTTTTGTCAGCTTTCTGTGCCTGTAGTTATTTTGGTGGTCCTTTGTCTCCAGACAAGACCTCACTTGACCTCCAAAGATCACCTAGGATCCTCGTCTCCTCTCTTCCCAATTATTTCTGTTCCTGTGGTGATTTACCTTAAATAATAACTGAACCCACATTATTTTGTATATTTATTGATGTTCATGAGTCCAGGTAGTTTACAAAGTTGATCTGTGGAGAAAGGCGGCACTGCACCTTCTCCGGGCTAACGCAATCTTGCCTCCGCCTCACATCCACATTCCACAGTCCTTTGTGTTATCCTCTGGCCCCGCCCATGCCATTTGGTCAAGTCCTTGGACCGTCGAGTGTGAATTAAACAGAATAATACTATGAAAACGCTGATTAAAAGGCTGTTTCCTTAGTAATAGTGTAATAAGCCCAACAATTGTATTGTCTTTATTGTATATGTCTATTGTTGTTTTGTTCTGTGTTTGTGAAAAATGATTTCGGGGACAATAAAAGTCTAAAAGTCTCCCACCTTCATTATAATATTCAGTAGATAATTCAATATTGATTAACCTGCTTCTCTATTTCACTGTCGCCCTTCGAGACAACTGCTGCATTCTTTCAATGCTTCACCACATTTATTTAATAGTTTATCTTTGTTTGACTTTAAGACATTACCTCTTCTGTCCATCTGAAAATGTTTAATTACATTAAACAAGTTAATAATATTTGTGATTTCAGATGTTTCATTCTGTCCTCGTCCACCAGAAATGTATATTTTCATTATTTTAACACAATATATCATTGTATGTTTCATTATAATGTATTTATCACAACGCTTTTGAATTTGAAATAAATTGTAATTCAGTTCCTATAATTAAGTCTTTCATTAGGTTAAACTTTTGAATTCTACGCGAGATTTCTATTTTTAATGCCCGTCATTGTTTATGTGAAATAGTTTTTACAAACAATTATTGTCTCATACAGTCTTTATAAATGATCACATTCAGTTTAGTTTTTACAATTATTGATAAAAGGTCTGACCCGTTTATCACCCCATGTTTGAACTCGTATAACTCTGGGGAGTGACAAGAAGTTTCTCTATCATTTGGCATACATTTCACATTTAGTGATTCAGAGACAGGGACTGGAATGAAAAGTGTGATAATACTCCCCGGTTTCCCTCACCGAGTCCTGAACCACATGAGGGAGATTAAGAACGTGCCATTCAATGCAACATGAAGAGGGAATGAGGCCAATATTACAGGGTTTCTGTCTTTGGGCCAAAACTGTGGTTAGTGTGAGAGAGGAGAAAAGGGAAAACCAAGAAGTGGATTCGACCAATCAGCTCCGAGGAACAGCACAGCTCATTTGCATGAGGCTTGTACATATAGAGCGGGGCGGCGCTGTCAGAGGCACTTGTTCGTCTGTCCTCAGAAGAACTCATCATGCCTGAACCCGCCAAGGCCGCGCCCAAGAAGGGCTCCAAGAAAGCCGTGACCAAGACCGCGGCGAAAGGAGGCAAGAAGAAGAGAAAGACCAGGAAGGAGAGCTACGCCATCTACGTGTACAAGGTGCTGAAGCAGGTCCACCCCGACACCGGCATCTCCTCCAAGGCCATGAGCATCATGAACTCCTTCGTCAACGACATCTTCGAGAGGATCGGCGGAGAGGCCTCCCGCCTGGCGCACTACAACAAGCGCTCCACCATCACCTCCAGGGAGATCCAGACCGCCGTGCGCCTCCTGCTGCCCGGAGAGCTGGCCAAGCACGCCGTGTCCGAGGGCACCAAGGCCGTGACCAAGTACACCAGCTCCAAGTAAACCGCGCGCGCAGTCCTGACGCACACAAAGGTCCTTTTCAGGGCCACACACTTCTGAAAAAAGGCCATTTCTATCAAGTTGTAGGTGCACGTGTGCTTCAATGTTTTTCCTAATCAGCCATTTTAGGACAGTCAGCTGTCCTTAACACACTGGTGTTTTCCAGTCAGGTTTTATAGACTTCTGCACTGAGACTACTCTTGACAAGTAACATTTGCTGTAACACTTTTTCTTCCTGTATCTGGACAACTTTACATGCACATTAACCAGTCACAATTTACAAGCGATTCACCGTTCTTTAAAAGTTACTTTGTCTAATTTCACGTTTCTGTTTTTAATCCATAAAATTGTTTTCATACACTTAAGCATGTTAACTTTTATCCATCCATTTTCTACTGACTGGAGCCTATCCCAGTGCCTTTGGGGCCTTAGGCAGGGTACACCCTGGACAGTGGCCAACTCGTCGCAGGGCTAACACAGAGACATGTGTCATTCACTCTCACTCTCTAGGGCCAATTTACAGTTGAATGCATGTCTTTGGACGGTGGGAGGAAGCCGGAGAACCCGGAGAGAACCGGGGAGGACATGCAGACTCCACCCAGAGAAATCATGTGATGTAATGTTCGCCCAGGAATCAAATCCATGATTTCCTTCTTGGAGGCGAGAGCTCTAACCACTCTGCCACCGTGCACCCCATGTTAAATTTTAGTTTTTCACAAATAACAATTGTAATGTCATTATTTGCACAATTCTACTTAAAGGCAGCATTTTAATTCTCTAATTTTTGGATCTTGTCAACTGCATTCTGAGCATAATAATCACAACGATGAGTTTAAAAGTTTGTAAAAACCAACAAACTATAGCACGCTAACAATATACTGCTTCACTGAGCGTAAACCATTCTATATTAGATGCAGAAAGCGCACAATGGACACATGTTTTAGCTGAATAGATGCTTTTAAAATGTTCTGTATTGAGACAAAACGGATATTTTCTAAAATATCAGGTACAGACCCTATTAATGTAAAAGGTTCGTCCCTCCTTTTATATTTGCTTCTATATCTTCTGCCCACCAAACTTCAGCGAGTTAGAACGGTGGTCTGTAGGTGTAAATAGTGGGCGTGGCTGAGTGTTCATTGTTCAAACCCAGTCAATGCACATCACAAATATGTTGAGGTCGATTGTTGGACTAGTTGAACTGTGTATGCAAACTTTTTTATAGCTTGGGAATGCCAAGTGTGTGTAAACTCCTCATTTATTTATTTTAGTTTCCTCTTCAAGGTCTATTCCAGGTCTATTCCAGGGTACTGGAGAGGAGAATCCGACTGATAGTCAAACCTCGGATTCAGGAGGAGCAGAGTGGTTTTTGGTCCTGGTCGTGGAACACTGGACCAGCTCTATACTCTCCATCGGGTGCTCGAGGGTTCATGGGAGTTTGCCCAACCAGTCCACATGTGCTTTGTGGATCTGGAGAAGGCTTTCGACCGTGTCTATGGGGTGTCCTTTGGGGGGTGCTGCGGGAGTACGGGGTCCGGGGCCCTTTGCTCAGGGCTGTCCGGTCCCTGTATGACCGGAGCAGGAGCTGTGTTCGCATTGCCGGCAGTAAGTCAGACCTGTTCCCAGTGCGTGTGAGTCTCCTCAGGGCTGCCCTTTGTCACCGGTTCTGTTCATTGTTTTTATGGACAGAATTTCTAGGCGCAGTCAGGGGGCGGAGGGGCGGAGGGGGTCCGGTTGGGAGAACACAGGATCTCATCTCTGCTGTTTGCAGACGATGCTGTCCTGATGGCTCCATCAAACCTGGCCCTGCAACATGCTCTGGGACGGTTTGCAGCCGAGTGTGAAGCAGCTGGGATGAGAATCAGCACCTCCAAATCTGAGGCCATGGTTCTCGACCGGAAAAAGGTGGCTTGCCCTCTCCAGGTGGGTGGGGAGTCCTTTCCCCAAGTGGAGGAGTTCAAGTATCTCGGGGTCTTGTTCACGAGTGAAGGATGGCGCGTGAGATTGACAGGCGGATCAGTTTCGAACTGTTGTGGTGAAGACAAAGCTCTCGATTTTCCAGTCAATCTACGTTCCTCCCTCACCTTTGGTCATGAGCTTTGGTAGTGACCGAAAGGACAAGATCGCGGATACAAGCGGTCGAAATGAGTTTCCTCCGCAGGGTGGCTGGGCGCTCCCTTAGAGATAGGGTGAGGAGCTCAGTCACACGGGAGGAGCTCGGAGTAGAGTCGCTGCTCCTCCACGTCGAGAGGAGCCAGCTGAGGTGGCTCGGGCATCTGTTCCGGATGCCCCTTGGGCGCCTCCCTAGGGAGGTGTTTCGGGCATGTCCAGCGGGAGGAGGCCCCGGGGAAGACCCAGGACACGCTGGAGGGACTATGTCTCTCGGCTGGCCTGTCTGAGGAGGAGCACGACTTCCTCCAAGATTTGGAACTGGTTTCTGTATCAAACCCGGTAGGCCTCTAATCGGCAGTTGTTTCAGCACAAATGCAAAAAGTTTGTCAGTCAGACACGTCACTCTCTTTTACATCGTCTTGGTGATGAGCCGTTATGGGTCATTATAATATTCAGGTAAAAAAAGGCCATTTTGATAGTACGGAAAATGCCCAATACCGCTTTATATGCTGTAATGATGGTTTCAAAAAGCATTTCCATTAAAAAAAGCTTGAATCTGATACTGCCCTGAGCTAGTTTAGCCCAAAAGAGAATTATAACCTCAAACTGCCCGGTCTTTTGTACCTGATGACCATTTTGAGTCGTTATGCATTAATTGTTATCATTGTCCAGACCTTTGAAACTTGTTCTACTTTGAACTGCTCCTAGACAAACGAGACATTACAGACTTGTTTTAGGCAATAACATTTTAAATTCTACACAAAATAACAATACTTTCAGTATGTTACCATGTGGTCTTACACTAGTGCTGGGAAAGCTCAAAAATCATTCTAAAACTCTTCAGGTAAGGCCAAATCTTCTCCTGTTTATGAGTTTGTTTTTTTCCAGTATGATACTGAAAATGCTAGTTTAGTATTGTTCATTTTAATGCAACTTGACATCCGAGGAGGCTTTTAAAGAGCAGTTAATTGAGTGGAGGTTTTTTAAATTTAGTCCACCATTTTCAAAAGAAATGTACTGTCTTATTATAGTTAATAATGCTGCTTTTTCTTTTTTTTTTTATCCTTAAAGAAATACATTTAGAAAGAATACGGTATCACAAAAGAGCAAGGTCAATGGTTGCCAACTTTTTAAATGCATTGGATCTTATTTTCTCCATCAGCATTTTGTTTCTAAAGTAATGAGTTAATCTCTCTCTTTGTGACAGGATAATATTCCCTGTTGACTAAGATGTTCTTGGTTTCTTCATTAAAAAAGTCTTTGGTGTTGATGAAGAAACCCGTTTATCTTTGGTCCCACTGCCAAAGAAGAGGGGGGTGATCGTGCTGACCTTGATTGGAGGACTGCATTAACGCTACA